>VDFB02026320.1:157085690-157603451 GCA_007258455.2 Sequoia sempervirens
GTGCTTCCAATTTATTCCATAGTTTTTTATTGGATATTTTTTCTTTAATCAAGTTTTGAAGTCAAACCAATTACAATCAAACATAGGCAGACTATATAACACATAATATCTTTTGTATGTATCAAAATTTAAATTTTTTTTTGTTGGATCAAGGAGTTCAATATCTGGTGCACTAATATTTTTCAATTTTTATTTTTGATAATATTCTATTTTTCCACTTGTGTAGAACAAAGAGCTTGATTTTCAATGAAAACCTACATTCACAAGAAATAAAAATAAATATAATAATAAAATTAAATTTATTTAAAATTATACTTTTTGGGAAGCTTATAATAAGCAATACATGCTTGCAAAATAAAATTTAAATGAATTCATTTGATCCCCCAAAAGGTAAATGAAAAGTGGTTTTTTATTGGCATTTTGATAGGTGTAAAGGAGACTCCATTATAGGTATGGTTTAATACTAGTGGGGTTCTATCCAAGGGGGTTTGATCTAAGGTAGTTTGATCAAACCTTCTTCAATTGGAATCCTTTAAATATAACTTTTTAAGGCTTAAATCATTATATTTTCTAAAAATATGCTATTTCAGCAAAAATTAAAATCTCCTAGAAATTGTAAACTATCTTTGTGGGATCACCCAACATCTTCTCCGATGAGGTTAGCACCATCTCCTTCTAGACAAGCTTACCCTTCTATAATTAACCTTCATTCACCTCCAAGGGGTACATCTCTATCAGAGTAGCCACTTGCCAAGAGGAAAATGATTGAGGTAGGAAGGGTAGTTGATTACCCTAAAATAGATGAAGATGACATCTTGGTCACACTAGAAGAGATACAACAATGAATTCCTTCTCCCCCAATGGAGGTTGTACCAAACATAGGAGATAAAATCCTTAAACTGGGAAAAGAAGATGTCAATGGCTTAAGCAATGCTGATGATTTGAGACTTGAGGCTTGCAAAACATTTTTGGAAGATAATTATTTTATTGAAACCAAGGCATTCAAAAACTTTGTATGGAGAGCTAATTCTCAAGAGTATGTTGAAAGTGTTGCAAAGGAGAGGAGTTTGCATCCAGAAATTCTAGACGAGGTTGTGCAAGCCAATGTAAGGAAGATGATGAGGAGTTTGCATCCAAAACTTCTAGATGAGTATGGAGAGCTAATTATTGCAAGATAATTATTTTATTGAAACCAAGGCATTCAAAGAATTTGTATGGAGAGCTAATGATCAAGAGTATGCTAAAAATGTTGGAAAGTAGAGGAGTTTGCATCCAGAACTTCTAGACGAGGTTGTGCAAGCCAATGTAAGGAAGATGATGAGGAAACAATTCTAGAATATCACACCTGAAAAGGGAAGAGCTTTAGTACATAAAAGTGGTGTATTATTGTTGCATGAATGGCATAATGTAGATGCAATTGTGTTAGACACAATAATAAGGCATGAAAAACCCTTATTTCAAATAGAGGAAGAAGCCAAATTGGCATTGCAAGGGTCAACCTTCAATGAAAAATGGGATGCTTTGGCCCTTTGGTCATTATTTTTTGGGTCAAGGAAGCCAAAAGTTAAAAAACCTACCAACTTCAAAGGGAAATTTATTATCAAAAGAGACTTTGAAACTCTAGCACTTGAAGCAATAGAAATGAAAGTTAATGTTGCCATGTTCACTAAGGAAATAGTGGAAAATGTCACTATAGAGAGACATGTATAGAAGTAAGCATAATGAAATTATTGATGAATATAACAAGAGCCAACAAAGGGTTGTTGAGTTGGAAACAAAATTGGAATTATTCAAGCAACAATTAGAAACATTGAGGAACCAGGGCCCATTAGCTTCAAGTTATGCAACACCTCCTTCCTCAATTGCACATCCTCAGTCTCCTCCTCCTCCACTAGAGTAATCATTAGTATTATTTTCATATAACTTGGGTTAAGAACCAATTGTGGTTGAGGAGCCAAGCATGTTAGGTGAAGCTCCATCAAGTAAGCCCACAAAGGAACAACCGCTTCTACAAATTGAGGTATACAAGAAATTGTTTAGATAGGTTCAGGATACCATGTATGAAAATAATTCAAATATTGTTTATACTATTTTGGAGTATATAAATAAGAAGAATCAAGGAAAGATAAATATTATTCATTCAAATTATTCTTTAATGATGTGATCACTAAAGTTGTCTCAGAGAGAAAAGGAGTTTTCCACCCCTATCATGGACACATGGATCCCTAGGGTTGATAATATGAAGCTCATAGAATTTGGGTTTGTAAACTAGAAGGATAAGTATCCAAAGATTGGCCCAACATATAAATTTTTTAATGAAATTAAAGAACAAATATTTCAAGGGTATGGTGCTCCTTTGGAGGTGAAAATAAGAGAATTGAAGGAAATATTTAATGAGGAAAAATTGGTACTATTGCCTAATGTTCAACACATATACGATGAGGTAAAACCTTTATAGGAATGGAAATTTCAAGTGGATAAAACCATTGCTGCCCAAGCATCCCTTATGTGTGAAAATGTTGATATTGATGTATTGAAAAATACTCTTGGAAACTTGTCTTTCACTATTAGTTTCCTGAAAGAATATGAAAAAGAAGTCAATTCAGTAATGGCTAAATATGCTCCTTACAAAAAGAAGATGGATGAGCTCTTGAGATTTAATTGGCCTTCATAAACAAAATATGAATTATGGAAGAAGAATTTCATTGATGAATTGGAATTATAGGCATAGGGATGGATAATACATATACATGGTCAAGTATAATGCAAGTCTAGCCTTGGAAATTGTAATGTATAAAATACATGTTTCTCCTAATTCAAATATGACTGGTAAATGTTGACTTTTGGTGACTTGGACTAATGTTGGATACTAATCTAGATATTGATGAACACTTTTCTTTCCTTCTCCACACTTTTTGTCTTTTGGTGAAGAGAATGATAAGGATGCTCTAATGGTTTGAAGACCACTTTCTTCAATGAACTTCCTTTTGGAAGGCACGCGAATCTCCACCGACTAAAATTATGTAACCTTTGTCTTATATGAGTATTTTTTTAGTCTATTGTAACCATTCCTCATGGAATGACCATTTTAGATTGTCAAATGAAAATGTGACAAGTTTACTATTGGCGTAAAGCTTGTTTCGCTCCCTTGTTTCTAATAAAAGGGAATTCAAGACCATTAGTGCAGTTCTCTTTTTGAATTTTGTATCTAGAAAATGCAAATTGATAACATAGAGAAAGTATGTTTTGACTCTGCATCTTAGTTTTTGAGTCAAGTAAATAAGTTTTTTCAATTGTATGGTTTACATGCATGTTAGAATGAGGGTGTGTGCAGGATCATGATGGGTCAAAAAGTGACGATATGATGGGTTTTTGTAGGGTATGTGGCTAATGACTTTTTTTTAACCCAAAATTGATGAAATGAAAAGGGTTTTTAAAGGATATTCTCATCTTTCCACCAGTATAAATTATGTTTTAATTTGAATTTAATAAATAATTATTATTCATTTTCTATTTGAATTATGACTAAAGTCCTGATTGATAGGCTAATTGAAAAACATCTATAGGGCTGAAATGGTATCACTTTTTTTGAATCCAAAATATGTGTCACATTCTATGCTTCACATACTATAGGATTAAAAAAAAAGAAAAAATAAATTTCATAAATTTTTTACCATGTTAAGGTGGTCAGACATATGAGTTTTTATATTTTTTAAAAGTTGTAATAAACAATTCATAATTAATTATTTACTTGGAAAAAAATTACAAAAAATATGCATCACATTGGGACATGAATCCTCTACTTATATCTAAAATGTTATAAAAAGTATTATCATTTTATTGTGGTTAGGGTGGTCAGACAAACACCTACTTCTTATTTTTTCCCTAAAATTTAAGTGCTATAGCATTGAAATTTCAAATTTTTACCAATTTTTTTTTTTGTTTTTAAAAATAAACCTAGTAGTTTAGAAACTACATTCAATTTACTACAAATTCTATTCTTACATATTTTTGAAATGATATAGATAACTTGTTAATTTTTTTATGTCAAGTTGCCTAACTCTAATTTTTCTAAATTTTTCGCCACTTAAGGGCTTGTTTTTTCCATGATGATCATGCACATACCCATGAAAAATGCAAACCTTTTAAGTCTATTTTTTATCCATCTGTAATATCTCATATGATTTATTAATGAAAATATGATCAATGATCATTCATTAATTTTCATTGTGCTTTGCAGTGAATTATGTTTTAATTCTAGCTATGATTTAGTGAATCAATTAAAATACCTTGATTAAAACATGAGTTGTTATGAGTATTTAGTGGATTTGATAAGTATTCATAGAATATGAGTATTTGATGTGTGTGTTCTAATGCAATTACATAGAGATCATGGTTTTCTGAAATTAAATTTACCTTATAGTTCAATTTATTATGATTTGATTTTTTCCCTAAGATAAGACACTAATCTAATAGGTGTTAGTGCATTTCCTATGGTTTTGATGTTTCAATCTAATAACAATATTCATAAAAAAATTTACAATCAATTTATTTTATGTGTAGTTGATATTGTGTGGTATTCTCAGCTTTAGGTGTTTAATTCTTTTCAAGGGTATGTGCAGGATCATGATGGACCAAAAAATGGTGATATGATGGGTGTGTGTAGGGTATGTGGCTTACAACCTTTTTTTTACCCAAAATTGATGAAATGAAAATGGTTATTAAAGGAGATTCTCATCTTTTCACCAATATAAATTTTTCTTTACTTTGAATTTAATAAATAATTATTATTTGTTTTCTATTTGAATTACGACTAAAGTCCTTATTGATAGGTTGATTGAAAAACATCTATAGCTTTCAAATGGTATCACATTTTTTGAATGTAAAATATGTGCCACATTCTATGTTTTACATACTATAGGATTAAAAAAAGAAAAAAATTATTTCAGAAAGTTTTGACCAAGTTAAAGTGGTTAGTTATATGAGTTTTTTATATTTTTTAAAATTTGTAATTAAAAATTCATAATTAATTATTTACTTAGAAATAAATTACAAAAAGTTATGCATCACATGACATGAGTCCTCTACTTATATCTAAAATATTATAAAAAAATATTATCATTTAATTGTGGTTAGGGTGGTTAGACAGACACCTACTTCTTATTTTTTTCCTGAAATTTAAGTACTACTACATTGAAATTTTAAATTTTAACCAAATAGATTTTAAAAAATAAAAAATAAACCTATTAGGTTAGAAACTACATTCAATTTTCTATAGATTCTATTCTTATATATTTTTGAAATAATATAGATAATTCATTCAAATTTTTACGTCAAGTTGCCTAACTTTGATTTTTCTAAACTTTTTGCCACTCAAGGCCCTATTTTTTCCATGATGATCCTGCACATACCCTTAAGAAATTGCTAGTTTCTTAAAGGATTTCATCTATTTAACATTTTGGTGAGAATAATTTGTTTATTATACAATGTGTTAAATACTTTTTTAGAAGATATGTAGGATACGCATTCTGGGATCACCCTCCCGAGTTTTGCAAAGCCCAAAGTGTAGGAGGTAAGCATTACAACTTCCTCATTTTTGTTGGCCAATCACCTCATGAGTATTCAAGGACTGAATCTGGAAAATTCATAGATGCTCAATTAGATTTTCTTGGTTCTTTAAAACAACCTGTTGGTAAAACAAGGAGAGACAACTGAGAGGGGGGGTGAATCAGTTGTCATAGAATATTAAAATTTTCAATCTTTACTTAACTTTAATATCATATCTGATGAATAAAATAGTAAACCATAAGTAATCAACACATCATAAACACAAAGAACACCAATTTTTTTTTTTATGTGGAAACCCTATTAGGGGAAAAACCACGGTGGATGTTAGTCCACAATATTATACCCTATTAAAACTATAATGAAAATAGTAAAGGGAAAGCACATGCACTCAGGCACATTACCTAGAGCTCACTGTTCAAGTACAATAGGGGCACACTTCCCAACAATACAAAATTGGATTAAATCTAGAGGGTATGAACTGAGAAAATAGCTTCTACTCAAGACTGATTACAGTTCTAGTTAAGCACATAAAAAATTCCTTCACTCTTCACTGTTACTTTGCTCTACAATTGAATGAATAGATCAATGTTCACACAGTTTCACTATCTTTCGATTTTCTCACACCACACACACCAACTTCGTCAAACAGTCACTCATATATATCCACATCATGGAATTACATCAACCACTTAGTCGGCCAGAAAAATAAAACATATTTACAATGTCGGGCCAAATTAACAATTAAATTTTCAATGCAAATTAAACATCGTTGACCAATACAATGATGTGGCCCAAAATAATATGGGTATGTGCAGGATCATGATGGGCCAAAAAGTGGCAATATGATGGGTATGTGTAGGGTATGTGGTTGATGACTTTTTTTTACCAAAAATTGATGAAACAAAAAGGGTTTTTAAAGGAGATTCTCATCTTTCCACCAATATAAATTATTTTTTAATTTGAATTTAATAAATAAGTATTATTCTTTTTCTATTTGAATTATGACTAAAGTCCTCATTGATAGACTGATTGAAAAACATCTATAGCTTTCAAAAAATATCACATTTTTTGAATCCAAAAAATGTGTCACATTCTATGATTCACATACTATAGGATTAAATAAAAGAAAATTGAATTTCATGAAGTTTTCACCAAGTTAAGGTGGTTAGATAGGCGATTTTTTATATTTTTTAAAAGTTGTAATAAAAAATTCATAATTAATTATTTACTTGGAAACAAATTACAAAAAAAATATGCATCACATCTAGACATGAGTCATCTACTTATAGCTAAAATCTTATAAAAAAATATTATCATTTTATTATGGTTAGGGTGGCCAGACAGACACCCACTTCTTATTTTTTCCCTAAAATTTAAGTACTATTGCATTGAAATTTCAAATTTTTACCAAATAGATTTTTCTTTTTTGAAATAAACCTAGTAGTTTAGAAACTACATTCAATTTTCTATAGATTCTATTATAGCATATTTTTAAAATAATATAGATAACTTATTTAAATTTTTACAAGTTGCCTAACTCTGATTTTTCTTAATTTTTTATCACCTAAGAGCTTGTTTTTTCTATGATGATCCTACACATACCCATATCCATGAGTGTGCCAAACATTTAAATTTCAATCTCCAAGGATGTACAACATGTTACCACCAACATGCTGGCCAGGAACATGAAAACCCGAACATGCACAAGAAAAATATTTAACCAGGAGCACACTGATCAATGCAGGCATACAACAATGATGGAGAATGATCTAGAAACATCCACAAACATCATGAACTAATAGAGAGGAATCCACAACAACTAGAATTACTAGAATCACATAAAATTTAATCAAGAATACTAACAAATACCAAATAAATATTGTCAGAACACAACTATTCATAACATGATCAAGACTTCATGGGGACCTCAGAAACTTTCAGTAGATGAACTAGATACTCTCAACAATAAACCCTTTAGTCCACAATAGTTGATCTTCAACCTATAGAACAAAATACCTTCATGACCTTCACTATTCCACTGGAAACCTGCAACTCTTCTTTTAACAATTTTCTCAATATCCTCGACATATAAAACCTTCAATACAATAATGATAATAGTGTTGACATAAATGACAACCACATATTAAAAACACAACCAAAACATCCAACAATCTCCCCCTTTGGCATTGATGGCAACACATGATGTGAAAAACACCATCAACACAATTCTCAATCATCACTTACTCCCCCTTAGATTCCGACTCTTCTTCCTTGACCTATTCTACATGGTCTTCTCCCTAGATAAGAAACAATTTTTCACATAAATCTTCTCCTCTTTTGACATCAATGAAAAAGATAAGCATTGTCTTCCAACATATAATCTCTAAACCACATATCTACACATTTGACTACTCCCCCTAAGTAGTAGCCATGGAAACATCAATCCAGATCAAGAAATATAAGTTTGAAGAATACAGATTGATGCAAGTAAATGCATCTCTTAGTTATCATCAGGAGGGGTAATCACCCCTAGCATTTCTCTAAGATACTCAAAAGTATCCTCAGCAATGGCTTAGTGAAAATGTCAGCAACCTGTTCTTTGGTAGGCACATACTTCAGTCTGACTTCTTTCTCATTTACTTTCTCCCTCAACAAGTGAAACTTGATGAATATATGCTTAGTCTTAGAGTGTAGAACCAAATTCTTTGAAATGTTTATTGCACTTGAATTTTTACAATATATGGCAATAGGCTCTTCATATACCACCCTCATATCTTTTAGCATTTATTTCATCCATATCACTTGAGTATAGTTGTTTGCAATAGCAATATACTCTGCTTCGGTAGTAGATAGAGAAATGATTTTTTTCTTTTTGCTCAACCAAGACACCAACTTCTTCCCTAGGACGAAGACACCACCACTAGTACTTTTCCTATCATCTACACCTCCTTCCCAATCTGCATCAGTATATCCACTCAAAGTAAGATCATCATCCAGGTTAGAATACCAAAGTCCAAAATCAATTGTTCCTTTTAGATATTTAAATATTCTCTTTATAGCAGTCACATGAGATTCTTTTGGATTAGCTTGAAATGTAGCAACCATACATAAAAAATTCATAATATTTGGTCTAGTTTAAGTTAAATAGAGCAATCCACCAATCATTGATCTATATCTTATTTGATTTTCTTTAAGAGAATCATCATTCTTCGTTAACTTGTATCTAGTTACCATGGGAGTACCAACAGGTTTTGAATCTTCCATGCCAAACTTCAACACCTCTCTCACATATTTGGACTGAGATATGAAGATCCCCTTGTCTAATTGAGTAACTTGTAATCCTAGAAAGAACTTCATCTCTCCAATCATAATCATCTCAAATTCAATCTTCATTTCATCAACAAACTTCATACACATATTATCATCTCCTCCAAAAATAATGTCATCAACAAAGACCTCAATAATTAACTCTTTGCCATGATCCAAATTGAAATATAAGTTTCTATTAGCAGTACCTTTATTGAATCCAAGCTTTAGTAAATATTTGTGTAGTCTAGCATACTAGGCTTTAGGGGCTTGCTTAAGTCCATGTGGAGCTTTCTTCAATTAGTAAACCATGTCTTCCTTATCAGTTAGTTGAAATCAATTTGGTTGTTCAATACAAACTTCTTCTTCTAGTTCTCCATTTAGAAAGTTTGACTTCACATCCATTTGATAGACTTTATAGTTCTTATATGCATCATAAGCAAGAAATAATCTAGCAGCTTCAATTCTAGCAACAGGGGAAAAGGTTTTTTGAAAATCAATACCTTCCATTTTTTATTACCCTTTACATACCAGTCTTGCTTTATTTTATACCACTTCACCTTTTTCATTCATCTTATTCTGAAAGACCCATTTAGTACAAATCACATTTTTATCTTTAGGTCTAGGAACAAGTGTCCATGTATCATTCTATTCAATTTGCATTAGTTCTTCTTTCATAGCTTCCATCCAATTTTCATCATTGTAGGCTTCATTGAAATCTTCAGGTTCAATCATGGAAATCAGGCAATACTCTTTTGCTATCTTCTTTCTAGTTTACACACCTTTACTCTTATCTCCTATGATTTTATTTTTAGAATGGTTTAGATTTACATACCTTGGAACTTTAGGACTCTCTCGAGCTTCTGATTCTTCTATTCTCTCTTCTACACTTGTACTTGTCTCTCTTTTGCGACTTGATTTACTAGAACAAATTGAAGTTGTTATACTAGAAAATATGGCACAATCTAAAGTTGATTCAGTGTCTAAGAATTTTTCCCTTGATTTGTATTGTCTTCATCTGAATCATATCCACAATATCTGGATGATCTACCAAAGTTCTCATCAACTCTGGAATTTGCACTCTCAACCATCTTTCTCAGTCTTCTATTATAGCACTGGTAGGCCTTGATTTTGGTAGAGTAACCTAAAAATATTCCTTTGTTGCTTCTTGCATCAAACTTTCCTATATCCTCCTCTCTTAATGTAGCATTTGCTTCCAAAAATATTGAAATACTTAACAGTAGGCTTATAACCAAACCATAGCTCAAAAGGAGTCTTACTAGAATTACCATTGACATTTACCTAGTTCAAAGTGTAGACAATAGTATTTATAGCTTCACTCAAATAGATATGAGGGATGTTTACTTTTATCATCATTGTTCTAGCAACATCCAAAACTATTTTGTTCTTTCTCTCTACAACTCCATTCTATTGTAGGGTTCAGGGGGTAGATAATTGTCTTCTGATTCCATGCTCTTCACAAAAGGTCACCACCCTTTTCTGTCCTTAAGCATTTGATTTTCATACCTTTCTCATTTTTTGTCATAGCTTTGAAACTTTGAACTTTTCTAATGCTTCACACTTTTCTCTTAAGAAAGCTACCCATATTAGCTAGAATAATCATCAATAAGCAACATAAAGTACCTTTCACCATGAAGACTTCTAACTTTGGAGGGACCATAGATATTAGTATGCACCAACTCCAACAAACCATTTGTATGATGTTCTTTGCTCCAAAATGAGACTTTAGTATGTTTACCCATCTGACATTCCTTGCAGATTGTGTTAGCATGCTTCACTAGCTTAGGTAGATCTCTTATTGCTTGAGTGGAACTTACTTTGAAAATGTTATCAAAATTCACATGGCATAGCCTCCTATGCCATAACCAACTTTCATTAGCAGTATTCAGGTGAAAAATATTAGCTTCTATCTTTTTACTTGAAGCAATTACCTTTCTAGAGCTTCCAAGTATCCTGCATCTTCCATTTTTGAACTGAAGATCATAACCCTTTTCCACCATCTGTCCAACACTCAACAAGTTGTGCTTCAACCCTTCAACATAAAGAACATCACCAGTGTTATGCTTACCACCAAGACAAATAGATCCTTTGCCACAAATCACACCATCATTGTTATCGCCAAATCTTACAACATCGTCATCATACTTTTCTAGACTTAAAATTTTTCTTTTGTCACCTGTCATATGATGTGAGAATCTATTGTCAATAACCCACTCATCCTTATCTCCAATTCGGGCTGCAAGAGCTTTCTCAACTTTCGCAGATTTAGTAGCCACATGACTATTTTCAATGGTAGCAATGTAAATCCATTCATCTTCATTTCCATTATCTTTATCAAACTCATCATCAGCCACTCCTTCAGCATAGTAACATTTCTTTTGGAATCTAGACTTGTTAGGGTTAAATCTAGGAACTCTTTCAGAACATCTTGATGCAAAATGACCTATTTTACTGTAGGAAAAACATTTAATAGGAAAAACTCCTTTATACTTACCTTGTCCTCTGCCTTCTTTCTTCACAATCAATGCTTCCAATTCTTCTACTTCTCTTTCTTCATCTTCAAGTTGTTTCATTTCTTCCTCATACTTGAATGACTTTCTAGAAGATTCCCTCAGATCATATCTTTGCTTGTTTCTTATGGATATAGTAGCCTTAAATGCAGTTTCAGTCTTGGGAATAGATTTGCCAAATTCACTTAATTCAAAGGCAGCGAGTTTACCAATCAGTGTATCTCTTGTCATATTCATCAATGATCTGGTTTCTTCAATAGCATGAGTGTTTTCTTTCTAAGAGGGAGGAAATGATCTAAGTACTTTAGCTACAATTTCTTCCTCTTTCAGGGTAGCACCAACACATCTAATACCCATTACTAGTTCATTTACTCTTCACATAAAAGAAGAAATATTCTCATCTTCACCAATCTTCAAATTTTCATACTTGCCTTTCAAACTCTGTAGCTTAACCATCTTCACATGTACATCTCCTTCATACAAAGTTTCTAGCTTTGTCCAAATCTCATGATCTGTCTTCAGACCTATCACATTTGTCATTTCTGAATCTGTTAGAGCACTCAGCAAAGCTTCCATAGCCCTGACATTATTCTCAGCCTCTTTAATCTCATCAGTAGTGGAAGGACCATTACGAGGAATAACATATGTATTCTTAGTAATCTTCTAGTAGGGTTCACCAATATACCTAAAATGACACTCCATCCTAGCTTTCCACAGTGAGTAGTTTGTTCCATCAAATCTAGGACTATCCTTCTTGTATGATGCCATCACAAATCACCCCATGCAAGTTTAAACTTCTTCAAAAGAACTTGCTCTAATACCAATTGTTGGAAAAACAAGGATAGACAACTGAGAGGGGGGTGGGTGAATCAGTTGTCATAGAATATTAAAATTTTCAATCTTTACTTAACTTTAATCTCAGATTTGATGAATGAAGAGTAAACCATAAGTAATCAACACATCAGAAACATAGAGAACACCAATTTTCTTTTATGTGGAAACCCTGTTAAGAGAAAAAACTACGATGGATGTTAGCCCACAATATTATACCTTGTTAAAAGTATAATGAAAATAGTAAGCAAAATGCACATGCATTCAGACACACTGCCTAGAGCTCACTGCTCAAATACAATAGGGGCTCATTCCCAACAATACAAAGTAGGATTAAATATGAGGGGTATGAACTGAGAAAATAGTTTTTACTCAAGCCTGATTACAGTTCCAGTTAAGCACAAAAAAACTCCTTCACTCTTCACTCTCACTTTGCTTTGCAATTGAATGAATAGAACAATGTTCACACAGTTTCACCATCTCTAGCTTTTCTCACACCACACACACCAACTTCGCTCAACCAATCACTCATATATATCGACATCATGGAATTACATCAACCACTTAGTCGTCCAAAAAAAAAAACATATTTGCAATATCTGCCCAAATTAACAATTAAATTTTCAATGCAAATTAAACACTGCCATCCAATACAACGATGTTACCCAAAAAAATATCCATGAGCACGCCAAACATTCAAATTTCAATTTCCAACGATCCGCAACATGTTACCACCATGTTGGCTAGGAACATGAAAACTCGAACATGCACAAGAAAAATATTTGACCACGAGCACACCGATCAACGTAGACATACAACAATGATGGAGAATGATATAGAAACATCCACAAACATCAGGAACTAACAAAGAGGCATCTACAACAACTGGAATTACTAGAATCACATAAACTTCAATCATAAACACTAACAAAGACCATAGAAATAGTATCAGAACACAACTATTCATGACACGATCAAGACTTCACACAGACCTCAAAAACTTCTGGTAGATGAACTAGATACTCTCAGCAATAAACCCTTTTTTCCACAACAACTGATCTTCAACCTACATAACAAAATACCTTCATGACCTTCACTGTTTCACTGACAATCTCCAGCTCTTCTTTTAACAATTTTCTCAATATCCTCAACATATAAAGTCTTCAATACAACAATGCTAATAGTGTTGACATCAATGACAACCACATATCAGCAACACAACCACAACATCCAACACAACCAACAACTTCCATAGTTGAGGAATTTCCAAAATTTCAAAAAGCCAAAAATGCCATAGAATTATCAAGTTTTGCAAGTACCACCACCCTTCACCACATAAATTGTATTTAAATATCACAATTTTTGATAATCAAATATTCAATAACAATTTTACGCCTCCACTCTATCATAAAACAGTAAATAGTTATGCTATTTTATTAGCCAAATTTTATTTTTAATTGGAATAAATATAATTAAGAATAACCAAAAAAATACCTTTATTATTCTAAAGATTTCATTATCCCTATGGCTATTTTTAGGTTCACATTTGTAATAATCAAACTCAACAAGCCTAAATAATGGGGCATTGTTTTCAATTCTTAAATCAGTGCAAACGAGACACACTCATGTGTTCTTTAAAGAGGGGTGAGGGATAAGATACGCATGTCTCCTATTACTAGTACAGTGCCTCATATATATTGAGAGTATAGGATAGTCCTATATACTATAAATCATCTATAGATAAAAAATAAATCATAAAATTAACACAGATTTTTTCGACATTTTGCCAGCACTAAAAGAAAAATCTTTGAATTTGATTTGGTTCTCATCTTTCCAAATGCCTATGATTAAAGGTTGGGAAAAGTTGCATTTGATACAAAAGCTATCAATTCGATGTACTCGACTGCCCCCGAAAAAGAGATCCATCCCCTGCCAATTACACAAGCAAAACAAAATCGACTGTCAAGATTAATAACAATTCCAACGAGATTTTGGGCCACACAACTAAAGTTCAATTCTTATCCATCTACTCGTCAAACACAGAGTGGAATCCAATATTT
Source organism: Sequoia sempervirens (assembly GCA_007258455.2). Classification (NCBI taxonomy): domain Eukaryota; kingdom Viridiplantae; phylum Streptophyta; class Pinopsida; order Cupressales; family Cupressaceae; genus Sequoia; species Sequoia sempervirens. Next base: position 157,099,987 of record VDFB02026320.1, read on the forward strand.
TTCCGTTATAAACACCATCTGTGAATTGTCTGTACAGATTACAGATATTTCTTTGTGTACATGAAGAAAAATGTTAATATTCCAAAGGAAATTTAACTTTATCTTCAGAACAATGTCTCTGAATGTGCAGATGAGGATATACCATCTTTACGCTGTCCACATGCCATATAGAAGGCTGAATAATGGAGGCCATTGACTTATAAAGAGTAAAACATTGTCCTGATTCACTATTGCCGATTATTATAACTTTTCTGAACAGTAAGAGCACGTAAATTTCTATGTAAGGTCAGTGGGGCTTTTAAAATGTCACTTCGTGGCCTGCCTTTGTCTCGTTGCCAGCTATACCTATGACAAGACACATACTTTATCTTAAAGGCATTTTGTATAGGGGAGAGGATCCAGCAGTTGTGCACCCTAACTTCGCCCTTCTAATTATCTTAAGTGAAAATTTTAGATCACTCTCAATTTTTTATAGTAACTTACTTGGCAAGTCCTTTGTTTATAACTTTCGTTTCAGGGCCACAACATAATATATGATGCCACATCAGCATGCTTTTTGACAAGATGTCCAAAAAGGCCCAAAAAAAATGTGCTACCAATACCTGTGCATTCACATCATGTGTAGTTGAGTGCTGATGTGGCATCACATGATTGGTTGCTTTTTCGATCAAAGGAATACATTTTGTTTAAGCTAGGATAGTCATGTCACAACTATTGGGCATTATACAAACAACTTCTATCACAACTATTGGGCATTATATAAACAACTACTATCACAACTATTGAAACATGCTCAACTACTGAGTCCTCTCCCCTACATTAAAAACAAAGAAGTGTAACGATAATAAGTTTAAAATGTTTAGTAATTCCATAGATTTTGTATAAGTATTCAAAATATTAGTTAAATGATATATAAATATTCAAAATATTGAAGAAGTCAAGCGATTCCTTACATTTTTTTACCCCTTTTTTCCCCCTCCCTTCTGGCATTAATGGATGATAGGAGTTCACTTTATCAAATATTGATTCAGACATGTGATTAAATTTTTTTCAAGGTATTGGGCTAGATTTCCAACTGTAATCTTATGATTCTAATACGCTTCCTATATTTCATTAGGAGAGGATTTAGTTTCAATCTAAAATTTAATTTTAACTGTCAATTGATAACATTAAAAGAGAAGTTAAATGACTCTTAACTTTTTGTTTGGATAATTTTATTTATAATACCTATTTATATCATAATTATTATGTAATAGAAAAGTTTCCAAAGATTTATATGTGTTTATATTATTTTGGGGATTGTGATAAGTTTATTGTTTTAATGTTGGATCTTTAGTTAGTTTGGATTAGGTTTCATAATGTATTTTTTGGATTAATTTGAGACACACAATCTAGTTCATTAAATTAAATTTTTAAATATGTGTCTTTTAAATCTAAAATTTCCATAATTTGACTATTACCTTATCATTTTGTTAATCATCCTTTTGAGTAGTGTTGTACTTTAGAGGGGATTGATATATAGTGTATAATTTTATACAATTGTTAGTAGAACATTGTAGTAGCTCGCATAATATTTTTTTTTAAGATATAGTTAGCTATAAATTTACTCTAAATCTTGTGTATCATTGTACTTGGTAGAGACCATTAACTATGCAAGTTATGCAAAATGGTGTTCCTAAACAATCCTTCAATGAAGTCAATCCTTTCCAGGCTTGAAGTGGTTAAAAATCTATAGCAAAGCATTTCAAAGTTTTTGGTTCTCTAATATGCCCAAAATTCCAAAATAAAAGCATAAGGATATGGATCCACTTAATAAGTCTTGCATAAACATGGCCTATCATAATAGTGTTAATGGATATTGGCTTCTCTACACTAGCAAGCATGAGTTATTTTTTGAGAAGAGTGTTTTCTATGAGGAGGACTCTTTAAGTTTTACTATTGACACTTCTCCACCATCTACATTCAAATTGGATTCACTTAGGATTGATGACTATTTTTTTATGATTTAGATCAATCTAGGAACATTCTTAATAATTTGGATTCCTCTTCCTCTACTTTTACTAATGAGGATGGTTAAGAGTATTCAAATTCTTTCTCTCATGGTCATAACTTTGAGCTAGAGGAGTCTCCTCCTAGTTCTCCAACTTTAGGTTCACCAAGGGTTAGAAAAGATCTATAATATATACATGATTATGTCAAGGATCATTTAGATACTAAGTGAAATGGTGGAAAAGGGAAACCTTAGAGTTTTCACCTTAGGGTTTGAACACCTTTCCCTCATTTCATTGAATAGTGTATGTGTGTGTGGAATGTGATAGAATGGGGGTTTGATTGGATCTGGACAATATATATTATTGCATTGTAGCCTAATAAGTGAGTCAACCAACCCTTAACCAAATCTGAAAGTGACCTAAGGATGAAATTTAATGATTTAATTGACATAATGATGAAAATTACTATTTTGATGCAAAAAAAAAATGATCAATCACAGAGAAAAACTAATTGTAGAAATAGACTGAGCAAGATACTATGCACCTATGATATAAATTTGGGGTTGAAAATGCAAGACATGGGTGTATAGGGTGTCATTATCTTTCTAGGGACAATTCAAATATGTTTTTGCAATCCTCTGGCTGGATCTAAACTTCCATTTCCTTCTTGTTGCACTATCAGATCTGTTGGCTAACAAATTGAGCACCTTGAGAAATAACGATTTACTTTACTCGAAAGGTATGATTGTTCCCAATAGCTCTAGAAAGTTCACATTTTCATTTGTGATTTCCCTCTGATTTCAGAGGTATAGCTACATCGTATGATATACAATGAATTTGACTAAACTAAATAAACATATGTATGCTTTTAACACGAAAGCAGGAAAAGAAAAACTCGATAGAAGGAAAATTCCTAATATCAAGTGTAAGAAAAAGTAATAAAGGTACTAGCACAAAGACTAGTTTGCTTAAGATGAAGTAATAGAAATATGAACCCAATATCACTTGTAAACTGAAATCAACTACAAAGATAGATGCATACACCAACACATAGGAATAGCATAAACACCAAGATATACCTAAACACACAGATTTAAGAATATTAGATATCTTTGTAAGCTAGATGCACACAAACAACTAGAGATTTCATTTCACAGCAAAAAAAATTATATTCAAAATAGATAATATTAGGTCTTTTTTAATGATGTCTAGAGAGAAACAATGTAAAAATAAACACATACATATAAAGCGAGTGAGTGACTGCTTCTTTGTGTGTCCATAACTAATTTTTAATTAGTCTTTTCAAGAAATAAAAGCATCTGAAAACTAAGATGGTGGCACTTCGCTTCCAGCTTTTGCAGGCATGGCAAGTCGTTTCAGTAAGCCTTGGAAAGCCTTTGTGACATTTGGAAGTTCCTTATGGTGTGGAACAGTTATGTTTCCAATTTGTGACCTCCATGCCAACTGGCTATCTCAGACAACTTGAATTCTTTCTTCATAAGTCTTCATGAGTCTTGTCGCCTGAGATAGGAGATGATCTAGTTCGTTGAATTTCCTCAAATGCTCAACATCAAAATATTGAGAGTTGAAAATTCCATTAACTATTTTATGAAAATCACTCTCCAAGACTTTAGCATTCTCATCACTCCCATCTCCTCCCTTGTTAGGTTAAAATATGAGGGAATTTTTTTTTTTTATGAATCTCCTCTAAGATTGCATTACATTTAGTTCAAACCTCCTAAAGCTTTTGTAGGCCTTGCTTTGTGAGGTTTGTAATTTCCACTCCACACTTTTATTCCAGATCATGTAGCGAGTATCAAAAACACTAGGTATGATTTTATCAGTGGCTAATTTTTCCATTCCAAAGCCTATCATTGCTTTGATTTCATTTGTATACTAATTCCATACCCTTTCCTCTTTCTCAGCAATGACAATCTCCTCTTGAACTTTTGTTCTTGAAGCATTTTCCTTATGTAGACATTTAGGAGATTCAAAAATAATCTGATTACCTCTCTTGATTAACCCACCACTCCATTCCTCAATAGCCTTGCCTAAGCTTTTGTATCTCTTAATTTTACTTACTATCTCTTCTCATATTAAGGCTAGGGGATCAGAGGATGGATCAACTTGAGATATTAGTTGAGGTGGAAGATTAAAAACTGATTTCAAGCATTCACTTAGGACTTGGATTTTCCTTTTCAACTCATATTTTCTTTCTTTATCTTTCTTGGACCTCTCAACCATTCTCGCTATAGACACCTGGAAGTTGTGCACATCTCCATCCCTTGTAGGGGGTCCCAGGTTGATTTATTCAATATCAAAGTCACTGGCTATTGCTTGAGTGACTTCCTTTTGTGTAGTGAGATGCACAACCTCCAAGCATAAATTTCCTGATTTGACATCATCAATTAGTCAAGTACTAGTTTTCAAATTCTTTGGATTTGGAGTCCTTTGGGGTAATTTTCCTACCATATTTTGCTTTGGGAGATCCATCTACACTACTTTCCTCTTTCTTGATAGAGTATCTTCTAGCCAAACAGGAGTATCAGGAACAAGGGTGGCTTTGGAACTAGAGAAGTTGAATAGCATTCTTTTTGTGGGAGGAGTATCTATCTGAGCATCCTATGAAGAGAGCGGAGAAGATATTTGTTTTAGAGGTTCATTAACCTCCCTAACAGATGATGACCGATGTGATGAAGAGGAAGAACTAATATCAATATTACCTAAGTCATATTCTTCTCCTTCATCTCCTTTATCCTGATCCAAATTGGGTAAATTTGAGAGGTCTTCTCTGTAAGTCAATTGAAGCACATTCTTGTTAGGAGGTTCTTCGTCATCATCACCCTAAAACCCATATGGCACTGAATGTGAGGAAAAGCTAGAGGTTCCTGTAGTCATAGAAGGTTGGCTACCACCTCTTGCGGGTTGGGTGTTTTGTGATCTAGTATTAGGATGAGATTTCTCTATCTTCTTTTTAGTAACCCACTCTTGAGTCCTTTCCAAAACATTAGTAGTCCTTGCTTCAATTGTTTCTTTCTCTTTATTGCTCCAATCCATAGTAGGAATAGGTTGATTTGCTATCAAGTCTATGAAAATTGGGTCCACTAGGTTTGACTCATCATCTTCAATTCCTTGTACATCAAATCTCAAATTATAGATGATTATGTCTCAAGGAAAATCTCATCCAACTCCTCCTTCTTACTTTAAATTCATGAAAACAATCTTCCCAATAGTCCTTCAAAGTGGGCAGATGGAGAAAACTAGGACCTAGTTTTAAATTATCCTTAACATAATCCTTAAGATTGTAAGGAAAACACTCATCATAGGTTTGCAAATTGTACTTGGTTATTTCATTTTATAGATGTTGAGGGAATCTGACATGGACTCACAAGTGTAACCTATTGTGCCTATAGTACACATGCCCCATTCGAAATGGGGACCCTCTCTTTTCCGCCTTCGTCGGGTCACTTTCACCTTCGTCTCATTTTGTGTGCCTGCTATTTTGAGTCCCAAATCATCAAGGAGTCATAAAATTTCCATTTTAAGTTGACCAAGTTTCACCACCTTGGAAATTTCTAGGTCTTTTGCCTTGGCGATGTTCCTCTAGTAGTTTTCCTTAAGACATTGAAACTACCTTCCTTTGCGCCATGCGGATCCATCCATGCGGGTTTCCTTTAGCAGGATTCCCTTTTGCTTTCGCCATTACAACAACGGCCAAGCTAGGGCATCCTCCCGCATGGTGGAGCCTACATACTCCATTGTCGTCATCCTTCGGTGACCTGCCAAATGATGAACTCTTGTTTGCTTTCTGCATCACGAGACACAACCTTCCCACTATTGGCCATTTGAAAAGTTGTGCCCAGCTACCTCATCGACTGTCGTACGAGAAATTAATGCGAGTCATTAATGATCAATTTCCTATAAATAGCCAAGTCCACCTATCATTTTCATTCCTTTGGTCAGAAAAATTTTCAGAGCTCTACCTTCCATTGCTTCCTTTGTGCATGTATGATCTTGCCATTGTTCAAGCATTGTAGTTGTTAGATTCTTCACAAGTTCTTGTAGGATATTTAGGTAGGTTTTCTGCCCTCACCCTAGTTATGTGTTTTTTCAATGGGTTTTGCAATGTTATTAAAATCTTGAAAAATGCAAATTTTAGACTAGTTAGAGCACCAAATTCCACACAAAACCCACCTTGACAAAATTTGAAACCTCATCATAAATGGCCCGAGAGATTGTTCATAAGTTCAAGCTTCGTCTATTTTTCTTCACCAGGGTGTTCATGCTCTTGTGGCCCACAACCCTCCTTCCACCATTTGAACTTCAATCATGAAGCCTGAAGCCTTCACCCTAGGCAGGTCCACCCACATAGGTGGACCTCGCCCCTTCACCGCAATCTATGGAAGTAAGGATAAAAATAAGTAAAACGAGAGTCTAAAGCCCCTACGGGTCCACATTTTTGGATTTCAGCGTTTGGGCATCACTACACCCATCACCATTTCCTAAACTGCCATCTGACCTCACTACCTCACCTTGCGAGCTTTGTAACACTTGCATTCGCTAAACTTATCGAAGCTCTGAAGTCTCTATCGTGAGCTATTCTCTGTAGACTTCTGCCATCTCCTTTCCGCTGTTATCAATGCCATCACAAGTGGCTAGGACCACACTCCTTTTTGTGTCGCGAGGCCCACGATCTCCTTCACTCTCTAGAATTGTTTGAAAAAAACCTAAGTATAAACCTATTGCAATTCTAACCATGTGGGGGTCCATCTATGGGCCACCCCCTCCTTGTCGCCATGTGAAAAATGGCCTATGACATTCACCTGTCTGCCTTGCAAACCCCGACAGTGACTTCACCCTCGAGCCTTCATCAAAAATATTTAAGTACCTTGCAGGCGATTCTTTGTGAGCCACCACCTATGACTCACCTTTATGTGAATGTCGCTTTAAAAATGGTCGTGCCCAGGCATCATTCCACATGGTAGAACCCGAAGTCTCCTTTTTCCTCTAGTCCTTTGAGAGCAAGCGATCAGTGCTTAGGTCCTCTATGGACCCACCTATGCAGGTCGCCCATTGCAGGGCATTGCCTTCCCTCCACTATTTGCAAATGACCTTGAAGCCCCTTCTATCCACATTGTGGATACCCCACCATCTATTTCCCCTTTGGCATCTGAGAGTGAAAATGACTAAGTAAATACCGATGGGGGCTTGGCAGTGCAGACTGCCATTCACAGGCCGCCATCCTGTCTTGGCCGATCCAAATGACCATTACCTGGCATCCTCCCGTAGGTCCCCAAACGAGTCATTCTAAATGGTTTGAAATTTAAAGCTAATACTGAGCCATCCTTTCTACCTGCAGGTCTCACAATGCGAGACTCTATTTGTGGATTTTTGCCCTGCTAGTGTCATTCCAAATGACAGAGCTCCAAATGACCATGACAACCCCGACTTCTATGCCGTTCAAACCCGCATGCCAAAATGGTTGCATTAACACTTCTGAGACCTCATGAATGATCAAAGCATGTGCTTAAATTCCTTAAGACCTTAGCTGATCCTTTAATTTTAAATGTGGAGGGTATAGCGCGGGTGGCCACATGCAGGCCGCCATGCTCTCTGTGCCATCTCCCTGCTGCCTTCTTCAAAATGGATGCCAACCAAGGGAAACCCACATCCCTAGGTATGCATTGCTCTAATTACCCCTTACAAGTGTCAAACGATGAATTTTAACAAATATTATGATCTTTTATTATGAAAGGCTTGATCTAACCCTTGTTGCCACAGAATTTCACCAATGCTCCCCTCATTTTATACATGAATATGCTTATTGCACCTCTACTTGCAAGATTTATGGAATCAGTTGTAGGACCATTAGGAGCATCCATGGAGAAGGATAAAGGGAAGAAACCTGCCAAGGTCCCAAGAGGAAAAGAAGATAAGGATCAGATGAAGTATTAGTTCCAGGGAGTAGAAGTCACCTCCAGGGTCACTACTACCTGGGACATGATCATAGATACCAACCTTAGATAGGTTTACATAGATGAATTTAGATAGAGGGTCATCGTCAACCCCACCATAGACAATGCTAGGAAAATTAGAAAGAGTGGTTTGGCTAAGGTAGTTGGCTTCCCACCTACTCTTCTAGCCCCAGAACTAGTGATGGCTTGCATCGAAGACTATTAGGCATAAACCAAAAGGATCATTGATCATGAGGTAGGGTGGTGGCCAACCTATTTGCCAAGTCCATAGGAGAAAAATTCCACATTTCTACATTTGACCCTATGGAAGAGACAATGAAGGAATACATTAAAAATATGTGGAAGGTTGACCATCTGAAATGCAAGAAGTTAATTAACCAATATTGGTTAAAAGAGAAGAGGGGAAATGCTAACAAGGTGCCCAAAGAGTTGTTCAGAAGTGACTTTTATGAAGATTATCATGACTTGGTAACCTTGTTGAGTAGAGTCATGGGCATTCCCACTACTGCTTACTTTCAGGATTGGATGCTTTATTTCATTGAGGAGATTATTAGGGGGAAAGCCAAGTTTCACTGGGACAAAATGATCAGTTACAAATTGCATCAATAATTCATGGCAGTCAAGAAGACTTCTCAATTCTATATGACCTCTTACTTGGTGTATCTCCTAGTTGAGCCATTCCCCTACAAAGGTTTATTTGTTGCATAGAGCCCAACCCTAGGAAGGGAATTGAAAGTATATGATAGGAACCCACAACTACAATATCATAATTTCAAGAAGGATTATTGTAGGGTGAACAATGCCTTCATTGGGCATATTATCATATTCCTTGGAGGGGACTTCGAGATGAGAGTCACGAACAGTGCCCATGCATTCATTCATAGGTTTGGGTTTCTGTTTATATAGTTCCCAAAATTTACTTACACCAGAACAAAGGGATTCTCTGAAAGGCCATACAAGTTGCCTCAGTATGTGAATGACCGGCTGATTTTGCTAGAAGTCTCTAGGAAATTGCAAAATGTAGACACTCTCCTTAGCAGAAAGAATTGGGTAGGGATACCCTATCCTCTCACATTTGGGAAAGGAATGTACACCCTCACAGCTGCCCAATACGTAGAATCTTCAAAAAAGGAAATCATGGAGTATAATCTGGATCTCCACAAGACCAGACCAAGAAAGGACTCCTATAGAAAACTAAAGAAGTTTGTCAGAAGAGAATATGCCCACTTGCACCACATTGAAGATTTTTGGGCTAACTGTCAAGATGAAAAGGAGGTATGCATGAGGCATTATATGCATATGACTGCTTACTTTTTCAAGACAGTGAATCTGTTCCCGGTACCAGATCAAATTGTCAAAGATGAAAAAGATGTTGTGGATCTGAGATATGATGTTGTGGCCAACCTGCCATTTCCCTTAATAGACTAGAATGAAGAAGAGGTTAATGACCTCGACATGGTGACCAAGCCAATGGAGCATAGAATGAGGCAATGGATTGATTCTTATATTTCTCAATTGAAGCTCCATGGGGCCACCTTGATGTTTGGCGAGCTCGAAGGTGAGCTCAAGAGTGAATTAGATAGCGGAGCTACCACTACCCCAACTGAGGAAGCCTCCAACTCTCCCCCAGCTAGAAGATCGAGAAAGAGAAAAAAGGTGACTAAATGCCAACCCAAGCATAAGGTTTATTCACATAAGGCCTCAGAGGGTGAGACCTCAAAAAGTGAAAAGAAGTCAACCGGATTCTCTGAGATGCCCATGATCTAGGAAGACCCACTACACAAAGGAGAAGAAGAGGCTAAGCAACCAAAGTCACCACCTGTTACCTCTGCTATTACTATCACCACCACTACCACTACTACTACTCCACCTCCCACATTTCAGGATTACCCGATTCCTCTCCACCCACGGTGGAAATCTCGGTTCACCTTGCCTACACCTCACAAACCACTCCAATTATGGTGAGGGATTTCTCCTCTACTACAATCTCTCCACTCTCATCCTCCTCGATGTCTCCCTCAACTATAGTCCCTTCAACAACCACAACTACAATGCCTACTCTCACCCTCCCAGAGGCCTTTTCTAGACATATGCAAAATATACCCATTGAAATTTTTGGGGTGTTGATGAATCCTACTATCTAGGATGCTATGGCTTAGGCTATTGTTGGACTCCCCATCCCTCCCCTGATAGAACCACCAAAGATGAAAGCAACAATGCAAATCTCAGAAGAAATGGAGAGATAATAGAGGGAGGATGCCAAGGAAGTTGATGAAGAACTTGAGGATCCCTTCAATGATGACTACCATGAGCACCCAGGGCATCTAAACGTGACCATCAATGAGGTGACATATGAAGAAGAAGGATCATAGTTGTTGGAAGGAGATGTTGAAGAACCCAACACCAAGTATATTGTAGTCTCTAGACCAAGAGCTTGAGGAGGAGTTGTCCAAGAAACTCAAGGATGTTGGGGAAGAAGTCAAGAGGAAACCTTCTAGATAAAAGGAGGAAAATGATGAGGACATGGAAATATCTACAGAGCCTCTAGTAGGTGGACAAGACAAAATCCCTGATCCAAAGAAAGAAATACCTCCTGAGAAGGAGGAGAAGAAAGATGTTGAGGCTGTAAAAGAAGATAAGCCTGAAGAAGAGACTGAAATGAAAAAGATCCCTAATCCAGAACACCATGCAGAGCTCGAATAGGAAGAAGAAAGGGTACTTGAAGGGGAGGACATCAACATAGCTACTACTGGGCCAGACGATGAAAAGGAAATATTGATACGACACTCGAATGAAGAAGAAGAAGAGAAAATAGAACAAGAAGTTTTGGGCCACAAGGAAAGGGAGATCCAACATCCTCAAAGAGAAGTTGATCATGAATCACCAAAGGAAGGATCTCAAATGCCTGATTGGTTAGAAAAGAAACTACAGAAGAAGACCCCTATTCTCATGGATCCTAAAGAAAGATGGGAGGCTATCTTGGCATGAGCTCAAATAGGAAAAAAGAAGGAAAGGAAGTTGAGATTCTGATCCCACATCACAATGGATGTATCTAGATCAAGGATAGTGCAAATTTCCACCCTAGTAGTAGGTAAAGCAGAGGGGGTTAGCTATAATATCTCTACCATTGACTTGGGTACTACTACAAGAGAGCAAAAGATTGATCAGCTCCATGGATCGATCACCACAATTGTTCATTAGATGAACTAGGATCAATCCCCCAAGGAGGAGTCGAAGGCACAAGTGGTAGAGCTCATCCCCTACATTCAACAGTGGTCTTCTACATAGGATCCACCAACAATTTCATCGGCCCCACCCCCACTTCTTTCCAAAAAGCACATACGTAAGTTAGAAAAGAGAAAGAACTGGACCAACACTACTGCAAAGTTGTTCATGCGAGTGCTCTACAATGGTGATATGGGCATTGGCCATGCCATCCAAATGGCATACAAGTTCTGGGAAGTACAAAAGTAGCTTGAGGGCACACAAAGAATTTGTAATAACTTCCCCGAACTATATAGGGTTAGATATCCTAAACTCAAGGCCATCCTCAAGATGCCTGAGAGGAAATGGGAGAAGAAGCTAGCTATAGAGAAGGATGATTATTGGCTAGTTGGGATGTGGAAAATGGGCCTGGACCACAAAAGGGGCATCCTAGAAAGAGTACTCCATGAGGTAGAACTCGACTTGGATTGGGTCAAGGAACATAGGACATACTGCAAGGAATATCTAAAGCTCATGATAGATTACAACATGCCTACTATCAAGTTAGATCCAGAGAAGACCAGACTGCTTTTCCACAAGAAAATGGAGAATGTGGCCATAGATTCATTAATGCCAAATGTCATGAATTTTGTTTCCCAAGACTTCGCCCAGTCAGAGTAGGTGATCAAGCACATGCCTAAGTGTACAAAGAATCAAGAAATGATCACCAGTAGATCAAATAAACTATCCTTCTAGGTGCTTCAATTAGACATAATCAAAAGGAATAAACTTCAGGTGTTGATGGGTAAATTTGTGGTGTATGCCAATGTCTAGACAAATCAAGAAGAGCCAGTCATAGATGAAGAGTTTCTCATAGTGTAGCTGTAGCCAAAAGTGAAAATCAGTATAGGAAAAAAGTGCTATAGTACTAGGCCACTAGAAGACAAAATAGGGAAAAGACAAGGAATATATTTTTTAGATTGTAAAATATTTGGGGTAGGTGAAATCCTAATTTGTAATGAATCTTGTCCACACAATGAGATTAAATCTTGGACATTCATTTTGTTTTTGGAAAACTATAAATAGGGGGTCTCCTCTCATTTTGAAAGAGAGAGTTGAGTTGTTGTAATGACATGCTGCTGAAATTTCAATAGAAATTCATTCCTTTTGGTGGATTCTTGAGTTTCTCTCATGTTTCATGATTCATCTCCTCATAGTTGATAAATTTGAGTAGATTTAATTTGTTGTTCTATGTGTTTGCATGCTTTTAGTAGCTTAGTGAATGTTGTTCATTGATGTTGAAGAATACTATTGTGTTGATGCCCTTCCTTTTTCATGATTTTTGCTATTTGTTGATGATAAATAGTAGTGCAAAGCTATTCTAAACATAAATTAATTGTTGCACTCATATTTCATCTTTTATTCATGCCTTATGGTGAATGAACAGTTGAAAATCTGCAGACCTTAGAAGATAGCACTTGTTTCATGATATTGTTAGCTAATTTGGTTAGGTGGAGCTTACTTTAAGGAAGGTTTTCCATTGTAGTATCCTCCATTATGGGTATGTGCACGATCATCATGGAAAAAATAGGCCCTTAAGTGGCAAAAAATTCAGAAAAATCAAAGTTAGGAAACTTGACGTAAAAATTTGAATAAGTTATCTATATTATTTCAAAAATATGTAACAATATAATCTGTAGCAAATTTAATGTAGGTTCTAAACTACTAGGTTTATTAAAAAAAAAATCTAGTTGGTGAAAATTTGAAATTTCAATGCAGTAGTACTTAAATTTCAGGGAAAAAATAACTAGGTGTCTATCTAACCACCCTAACCACAATAAAATGATAATATTTTTTTATAGGATTATAGATATAAGTAGAGGGCTCATGTAATGATGTGATGCATATATTTTTGTAATTTTTTTCCAAGTAAATAATTATTTATGAATTTTTTATTACAACTTTGAAAAAATATAGAAAACCCGTATGTCTGACCACCTTAACTTGGTCAAAACTTCATGAAACTCTTTTTTTTTTTTTAATCCTATAGTATGCGAAGCATATAATGTGATGCATGTTTCATATTCAAAAAATGTGAAACCGTTTGAAAGCTATAAATGTTTTTCAATCGGCCTATCAATTAGAACTTTAGTCGTAATTCAAATAGAGAATGAATAATAATTATTTATTAAATTCAAAGTAAAAAATAATTTATATTGCTGGAGAGCTAAGAATCTCCTTTAAAAATCCTTTTTGTTTCATCAATTTTGGGTAAAAAAAAAGTCATCAGCCACATACCCTACACATACCCATCATATCGCCACTTTTTGGTCGATCATGATCTTGCACATACCCTTATCACCATTCATTGGTAGTTGTTGGTCTAGGAACTCTTACCTTTCCCTTCCCTTTTGACCTTTCTTTGAAATAGTAGTTTAGGAAAAGTTCCAACATCATTGTAAAGCCAAATTTGATGATAAAAGTGGAGTTTTTAGACTATTGTTTTGAACTTGCAGCAATTTCACATCATCTTCAAAATCTTAGGAACTCCATTTAAGGATTGAGTCTCCCTCCAACTTAACATATGTAAGGCTACCCAATGATTACTAGCAAATCACATGAACCAACTAAGATATTCCAAGCAAGTCATGACCTGACACCCGAGAGACCTTAGGATAGTTTTCTACAATTTGTTCGTAGGAAATTGTATTTCAAGATAGGTGATGCACTTATGCATTACCTGTGTTGAGAAGTGCGAAAACACCCATCAACAAAACTAGTTCTAGAGGGAGGGCCTCCCTTTTTGTTAAGCTAGATCAAATTGGTTCATTCTCCCCTAAAAGATTCCAAAGAGTACTAAGATCTCCACCAAACAAAGGGGAATTTCAAGAGCTACAGCTCCCTACCAAGGCTAAGAGAGCTAAAAGAGGGGAGGTAACTTCATCAGCTTCATCCACTCCATCCATCTCTCATCCATCCTCACCACTCTCTACCATCCCTTTGCACCACACTCATCCTTCCTTTCCAGCATCCACCTCTTCCTCTCAGCCAACCCAAGCTACCTTCCAGCTGCCCACTTCCCATGGTTAGGGTGTTGCGCCTACCCCAACCCTTCAAGTCCAAGGAGCTTCCTCAAGCGTTTTCACTCCTTTGTAGCCCTAGGTTACTATTGCACAACAAGTACAACCTTCACCTCCCTTCATGGATTGGATAGGTAACAATCCTTCCCCACTATCCTTCAATGATTATCATGACATGCCAAAGAACCTAGAGGGATTTTGCATGAAGTTTCATCCTCGTGATCCATAACCAATAGTAGAGGAACATATCAAAATATTTCAAACAACATTGAAGGACATGCAAATCGATCATGAGGACATGGATTTCTGACTCTTTCCTTATTTCTTGGGGGAAGAGGCTTTTTATTGGTACATAAACTTGCCAACGTGGTCCATCACCTCCTAGAACCTATTGAAGAACTCCTTCTTTCAAAAATACAAGATCCCAATCAACCCTTTAGAGTTATATCAGAAATTTATGTCTGTTTGAAGGGAATTCAACGAACCAATTAGTTCCTTCAATGATCAATTTCACTATGCATATATGAGATTGCAAGATCCTTACATGGTTGATGATGCTTAATTGTTTTTGAGGTTTGAGAAGGTGTGAAGTGTAGGCTTATTGAAAACCTACACTTCACACCTTCTCAAACCTCAAAAACAATTCAAAAAATCTTAAATAACCCTACACATGCTTAATAGTCCAAGAGAAATGACTTCTCACTCATATTTCACCAAACCCTAGGCTAAAACCTCTATTTTCATGCATTTTTCCTCGCAAACTCATTAGAGACAACAACTCAATCTCCTTCATTCCTTTCCCTCAACAAAAAGTATTCATCCTAGCACCTAAACATCCTCTATGGGTCCCATTACACCAATCATAGTGAATACAGTCGATGAATGGGCCCTCAAAACATGTTAAATGTTACAAAACCCCAAAACAAGGTATACCCGACAGTCTTCAAGGAAACATATATAAAAAATTTCAAACTCACTTCTAACCCATCAAACCATATGAAAAACAAATTAAATTCATGCCACTAAAATATTAATGAATAATTTGTACAAACAAATGACTATACGTTACCATATAGATCTGGAAAAGATGAAAAAAATAGAAAATTCCTAAAAAACAGTGAGATTTCTATTGAGTTTTCCTCCAAAATAACCAAGCCAACCATTACAATGATGAAACTCACTTATTTGAACCTTATACAACATGAAACAAATGAACTAACTCCCTACAACCAAATTTTAAACTCCTTGTGACCGTTAGGCATCTAGCCCTTACAACTTTGCACTTTTTCAAGTTTACAATTGACACTTTTTTGGACATTTAAAATATTGATCCCCATTGACTCTCCTAGACCCATAAAACATTAAATATGGTCTATATAGAATTTATTCAACTCCTAACATGACCCCAAACTTGAAAAAAAACAAAAACCTTTACCATGAGAACTTTGTCAAACTTGACAATGACTAGCAATTTTTACATGTTTTCATATTTTGCAACTTCCTCATTGCTTGTTACTCAAATATTCCAAATCATCATGGATGGCCTTCATCATGGCCTTATTACAAAAATTTAACAACTAGAATCAACCCTAACTAAAAATAAACATCAAAAGGATTGGTGCTCCTACACCAGTCGAGTTTCCGCTCATTCAACAAAACCATCCAGTAGTCCAGTCAATCTTCCTCCAAAACCAAGCATCACAACCAAAAACACATAGAAGGATCAAATAGATGAATTGATAGAGATGATAAAAAAAAATTTGACATAAATGATGCACTTGAGAGATTAGAATAACCAACTATAGGCTTCCCAACATAGTATTTAGGCTAACCTCAGCCGAGACAACATAGATAACCATGATGCAAGTGCCTCTTTTGGATAGAACTATGAGAGGGGAGAAAATTCCAATATAAACTTCAAAAGGAGTTCATCACAGAGATAGAACCAGACATGGAATATGATGCCAAACAATGGGGGGATTCCTACTCCTCTCGACCAACTGACTAACATAGAGAAAACAACCAGTGGGGTGTACCTAGCCGAGGCAACTTTGTTTGGATGGTGCCAAGTCCATAGAACACATAGACACTCTGAACTAGATTACCTCAAGTCCCATATAGCTACAAAGATCTTCCAAGTAGAAGTCCAAAATTTTGTGGATGGTGCAGGCTATAGAGACATAGTCCCATCTGAGCCTTACGACTCTTCAGTGCTCGTGGTTAATCAAGACCCCTTTCCATGAAGCAAAAGAAACACGCCTAAAAAGGAGTTCATTTCCTCAAAGGATGAAGAATAAAAAGAGGTAAGTAGTTAAGAATATTTATCCTAGATCTTTACTTCAATAGATAATGGTCTTGTTGATGAACAGGAATCACATGAGGATGAAGTCCAGATGTTTCATCAAAGAGCGAGCCCTTATAACTTAAGAAATAGGAAAGCAGGCGGTCCGTTCACAACCTCTATTCCACCTAATAACTTCAACACTCCACTTGATAGAAACACTAACAATAATCCAGGTTACCCTCATGTGCCCACTCAATACTTTAATAGAAACAAACAACCAAATAAAATGCAAAACCAGTCCACAAGCTCTTCCCAAGGCAAATCCTTTGAGGATGAAATTGAGCAAATGGGAAAATATGTAGCTGAAGAATTTAAGAATGTTAAAATCAGTTTGTCGACCTTTGAATTGCTCAAAGTCCCAACAGTTAGGAATTACTTCTTTAAAATGATTAATGGGTTTACTTCTTCCAAGTCAACATAAGAGGTGCCTATGAAGAGGGTCTCCTTTGATGAATCACAAAGTGAGCCCATAATTACAGAAATCTTAGGCAAGAAAATAGATGTGCCTTCAAATCAACAAATAGGAAAACAACCAACGAAAGAACCAAACCAAGTGTCAACCAAGGATAAGACTAATGAGAAAGATAAAAAATCAAGTAGCTCAGGCAGACACACCCATGGGCTTGTTCCAAGGGAAGTTAGAAACACTGCCCTTCCTCACTACCATTAGGATATTCAAAAAGAACCTACACAACTGGCTTCTTGATTTAGGAGCATTGGCCAATGTCATGTTGTTGGCCATATGCAAGGCATTGGGAATAGTTTTTACTCCTTCCAAGTGAAAGGTGACCCAACTAGATAAAACCAAGGTGAATATAGTTGGTGAAATCAACCGGATTCCTATGCAAATTGTTGTAGACCCAAGGGTGCAACAAATCATTGATATTGAAGTTGTTGATATTCTTGACACATACGACATAATACTAGGATGAGATTTCACTAGAGCATTGAATGGATATGTTGCAACAAAATTTTCTCACATCTGGCTATGATGGAAGGGGTTGTTGAACTAGATCCACATAGATCGGGAGCCATGTATGAAGTTTATGATCACGAAGTAAAACAATACCAATGAGGTGTTGTTTGCTGAAATAGAGTTGGGAAATTACTATCCCATGGCTTACCAAGGAGAATAAAAGTACCAAGAAGAGTAGGTGACTGAAGAGGTCCTTCTTGTGTTATGCAGTCCTCCCACTGATTTAGCTTAGGAACCTCAGAGCACATAAATGCTAGTTGAGTCAGATGATGAGGAATCCAATGACAATAGAAATTTGGGATTATTTGATGGATTCCAAGAGTTTATTGGAAAATGTGTGTAAGACTAGCTCATCTTAGGAGTGAGAATGGATTTCCAAGAGCTCTTGTTGCCCAGTTGGTGTAGAATTCACAACGTTGCCTACTCATAATTTGAATGTTGTCTTTAGTAAGCAACGATTGAGCATATTCGAGGACAAGTCACACCCAAGGAGGAGCTCCCAATGAGATGGCCTGACCGCAACAATGTTGAATTTTTCTGATACTGATGAGGCTAAGCCTAAAGAAGCTAAATTGGATATAGAAGGGTTCATCAACCTTAAGACCAATACTATTCCCAGGGGAATGATCTAGCTTGAATGAATATTTGACTTAGACCAGATCATGGATTAGTATCAACAAGAAAAGAAAGATTCCATCAATAATCAATGTGACACTCATAACCTTGGAACAGTCGAGAGGATAAAAATGTATTCATTGGAAAAGTGTGCATGCTAGAAGAAAAGATAGGTATTATTAATGCCTTACGCAAATACCATGATGTAGTTACTTAGAGCTACGAGGATTTAAAGACATATGACACCTCGATCATCATGCACACCATTCCTCTTATGTCAGACGTAAGGCCTTTTCGACAATGACAATGTCCTATCAATGCATTGCTGGAACCCATAATCTATAAGGAAGTCCAAAAGTTGTCCACCAGAATTATCTTTTTAGTTAGACACTCCATGTGGGTGGCTAATTTGGTCCCAGTGAGGAAAAATAATAGAGAAATTAGATTGTGCATAGACTTTTGCAACTTGAATAGAGCTTCAGAGGATAGTTATCTAGTGCCCTCACTGGACGAGGTGTTGTAGATAGTCAATGGGTCTCAGATTTTGTCTTTCTTGGATGGATACTCTGGCTATAATCAGGTTATGGTATAGTATGAAGACCGACACAAGACAATGTTCACCACCAAATGGGGAACCTTTGCATATAGGAGAATGCCACTCAGATTAATAAACATCGGTGCAACATTCTAGTGTGCAATGGACATAACCTTTAAAGATCTGATTGGCAAGTGCATTATCATCTATATGGATGATCTTATAGTGTTTTCAAAGAAATGAGAGGATAATGTCATTGATCTATGCAAAGTTTTTCAAAAGTGTAGGGAATTTGGGATTTCCCTTAATCAAAAGAAGTGCATATTTGGGGTCATGGAGGGTAAGCTATTGGGCCATGTAATCTCAGAGAAGGGAATCTCAATTGACCCTGAACGCATTCAGGCTATTCTAAAAATTCAGCTGCTAGGCAACAAGGAGTTGAAATCTTTCTTTGGAAAGATAAATTTTGTCAGAAAATTCATCACTGGCTTTACTGAGATAGTCAAGCCACTCAATGCTATGTTGAAACAAGATGCCAAGGTCGAGTGGAATTTGAAGGCAAAGCAGGCCTTTGAGGAAATCAAGAAAGCAATTTTTGATGCACCAGTGCTTGTCATCTCAGACTACCTAAAACTGTTCTATATCTATTCATTTGATTCAGACCACTCTTGCACCAACATACTAACCCAAAAGGACGATGAAGAAAGTGAGCACCCTATTTCCTTCACGAGTGCTCCATTAAAGGATTTAGAATTGAGATGTCACAATGTGGAGAAGTAGGCATATGCCCTTGTCAGAGGAGTCAAGAAATTTAGACATTACATCTTGTAGAACAAGGTGTTTACCATAGTGCCTGACCTAACAGTAAAGACATTGCTGATGTAGAATGAGTTAGGAGAAAGGAGAGTAGAATGGGTCACCTTGCTATAGGAATATGGAATGGAGATTCAGCCCATGAAGTTGGTAAGAGTGCAGGCCCTCACCCGTACGATAACTGAAACACTGGTTGAGGTTGGACTTGAGCTCACTGTCCAACAATATCAACTTGAAGATGTCTTCCCTGGGGAATGGTACGATGACATCGTCTACTACTTGTTGAATAAAAAGTGTCTGCCTTGCTTGCATGGAGTCCAAAAACATGCTCTCTTACTAAAAAGTAAAAACTACATGTTGTAGGGCTCTATACTCTACAAGAGGAATTATGAAGGGGTCTACCTTAGATTCCTTGGGAAAGAAGAGGTAGCACAAGTGTTAAAAGAGTTTTATGAGAAATTTGGAACAGGCCACAGATCTGGTCCTTCCACCTCTCATCAAATCTTGTGGGCTGGGTACTATTGGACGACTATATTCAAGGATGCACACAATCATGTTCAAACCTACCACGTGTGCTAGACTACTGCAACTAGAGAATGAAATGTTGTTGTACCATTGCAACCAGTCCTGGAGGTAAGACCGTTCATTTAGTGGGGTCTCGACTTCATCGGTCTGGTAATCCCACCATCCTCTGTGGGTCACATAAACATTCTAACCGCTTTCAATTATTGCACTAGATGGATAGAAGCAATAGCATGTAGAAAATGTACAACTGAGGTAGTCGTTAATTTCATTGAAAGCTTTATTTTGATTTTGTTTGGTTTTCCCTATGCTCTTGTCTGTGATAATGGCCCCGCCTTTTCCTCACTCAAATATGCTCTTGTCTGTGATAATGACTACAAAATTTCCCTCAAGTTATCATCCAATTACTATCCCCAAGGCAATGACCTTGCTGAATCCACAAACAAAAACCTGATCAGTATGATTAAGAAGTTGCTTGATAGAAACCCTAAGGACTGGCACACCCAGCTACATTTTTCCCATTGGGCGGATCGTACACACCGCAAGGCCTCCCTAGGTGATTCCCCATTCCATCTCACTTATAGCTTGGAGCTTGTGTTTCTCGTCCATCTCAAGATCCCTACCCTCCAGTTTATCAACACCTTTTATGAAGACGAAGACCGTCAAGAAGCTCGTTTAGCTGAGCTACTTCACTAGGAAGAAGTTTGTCACCAAGCCATTGAATTTTTGTCCAAAGATCATGGCATGATTAAAAGATGGTTCAATCGTCGAGCCAAAGTTGAGGCCTTTAGAATTTCTGACTTAGTCCTTTGTTGGGATAAGGCCCATGAAAAGAAAGGGGCACATGAAAAATTTGACAAGCTCTCGAATGGCCCCTTTTAGATCTCTAATATTTTGGGAGATAATGCCTTCCACCTCAAGACACTAATTGGTGAAGATGTCCTATTTCCTATCAACGGGTAGCACCTCAAGCATTACTTCTTTACCTGAGCTCTTCTGAGCTAGTCTTTGTAAATACTTGTATATAGGTTAGTTTGGGTTTCCTTTGTTTTGCTCTTGCACTTCACTTTTGTTTTGCTCATTGTCCTAGCTGCTTTATTTTGTCAAGAGTGTTCTTTTGTTTTTGATATGGTGGTTGTGATCAGTTTGACGAATGGTTCACTTTGTTGCCCACTCTCATGTGTTCTCTAGATAAATATTCACTCCCAACTATTGACCTTTGATCACTTATGTGGAGTGGTTTCTTTATTTGAACTCCGATTTGACCTAGAACACGACCCTTGGTTGAATCCTTTCACACTCATCTCAGATCTTGCACAAAATGTACACTAAATTATTTTTGAAAATTTGTACAGTGGCTATTATGAGGGTCTAGAAACTGAAATTTTTTATGTCTGCTCTACTGACCATTGTGATTACAAACCCACAGTAAGCTTTGATGCTTACATTTTTGAGAAAAATAAAGATCACCAAAAAGAAAATATTTGAAAAGGAAAGAAAGAGTAAGTAATGAAAATAAAGTAACTATGTGGGTGTACGAACAACTCTATTGGGGCTATGGATGCTTGATGAGTAGTAGAGCAATGTTCATGGGGTCACAGTGACAACTCCATTAGGGCTATCGATGCCCAACTGGTAGCAGAGCAATTTCTAGGTTACTTTTGGGGTCAGCAAATTTATGTAGCTTGCTTTGCCCAATTAATGGTCATTTGTCATAGTTTCTAAAGAAAGGGAATGAACTCACCATACATACACTTTTGAAATGTTCTCATCATTTGATTTAGTTAAGGATACTTGTTCTCCTTTGAGTTCCTCAGTTCACTTATGGAAACTAGTTCCTGGTCTACAAAACCAGAGATTCTAGGTTCTAAATGTGTATTTATCCTTAGAATGCTAAGGAGCATTCTCCCAGTAGAGTCACCATTTATTATGCCTATAGAACACACACCCCATTCAAAATGGGGACCCTCTCTTTTTTACCTTCACTAGGTTACTTTCACCTTCATCTCATTTTGCATGCCCCCTGTTTTGAGTCCCAAATGGTCAAAGAGTCATAAAATTTCCATTGAGTTGACCAAGTTTCACCACCTTGAAAATTTCTAGGTCTTTTTCCTTGGTGGGGTTCCTATGGCAGTTTTCCTTAAGACATTGAAACTGTCATCCTTTGCACCATGTGGATCCACCCATGTAGGTTTCCTTTAGTGGGATTCCCTTTTACTTTCACTGTTACAATGGTGGCCAAGCTAGGCCATCCTCTCGCATGGTAGAGCCTGCATCCTCCATTGCCATCGTCCCTTGCTGACCCACCAAATGGAAAACTCTTGGCTACTTTCTGCATCACAGGACTCAACCTTCCCATTGTCGGTCGTTTCAAAAGTTGCGCTTAACTACCTCGCCGATTTCCATATGGACAATTAATGCAGGTCATTAATGATCAATTTCCTATAAATAGCCAAGTCAACCTATCATTTTCATTCCTTTGGTTAGAAAATTTGTCAGAGCTCTGCCTTTCATTTCCGCCATCGCATCCACGTGATCTTGTTGACATTCAAGAATTATAGGCATTGGATTCATTACAAGTTCTTGCAGGATATTCAGGTGGGTTTTCTATCGCTGCCCTGGTTATGTGTTTTTTCAATGGGTTTTGCAAAGTTATTAAAATATTGAAAAAGAAAACCTTTAGACTAGTTAGAGCACCAAATTATTTACAAAACCCACCTAAAAAAAAAATGAAACCTCATCATACAAGGCCTCAAAGATCATGTAGAACTTCAAGCCTCAGCCATTGTTCTTCACTAGGGCATTCATGCCCTTGCGACACGCAACCCTCCATCTTCCATCTGAACTTCAACCATGAATCCTATAGCCTTCGCCCTAGGTAGGTCTATGCACACAGGTGGATGTCACCCCTTCACTTTTATCTATGGAAGTAAGGATTAAACTAAGTAAAACAAGAGTCTAAAGCCCCTGTGGGTCCACGTTTGTGGACTTTTGTGTGCAGGAAGCATTGCACCCATCACCATTTCCTAAACTACCATTTGACCTTATTGCCTCACCTTGCAGTCTCTACAACATTTGCATCCACTAAAATTATCGAAGCTCTGAAGTCTCCATCACGGGCTACTCTTTGCAGACTTCTACCATCTCCTTGTTGTCGTTATCAATTCCATCACAAGTGGCTAGGACCACACTCCTTTCCATGTCGCGGGGCCTGCGATCTCCTTCGCCCTCTAGAATTTCCCAAAAAACCCCAAGTATAAACCTATTGTGGGTCTAACCATGCGAGGGTTCATCTGTGGGACACCCACTCCTTGTCACCATCTACAAAATGGTCGATGAAATTCTCCTGTCTATCTTGTAGACCCTAGTGGTGACTTCGCCCCTAAGCCTTCATAAAAAATATCTAAGTACCTTGCAGGTGATTCTTTGTGAGTCGCTACCTACGGATCACCTTTATGTGAATTCTGCTTTAAAAATGGTTGTGCTAAACCATCATTTTGCATGGTGGAACTCAAACTCACCTTTTTCATCTAGTCCTTTGAGAGCAAGCGATCAGTGCTTAGGTCCTCTACGGACCCGCCTATGCGGGTCACACATTGCAAGGTGCCACCTTCCCTCTATTGTTTGCAAATAGCCTTGAAGCCCCATCCATCTGCGTTGCATACCCCACACCATCCATTCCCCTTTCGGCCCCTGAGAGTGAAAATGACTAAGTAAATACCAATGCAGGCTTGGCGATGTGGATCACCATTCGTGGGCTGCCATCCCATCTTGGCCAATTCAAAAGGTCATTACCTGGAATCCTCCTGTAGGTCCCTACTCACGTCATTCTGAATGGTTTGAACTTTAAAGCTAATATTGAGCCATCCTTTCTGCCTACAAGGTCTCACAATGCAGGACTATGTTTTTAGGTTTCTACCCTACCAGTGATGTTCCAAATGACCATGACAACCCCAACTTTTGTGCCCTTTGAACCCGCATCCCAAAATGACTGTATTAACACTTTTGATACCTCATGAATGATCAACCTACATGCTTAAATTCCTTAAGACCTTAGCTTGTCCTTGAATCCTGAATATAGAAGGTATAGTGCGGGTGGTTGAATGCGGGTTGTCATGCTCTCTGTGCCATCTCCCTACTGCCTTCTTCAAAATAAATGCCAGTCAAGGGAAACCTGCATCCCTAGGCCCACATTGCTCTCATTTCAAGATTTATGGAATTGACTACAAGACCATCAGGAGCATCCACGAAGAAGAATAAAGGGAAGAAACTTGCCAAGGTCCCAAGAGGAAAAGAAGATAAAGATCAAAAGAAGTATCAATTGCAGGGAGTAGAAGTCACCTCTAGGGTCACTACTTCCTAGGAAACAATCATAAATAACAACCCTAGACAGGTTCACACAGATGAATTCAAATAGAGGGTCATTGTCAACCCCACCATAGACAATGCCATGAAAATTAGAAAGAGTGGTTTGGCTAAAGAACCTCGCTTCTCACCCGCTCTTGTAGGCCCGAAACTGGTGATGGCTTGCAGGGAATCCTATCAATCAGAAACTAGAAGGATCACTGATCATGAGGGTAGGGTGGTGGCTGACCTATCTTCCAATTCCATAGGAGAAAAATTTCACTGAATAGTTGATTTTTGGCTTCCTATGGACTCTCTAGCTCTTATAGGGTTTTTCACCTAAAATGAGAGAGATAGGAGAAAAAATGCTAATGGTTCATTCAAATTATGTTGTTTGCAATGTTTTCTAATCTAAATAAAGTAAAATAAATGCAATTGAATGATCTAAATGACTAAATATGAGTGCAAGACTAAGATTTATGCCTTGTTTGAAAACATAGGGTTGTTTACAAAAAGCTTGAAAGAATGAACAAAAATGCAAATTAATCTAAAAAAAAGGCTATTTCTTAGAATGTGTGCACTTGGAAAACTATAGATGACTAGAATTTTTTTTGGAAAACTAATGAAACTTGAATCTTGGCTGACTGGGACTCTTTCGCCACCTTGGGCGAATTAGTCCCAGATTAGGACTTTTTTGCACAAAATATGTTTTCTAATAGTTGGGGACCTGGAACTACATCTGACTCAAATTTTTACCTTAGGAGGGACTCATTTACCATGCATGGCAAATCAATCCACTTTTGATTTCTGCAATCTCAAAACTTTGTCCTGTACCTTGACACCTGCACAATAATTTTTTATGGAAACTTGATTTTGGATCTCAGAAAATTCCTGCAAAATAGCTTAAAAGTGTTTGTCTAATGGGAGGTTTTCCTTGGTCAAACCCCTAGTTGGGTAATTAAGCCTTGAATATAGAAAATCAACATAAACCCTAGCCTTAGATGTGTTAAAGACTACGAAAAGCTGAGATGTGAGAAAGATCCTATTCTATTGGTCTAGAATAAGACATGCAAGAATGAATAATATGATGCAATATCTCAACCCTATAAACCCTACAACACATGAAAATAGGAATGAAATGACATGAAAATGTTAAACAAAAATAATGCAAACCTTAATATGAAGGTAGAGTGAAAATGGAAGATGGAATTAATAGGAAACCAAGTCCTTAGGTGTGATTTGGTGGTTAGTTGCACTTCTTCACCCTCGATTTCTTCATGATTCACCATAGGCATCCATCATCAACCCTTTTCAATGTTGGATCTTGACAAGAAAAGTGAGCTTCAAGACTTGCAAAAACCCTAGTTTGGTGCCCTAAAACTTCAACTTTTGCTAATGAAACTTGTTGTGGAAGACTTGAATCTAGAAATTGCTCTTGAAAAATGACAAAAAGATGATAAAAGATGTGTGAAATGACTTAAAATGAGTATTTATAAGAAAAAACACCTTATTTTCCTATTAATTAGAACTAAGAGTCTGACATTCACTAGAAATAAAAGTTAAATTTATTAAATTCCTGCTTAAATTTGAATTTTCCCTCAAATGGGACTCATTCGCCACCCTTGGAAAATGGGTCCCACTAGAGGGGACTCATTCGCCCAAGGAAGTGAATGGGTCCCACTACTGCTATTTGAAGGCAGGTTTTCAGGATATTATATAATTGAATGCTATTTGTCAGGTTTTATGTGATTTCTCAAGTAAAATGGACCTCTAGATCAAAATTAATGGGTTTGAAGGACCTATAAATGCTATTTTGAAGGGGAAATGATGTAAAGGGACTCAAAAGTGGGTCCAATTATATGTGAAATTGTCTCTTTTCTCAAGAGGGTCCAATTTTCTATGACACATTTAGCCCCCACTTTAGCGCCCATATGACTCTATGTGCATATGTAAGCTAAAGGACTCTAAACAATGCACCTTATTACATAAAAGGATATTCATTGAAAAGATGGGAGAATAAAGCCGCAAATGTAGTTATATGCACAACCACAACATTAGGAACTACATCCTAGAACACACATTCGTTACTTGTCCAAATTTTTTTTTATCTAACTCCTAGGAATCTAATTTTGAGGGTAGATGTATGGCCCCCCTTGATTCTGCTTACTTTACGGAGGTGTAATCAAGGTAGTAATCTAGCCACATTGAATAAGAAACATCATATCATAGGGAATTTCCAAGTACCATGCCACATAACGATAGATGAATGATGATGTTGAGTGTGGAATCACGATTCCAATGTATCAAACAATGTCAAAAACAGATTACTGTAGGTCCCGTTATGTTGATTTGAAGAATGGCTACATTATGAGTTCTTGAAAAGATGATAACCTTAGGTTAATATGTAAAAGTAAAAAGAGATGAAAAGTGATTAAAACGAGTGGATGAAAGTAGTTTGTCACTTACTATTCATTTTACTTTTGTGTAGCTTGAGAGTGACAAGTAGGAGAAGAACATGCCGAGCATATGGGATTACACACCTTCATGGCTAGATGATCCTCGTGAGTAGGTGGCATGTGGCGAGCTACACTAATAAGGATTTAACTTAACAGAATAGGAATGTGAATAGTATGAAGCCTAAAGAAATTATAAAATGAACTTAAATAATTACCTTAGTGTTCCATACAAACACAAATTTAGTTGTCAAGAACAAAGCAATGTTAAAGTTATTTAGAATGACATCAAATAACTTTAAGTGAAACTACTATACCAATCATACTATTCAAAAGGGAATTAGAGATAATACTGATGCAAATGTGTGGCATTAATGGGTTTCCTAAGGGGTGTTCTATCAAGCTGCATTAAGAGATAAGCACCAGACCCATAATTGGTATCAACTATGTAAGGTCCCAACCAATTAGGGCTAAACTTATCTTTATCTTCGGTGTCAGCACTAACATTTCATTGATTTTCAATAAGAAAAAAATCTCCCTTAGAAAATGATTGAGGGATTACATGAATGTTTTGTTTGCATTGTAATTGTTTGATGTGAGCTTGGAGATGTTCAAGAGTGTTAATGCGCTGTTCATCGAGCATCTCGAGTTGATGTAATCGTTGATATTTATAAGTGTCATCATCAAAAAGATCTCAGAGAGCAACTCGCAAAGTAGGAATTTCTAACTCCAAGGGAATAATCGCATTAGTACCATAAACAAGGCTATAAGGGGTATTTCCTGTGGATGATCAAACATTAGTTCTCTAAGCCCAAAACATATAAGATAGTTGTGTATGCTAGTATTTATGATTATTGCTGATAGTTTTCTTAAGGATTTTTTTGAGAAGCTTATTAGTATTTTCAGCTTGTCCATTGGATTGCGGATAATGCAATGTAGAAAAATGATGTTGAATGTTGAATTTTTCAAGATATTTATTAACTTCACTATTTTTAAATGGCATTCCATTGTCTAACATGATTGCGGAAGGAATTCCAAAGTGAGCAATTATGTGTTCCAAGATGAAATGACAAATTGCTTCAGCAGTTGTAGAACAAAGGGGGATAGCTTCCACCCATTTTGTCAAATAAGTTTTTTTGGTTATGACAAACATATGTCTAGCAGAAGAAGGTAGTGAAATTTTTCCAATAATATCTAACCCCCATACTAAAAACAACCAAATGGGAACATTGGCACGAAGCTCAAAAATAGGAGCATGGATCAAATTTCTATGCTGTTGAAATTTGTGACATCATTTAACATAGGTCAAGAAATCCTTCTCCATATGTCTCCATTAATAACCCATACAAATAATTTTTGCACTAATGAACGACCTCCAAAATGACCTCCACAGGCACCAGCATGAGTCTATTTGAGTGCTAAAGGGATTTCAGAATCTTTAAGACAACGTAATAGGAGACCATTAAAATATCTTCTATACAATGCATTTGCAAGGATCACATATATAGTCATGAGTTTGCGTAAACACTTTTGAGTATTCATTGTGGTAGGTTCGGGAATGGTACCGTCTTTTAAGTAGTATATTGTATCATACCATTCACATGAAGCATGTTGAGTTATCGCCAAAATTTCTTCTAATAGAGTATTGATCAAAGGTTTCGTGATGGGATGAATAACAAAGGTGAAGTTTGTGGAAGGATTGTATGGGGATATGAGAGAAGCTACACTCGCCATTACATCTACATGTCAGTTATCTTTGTGTGGGATGTTATCAATGGTGAACAAGTCAATTTTTTCTAATAGTCTCATTATAAGATCCTTCTATTTTAATAATTTGTCATGTTTAGTTTGATATGTACCATTGATTTGTTTGATGACCAATTGTGAATCGCCAAAGATCTTGATATGTTTAGCATGTAAAGATAAAGCAACTTTCAAACTTGTGATCAATGCCTCATACTCAACTTTATTGTTTGTGCATAAGAAATTTAATCGATAAGATAAGGGAATATGTTTTTCATTAGGTGGAGTTAGTAGCACGCTAGAACCGGAACCGGTTCGACACTTAGATCCATCAAAAAATAACTCTTATGGTTTAATGTTAGTAGTTAAGACATGATCATCAAGAAAGGAATCAAGAGTAGGTAAAGAAAAAGGAGAAGGATCATCATCTAAGTGATCGGTCAAGGCTTGGCCTTTGATTTATTTTTGTGAAACAAATTTAAGGTCAAGCTCAGTTAAGAATATCACCCAATTAGCTAAGAATCTAGAGAGGTCTATTTTGTTGAAAATATATTTAAGAGGATCAAATTTTGTGACAACTTTTACTTCAGCATTTAGTAAATAATGTCGCAACTTACTAGTAGAGAATACAAGAGCCAAAAATTGTTTTTCAAATGGTGAATATCATGTTTCATAATCAATTAAGGTGCAGATAATGTAATAAAAAGGGTGTTCTTTACTAGAATCATTGTGTTGAGCTAGAAATGATGCAAGAGCATGGTAGATGCAGCGATGTAAAAGATAAATGGTCTATGTGGCACAACAAGTTGTAAAACAGGTGGAGTAGCTAGATATTCCTTTAGACTCTCAAAAAACTGTTTACAATCCTCATCCCAATCAAAAGGGACACCCTTTTTAAGGAGATGTATGAAAGGTAATGTATGATTGGCTAGAGATGCAACGAAATGATGGATGACTTGGATTTGAACTTGTAACGTGCACAATTGAGAAATATTCCTAGGAGGTGGCATGTTAATTATTGCATCAATTTTCTTTGTATCCACGTTAATGCCTCTATGAGATATGACAAACCCCAAAATTTTACCACTATCTATACCAAAGACACACCTTTTTGGATTCAATTGCATGTTGTATTGTTTTATTCGTTCAAAGATTTTAGGAAGGACGTTTACATTGTCTTGTCAGGTTAAAAATTTAGCAAGGATATCATCGACATAATCTTTCAAATTTTTGTGAATATAATCATGAAATATTAATGTCATTGCACATTGATAAGTTTCACTAGCATTCTTTAAACCGAAGGGAATCACGACTCAACAAAATGTTCCACAAATAGTTGTAAAGGTAGTTTTGTATTGATCTTGAGGGTTAATAAGGATTTGATTATAACCAAAAAGTTCATCCATGAATGACAACAAAGCATGTCCATCAATTGAATCCATGATCATGTCTATACTAGGAAGCAAAAAATCATCTTTTAAAGAGGCTTTATTCAAATCTCGAAAATCTGTGCATATCCTAATACGATTATTAGGTTTTGCAATTGCGACAATGTTTGAGATCCAAGGAGAATAATCAATAGGTCTGATAATTCCTGCATCAAGAAGTTTCTCAAGTTCCTCTTTAACATGGAAGGCCATGTTAGGATGCATTTTGTGGATCTTTTGACAAATAGTTTTAGCATTTACAACAAGGACAATGTTATGCATCACAATTTTTGGGTCAATTCCTAGCATATCAGAATATTTCCAAGCAAAAATTTCAAGAAAATCATGAAGTAAACTGGTAGTATCTTCTTGTTCCTCATCATCAAGGCACTTCCCAATCTTAATAACTTTATCTTTATCTTTAATTTCCATTAGCTCATCAATTGTATCTCCTAAAGGGAGTGCATTGGATTTAGGACTTTCAGATTCAGATAACTCTTTAGTGATATCACTTGCTTCTTGCTCGGTAATTTTCAAGGCACGATTGATGTGTTTCATGTAAGTAAGCAAGGATGGGGTATCATAAATGGCTGAAATTCATTTTAAAGCTTCATCTCTATCGGCATACTTCCATGAAGGTGGTAAGGTTATATCAAGAAAATCATGATGTTTGATTGTGAGTTTGTGTTGTGGTTGACATGTTATAATGTTAATGTTTAAAGATGGTCATTGAGTAGCTTTGGTCATTTTAGAAAAAGAATATCCCAATTTGGGTTTCATTTCTTGCATATTAGGCTCAATAGGGACATGAATACCTTGCTCATGTTTACCACACCCCTTTCCAGTATAGCCTAATTATTTTACAAATTTATAGCCTTTTCCATAAAGTCTTTCCATTTCACACGGGGTAGGCAGGGATTCATAATCTATCTCATCAAAATTTGTTGTGTATGTTGGATTGTCATCCAAATTATAGGAGATAGATGTGTGAGATGATTGTTCATAATTTTGAGTGGACATGATTGTTGGTTGTTCTTTTTTCTCATATTTCTTTTGTGTGAGTATGTATTCACCCATAAATGAGGGTGTGAATTCTAAGGATCCCCAATCGTCACCAAATAATTTAGATACCAATTTCATATCGTTATGCTCAATTTGAAGAGGATCTATATTAGATGTTGGAATTAATTTTTTCAAAGGACTTGTAACCCCATTTTCAAGGTGCAAGCAACTTTCAGGCTCGGGGTCTATTTCAATTTGATAGATGCAATTGTTATAGACATATTTCATGATACAATGAAGGGTTGAAGGCACTACATTCATCTCATAAATCCATGGTCAGCCTAAAAGGAGATTATATGGAAGATCAAAAGGCATGGCATGGATAGGATTCTGCAAAGTAGCCACCCCAACCGTAATAGGTAAATTAATTATCCCAAGTGGTTGCTTTTTTGTATTATCAAATCCTCAAATGGAGATGAAATCAAGTATTATTTATGATCTGTCAACTTTTAATCAATCAAGGAGACTCATACTACACACATTAGGGGTAGAACCATTATCTATGAGAGTGCATTTGATACCTATGCAATTTTATCGAGCAATTATCATAAAGGCATTATGTTTTTTACGCAACTCCAAAGGAGGGAGCTCATTTTGATGGAAGGTAATGTCAAGATTCTATTTTTGGATGAGAGCTGTCAGATCATTCAGAGTGGTACCAGGAGGAATTGTGATTTGTTTCAAAGTAGTTTGAAGAATTTTGTTATAATTGGTGAGGTTTGAAGCAAATCCCAAAGGGAAATTTTGGCTGGAGTAGTCTTTAATTGTTCAACAAGATCATACTCCTTTGTGTGTGGGCTATAACAAGGAGCACTAGGTAGATTAGGTAAGGGTAAAGAAGGTGGAGTTGGTTGTGGTGGTTGTGGGTTGTTTTGGGTGTTATATGTATGAGCAATAATATCCTTATTAGATTATTGTCATACATTGATGTTCGGTGGGTATAGGGTGTATTGGGGTTAGTTGGAGGGATGAATTTTATGTGAGGGTGGGTAAAGGATAAGTTTAGGTTGAATTACATTAGCACCCTTAATTTTAAAGGTCTCACAAAAAACCAAAGTGGATGAGTTGGGCGAGATGAAGTCTTGGAGAAACTCATTTATCAAATGAAAATCATCATGGCTAAAAGGCTTGAGGGGTAAATTGTCGTTAACTAGTTTAAGATGTTCAATAGAATCATTAGAGGTGTTCACATTCGTTATCATGGGTTGGTCACCAGAATCCTTAGTGGATGGCTTATGCGAGATGAAGTCTTAGAGGGATTCATCTAACAAATCAAAGTCATCACAATCAAAGGGTTTGAAGGGGACTTTATCATTAAGGGGTTCAAGTTTCTCATTTGAAGCATTAGAGGATGAAGTGAGTGAGAGGAAGTCCTGAAGCACCTCATCTAACTTATCAACATCATCACTACTAAGAGGCTTAGATGAGATGTTTCTAATTTGAATGTTTGAAGGGATGGTTTGATGTTTCAGTTTTTATGTCTTTATGTATCACTGAATCTGATTTAAAAGAACTAGGAATGAAAACGAAAAAGGAAATTTTCAAAGATCTAAAACTATCCATGAATGCCATGAAAAGAAATGAAATTTATGCTAAGAAAACTTAAACAACTTAATTGTAACAGAAAGGTAATGATAGAAAACAAAAGGATGCAATGTAGGAAACTGAAATCTGAAAAATACTAACTCAAAACTATAAAGGGAATGATTCGCCCTAGGTGGTGAATGAGTCCCAAGATATGAATTTTTTGATATTTTTCTAATTTTTTTGTTTTTTCTGTAAAATTTCAAATCTGTACAATGCAAATACAGAATGAAAATGTAGAGATTTAGAATGATTGAATGAAATGCAATGATGGAAGCTAAAGAATGCTTTCACTAATGCAATGTTTAAGAAACCTAAAGATGCAAAACAATGCAAAATGATGAAATAATGAAGACCTAATATGCAATTTGAAATAGAAATTAGAATGATGTTATGCTCAAGAGTCATGTTCACCAAAATGAACCATTGATTTTTGGCTTCCTATGGACTCTAACTCTTCTAGGGTTTTTCACCTAAAAGGAGAGAGATATGAGCAAAAATGCTAATGGATCATTCAAATTATGTTGTGTGCAATGTTTTATAATATAAATAAAGTAAAATAAATGCAATTGAATGATCTAAATGACTAAATATGATTGCAAGACTAAGATTTATGCCTTGTTTGAAAACACAATGTTGTTTGCAAAAAGATTGAAAGAATGAACAAAAATGCTAATTAATCTAAACAAAAGGTTGTTTCTTAGAATGTGTACACCTGGAAAATTGTAGATGACTAGAAAAAAATCTAGAAAACTGATGAAACTTGAATCTAGGCTGACTGGGACTCATTCACCACCTTGGGCAAATCAATCCCAGATTAGGACTTTTCTGCACATAATCTATTTTCTGACAGTCAGGGACCTGGAACTACATCTGACTCAAATTTTCACCTTAGGAGGGACTCATTCACCGTTCATAGTGAATCAATCCACTTTCTAGTTTCTACAATCTCAAAACTCTATCCTGCACCTTGACACCTGCACAACAATTTCTGATGGAAATCCGATTCTGGATTTTGGAAAATTCCTGCAAAGCAACTTAAAAATGTTTTTCTAATGGGGGGTTTTCCTTGGTCAAACCCCTAGTTGGGTAATTAAACCTTGAATAGAGAAAATCTACATAAACCCTAGCCTTAGATGTGTTAAAGACTAGAAAAAGTTGAGATGTGACAAAGATCCTATTCTATTGCTCTAGAATAAGACGTGCATAAATGAATAATATGATGCAATATATCAACCATGGAAACCTTAAAACACATGAAAAATAGGAATGAAATGACATGCAAATGTTAAACAAACACAATGCAAACCTTAATTTGAACATAGAGTGAAAATGAAAGATGGAATTAATAGGAAACCAAGTCCTTAGGTGTGATTTGGTGGCTAGTTGCACTTCTTCACCCTATATTTCTTCATGATTCACCATAGGCATGCATCATAAACCCTTTGCAATGTTGGATCTTGACAAGAAAAGTGAGCTTCAAGACCTGCAAAAACCCTAGTTTGCTGCCCTAAAACTTCAACTTTTTCTAATGAAACTTGTTGTGGAAGACTTGACTATAGAAATTTCTCTTAAAAATGACAAAAAGATGATAAAATATGTTTGAAATGACTTAAAATGAGTATTTATAAGCAATAACACCTTATTTTCCTATTAATTAGACCTAAGAGGCTGACATTCACCAGAAATAAAAGCTAAATTTATTAAATTTCTGCTTAAATTTGAATTTTCCCTCAAAGGGGACTCATTCACCCAAGGTGGAAAATGGGTTCCACTACTACTGTTTGAAGGTGGGTTTTTGGGATATGATATAATTGAATGTTGTTTTTTGGGTTTTATGTGATTTCTTAGGTAAAACGGGCCTCTAGATCAAAATTAATGGGTTTAAGGGGCCTATAAATGTTATTTTTAAGGGGAAATGATGTAAAGGGAGTCAAAAGTGGGTCCAATTATGCGTGATTTGTCTCTTTTCTCAAGAGGCTCCAATTTTCTATGACACGTCCACATTCCTACATTTGACCCTATGGAAGAGACAATGAAGGAATACGCTGAAAATATGTGGAAGGTCAACCCTTTGAAATGCAAGAAGTTAATTAACCAATACTGGTTAAAGGAGAAGAGGGGCAACATTAACAAGGTGCCCCAAGAATTGTTTAGAAGTGACTTTTATGAAGATTATCATGACTTGGTAACCTTGTTGAGTAGAGTTATGGGCATTCCCACTGCTGCTTACTTTTATGATTGGATGTTTTATTTCATTGAGGAGATTATTAGTGGGAAAGCCAAGTTTCACTAGGCCAAAATGATCAGTGACAACTTGCATCAACAATTCCCGGTAGTTAAGAAGACTTCTCAATTCTATATGACCTCTTACTTGGTGTATCTCTTGGCCGAGCCATTCCCCTACTGAGTTTTATTTGTTGCACAGAGCCCAACCCCAGGAAGGGAATTGAAAGTATATGAAAAGCACTCACAACTACAATATCAAAATTTCTAGAAGGTTTACTGTAGGGTGAACAATGCCTTCATTGGGTATATTATCAAAGTCCTTAGAGGGGACTTTGAAAGGAGAGTCACGCACAGTGCCCATGCATTCATTCCCAGGTTTGGGTTTCTATTTATAGGGTTCCCAAAATTTACTTACATTAGAATGGAGGGCTTCTCTAAAAATCCATACCAGGTACCTCGGTACCCAAATGATCGGTTGATTTTGCTGGAAGTCTCTAGGCAATTGAAAAATGCACACACTCTCCTTAGAGGCAAGCATCGGGTAGGGATACCCTATCCCCTCACATTTGGGCAAGGAATGTATGCCCTCCCACCTGCCCAATGTGTAGAATATTCAGAAAAGGAAATCATGGAGTATAATCTGGATCTCCACACAACCAAACCAAGAATGGACCCCTACAGAAAATTAAAGAAGTTTTTCAAAAGGGAATATGCCAACTTGCACCACATTGAATATCTTTGGGCTAATAGTTGGGATGAAAAGGAGGTACACATGAGGCATTATATGCATATAAATGCTTACTTTATCAAGACATTGGATCTATTCTCGGTACCAGATCAAATTGTAGAAGATGAAAACACCATTGTGGATCTAAGATATGATGTTGTAGCCAACCTACCATTGCCCTTAATAGACTGGAATGAAGAAGAGGTTAATGACCTTGACATGGTGACCAAGCTAGTGGAGCATAGAACAAGGCAATGGATTGATGCTCAAATTTCTCAATTGAAGCTCCAAGGGGCCACCTTGATGTTTGGCGAGCTTGGGATGAGCATGACAGTGAGTTGGATAGCAAAGAGATGAATGAATGCCAACCCAAGCATAAGCTTTATTCATGGAAGGCCTTGGAGGGTGAGACCTCGAAAAGGGAAAAGAATTCAGGAAAATTATTCGAGATGTCAATGATCCAGGAAGACCCACTACATGAAGGAGAAGAAGAGGTTGAGTAAAAAAAGTCACCACCTATCGCCTCTGCTATTTCTATCATCGCTACTACCACTACTACTACTCCCCCTCCCATATTTTAGGCATTACCCGCTTCTTGTCCACCTGTAGTGGACATCTTCGTTTACCTTGCCTCCACCTCTCGATAACTAAAATCCCTTCATTAGAAACAACTACAATGCCTACTCTCACCCTCCCAGAGGCCTTTGCCAAACATATGCAAAATATACCAATTGAAATCTCTAGGGTGTTGATGAATCCTACTGTCTAGGCTGCTATGGCTTAGGTTATTGTTGGACTCCCCATCCCTCCCTTGATAGAACCACCAAAGATGGAAGCAACAATGAAAATATCAGAAGAAATGGAGAGATGATAGAGGGAGGTTTCCAAGGAAGTTGATGAGGAACTTGAGGATCCCATCAATGATGACTACCATGAGAACCCAAAACATCAGAATGTGACCATTGATGAGGTGGCATATGAAGAAGAAGGATCACAGTCCTCAGAAGAAGATGCTAAAGACCCCAATGCCAATTATATTGTAGAGTCTTCTAACCAAGAGCTTGAGAAGGAGTTGTCCAAGTGACTCAAGTACATCAGGGAAGAAGTCAAAAATAAATCTTCTAGAGAAGAGGAGGAAACTAATGAGGATATGGAAATATTTACAGAGCCTCTAGTAGGTGGACAAGACAAAATCCCTGATCGAGAGAAAGAAATACCTCCTGAGAAGGAGGAGGAGAAGAAAGAAGTTAAGGCTAAAGAAGAAGATAAGCCTAAAGAAGAGACTGAAATGAAAAAGAGCCCTGAGCTAGGACACCATGCAGAGCTCAAATAGTAAGAAGAAAGGGTACCTGAAGGGAAGGACAACCCTAAAGAAAACATAGCTGCTACTGGGCCAGACGAGGAAAATACCATATTGATTCGGGACTCGGATGAAGAAGAAGAAGAGAAAACAAAACAAGAAGCCTCAAGCCAAGAGGAAAGGGAGATCCAACATGCTCAAAGAGAAGAAGGTGATCATGAATCACCAAAGGAAGGATCTCAAATTCTTGATTGGTTAGAAAAGTAGCTACAGAAGAGGACCCCTATTCTCATGGATCCTAAAGAAAGGCTAGAGGCTATCTTGGCATGAGCTCAAAATAGGAACAAAGAAAGAGAAGAATCCGAGAGTATGATACCACATCAAAATGGATGTATCTAGATCAAGAATAGTGCCAATTTCCACCCCATTAGTAGGTAAAGGAGAGGGGGTTAGTTATAATATCTCTACCATTAACCTAGGTAGCGCTACAAGAGAACAAAAGACTAATCATCTCCAGGGATCGATTTCCATGATCATTCATCAAATGAACAAGGATCAATCCTCCAAGGAGGAGTTGAAGGCACGAGTGCTAGACCTCACCGCCTACATTCAACAGTGGTCTTCTACTGAGGAGCCACCAATGACTTCATCGGCCTAACCTCTGCTTCTTTCCAAAGGGCACATAAGCAAGTTAGAAAAGAGAAAGAACTGTACCAAGGATACTATAGAGTGATTCCGACGAGTGGTCTACAATGGTGATATGGGAATTGGCCATGCCATCCAAATGACCAACAAGTTATGGGAATTACAAAAGCAACTTGAGGGAACAGAGAGAATTTGTAATAACTTCCTTGAGCTATATAGGATTACATATCCTAAACTTGAGGCCATCCTTAATATGCCTGAGATGACCTAGGAGAAGGAGATGGCCCTAGTAAAGGATGATTATTGGCTAGTAGAGACATGGAAAATGGGCCTGAACCATAGAAGGGATGTCCTAGAAAGAGTACTCCATGAGGTAGAATTCAACTTGGTGTGGTTCAAGGAACATAGGAGAGACTACGAGGAATATCTAAAGCTAGTGACAGATTACGACATGCCTGCTATCAAGTTAGATCCAGAGAATATCAAGCCGCTTTTCCACAAGAAAATGGAGAATGGGCAACATATTCATTAATGTCAAACTTCATGGATTTTATAGCTCGAGCCTTCACCCAGTCAGAGCAGGTGATCAAGCACACACCTAAGTGTACAAATAATTGGGAAATGATCACAGGAAAATCAAAGAAACTATCCTTCTAGGTGCCTCAATCAAACATCATCGAATGGAATAAACTTCAGGCATTTATGGGTAAATTTGTGGAGTATGCCACTATCCAGAAAAATCAAGGAAATCCTATCATAGATGATGAGTTCCTCACAGTGTAGTTGTAGCCAAAAAGGAAAATCACTATAGGACAAAAGTGCTTCAGTACTAGGCCACTAGAAGACAAAATAGGGAAAAGGCAAGGAATGTAATTTTTAAATTGTAAAATATTGGGGGTAGGTGAAACCATAATTTGTAATGAATCTTGTCAACACAATGAGATTAAATCTTGGCCATTCATTTTTTTTTTGGAAAACTATAAATAGGGGGTCTCTCATTTTCAAAGAGAGAGTTGAGTTGTTGTAATGACATGCTAGTGAAATTTCAATAGAAATTTATTGCTTTTGGTGGATTGTTGAGTTTCTCTCATGTTTCATGATTCATCTCCTCATACTTGATAAAATTGAGTAGATTTAATTTGTTGTTCTATTTGTTTGCATGTTTTTAGTAGCTTAGTGAATGTTCTTCATTGATGTTGAAGAATATTTTTGTGTTAATGCCCTTCCTTGTTCATGCTTTTTGTTGTTTTTTGATGATAAACAATAGTGCAAAGCTAGTTTGAACATAAATTAATTGTTGCACTCAAATTTCATCTTTTATTCATTCTTAATGGTGAATGAATAGTTGAAAATCTATAGACCTCAAAAGATAGCACTAGTTTCATGATATTATTAGCTAATTTGGTTAAGTGGAACTTAGTTTATGGAAGGTTGTCCACTGTAGTATCCTCCATTATCACTATTAATTGGAAGTTGCAGGTATAGGAAATCTTACGTTTCCCTTCCCTTTTGACCTTTCTTTGAAATAGTAGTTTAGGAAAAGTTCCAGCATCATTGTAAAGCCAAATTTGATGATAAAAGTGGAGTTTTTCGATTTTTGTTTTGAACTTTCAACAATTGTACATCATCTTCA
Source organism: Sequoia sempervirens (assembly GCA_007258455.2). Taxonomy (NCBI): domain Eukaryota; kingdom Viridiplantae; phylum Streptophyta; class Pinopsida; order Cupressales; family Cupressaceae; genus Sequoia; species Sequoia sempervirens. Next base: position 157,139,189 of record VDFB02026320.1, read on the forward strand.
AAATTTTAGGAACTCCATTTAAGGATCCAATCTCCCTCCAACTTCACATATGTAAGGTTTCCCTGTGATTACCAAAAAATCACATGAACCAATTGAGATATTCCAAGGAAGTCATGACCTGACACCCGAGAGACCTTGGGATAGTTTTATACAATTTATTTGTAGGAAATTGTCTTTCAAGAGAGGGGATGCACTTATGCATTACCTATGTTGAGAAGTGCAAAAATACCCATCAATAGGGTCGAAACCAACTAGAAATTGCACTGCCACTCTTCTCCACTCTTGGCATCTCTTGTTGACATCCGCCAACTATCTGTAGACCTCAATCATCACAAACTTGTCTTCTGGGTGCCTTGGGAGTTTGATGGGAAAACTAGTGAAACCACCAACCCTAATATAGGAGAACCTCTAAAATTGGATGAAATTGCTACCATAAAAATTGACAAACTGTATTGCCTCAGGTGAATGTTGCATCTCAATTTTTCCTTGTAATTCTTTGGTCACTCTCATAGTGAAGGTGTTTGATATCCTCCCATGATGAGAAAATCTCTTATTTAGTTGCAGATTATCGAGGTGCTAAAAAATTGGCACCTAATCACTAGGGAGATCACTTGGCCTCAAGCCTTAGAACCATGGTCTAGTATTTAAAATGGCATAAATTAAATAAGAGAACATGAAAAATTCCCTATCAGTAGGAAAGTAAACTAGAAGGCTATGTAACCCATCATTGATAAGTGTCACCCAATCTATAAATTAGGTTCCTTCGAGTATAATATGGATGAAGAAGTAGATCCATTCTTGAAAACCAAAGGCATCATCATTTCCCCGGACTATGTGTAGCAACATAATAATGTTAGATATCTCTCCTAAAAAATGGTTCCTTTTGTAAATTCTAAGGTAACTGAGATTTTCCTCCCCTCAATTTTTCCAACCAATTCTTTTCCATTATGTTCTTATAGTACCCCTTCTTGAGCGAAAACTCAATTTGAGTCCTACTGACCATTAGTGCCATTTCTGGTTCTCTCATTGTCTAGTTGTGTACTCTTGTTTTTCATGCTAAAACTTTAGCTATGGGGTGTTTTTCATTTTGGCACGTGGGTAAAGTGGGCTCCCACGAGGGTTGAGCTCGGCGTGTTGGAATTTGCAAAAGGTGTTTTTTCCCTTTGGTTCTTTTATCTCGCCTTCCTGTTTCCTTCATGGGTTGAAAACCCTGGCTGGGGTTTCATTTTTTTCTCCATTTGGGTCTGTGGGTTCTTTTTCCTTTCTGGCCGCTTGTTCTTTCTCTTCGGTGACTTGTCTGCCCGGTTTGCTCTTCACTTATGGTCCCCTTGAGCCCCATTTTTTGTTCGTCACCGGCCCCACTTCTACTTCAGCGTGAGTTTTGGCTCTCGGGGTGACATCTCGGCGACCCCTTTGTGTCTCACCGACGGGCTTTCCTTTCGGTGTGATGGTTGTCATTCGGGGTGAGGTCCTCCCTACTCCCCTTGGTCTCCCCGAGATCCTTTTGCCGCCCCCCGCTGTGCATTCAGAATGACTATCAGTCTCGGGGTGATGTCTTCCCGACTTTGGGATGTCTCCCCGAAACCCCCTCCTATCAGCTTGTGTCCGTTGTGTCGGGGAGATGTCTCCCCGACCCCCATTTGTCTGGCCTACTGTGGCGGCCCCCTTTTACTCTTCGGTGTGACTTCCCTTCAGCCGCAATGACTTCACCATGATGTCTGGCTGATCCGGCCATGTCTCCCCAACTTTGTGATGCTCTCGATGTGACTTTTTGGTTTTGTTGTGATCTCTGGGTGACTTCGTGATCTCTCTCTGAGATCTTTTGTTTGGTGGTCCCCGCTTGATGTGTCAGGGAGATGTCTCCTTGACCCCTCCATCTCTCACCGATATGGGCCTCTCCCCGCTGGAACATCTTGCCGAATGTGCCCGGTCTCGCCGACTCGACTGCTCGATCAAACACACAGATTCTTGGTATGATGTCCTACCATCTGGGCTATCTCTGGCCGAATGGTTTGCCGGGTGCCCTAATCAACTTGAATCGAGCTAGTGATGCATTCAATGTGTGCGATCTCTTGGTTCATGATTTGAAACGATGGTGATGATCACTAAGGATTGAAATGATGGCCCCAATTTGGTCCTGAGCCTTTAATGCTGGTGCGGGTTGGCACAGGAGAGGTGGAATTTATTGCAAAATTAGGGCAACGGACTGTCTGAGATGGAGAAGTGGTTGAAATGGCTGAATTCTGCATTTGTGGCCTCTGGATATGTGATGATTGCACCCGTAGTTTTCCTAGACAGAATGGTCTATGTACTTTCCTAGTCTGACTGTCATGGCTGGCCATCCCTGTACTTGCTTGGTTTGACCAGGTTGCGTGATATTCTCCCAGTTCCACCTGACAGGAGCTTTCAAGATGATTCAGATTGGTTGGTGGAGGTTCGTGGCCAAGTTGCTCGATGTGCTTCCAGGGCTGTTAGGGTTTCTATTGGTGTCCACATAGACTCATGTTGATTGGTGACCCTGGCTATATAAATGTAATTTCTTTCCACTTTGTAGGGGTTCGATGGCAGTTTGAAAAAATTGTAAAGGGAACCAATTATCTCTGGTTGGGTAGCTAGGGCTCGATTTGAAGCAAGAACACTTAAGGCAAATCAAATTATTGTCAACCTTTGGGATCTAGGGCATATTTCACTAAATGTAAGGTTTCTGGATGTAAATGAAATCGTGAATATGACTGATTGAATTTAAAAATCTCTCCTTGTAATGGTGTGTATGAAATTTTAATGAAACCAAATGATCAAGGATCATTTCATTTTTTGGTTCTGGTTGATGCTCTTGTTTAAGGAATGAGTTAAATTGTGTTAATCAATCTAGAGTTTTCTATGCATTATTAAGGGATCTGATAAGAAGTTTGATAGATTAAATCACTGGTTTATGGGTTAATAGGGTTAACTTCATAAAGACTTAGATTTCTAGAGTTAAATACCCCTTCTGTTGCACATCTTCATGACTCCTTGCCCAAGGATATTGGCACTGATCTGGTGATAGTTTTTTATATCTTCACTAGCCTGGTTACTCAATTAGATAACAATCTTTTAATTAATCAATTCTATTCTAATGTTACACTATATCTATTTTATCATTCTTAGTATGATATACACTGCTTGTTCGAAGGTTGCCAACTTTGAATGAAACTTGTTCAATCACATACAAGGAGACTGAATCTGCTTTGTTTAAGGGACCCCCCCTGGGTTTTGTAGAGCTCAAAGTGAAGGAGATTGCAACCACAAGTGTTGCATCTCGTCTGTTGGCCATTTGTCTAGCGAACATTCAGGCATTGAGCTTGGCAAGCTCATAGGTGTTAGCACAGACCTACTAGTTAGTTGTTTCCTAAGCAAAAACGAAACGGCCAACAAGATGGTGACTCTACTGGGGAGTCGTGTTTCATATTGAATAGAATCTCTAAGGTTTTTTATCCCACAGTTTGTTCATAGAGTCAGTCATTTGAGAACATTGATCAAGCATAGTTTTTGTCCCTGCCTTTGTGTTTATATTCCTGAGTGATTCCTAGTCTTATTCTTGTCAAGTTATAGTTACCAAGCTCTGAAAGTTGTGTTGTTTAATAATCTGTCCCAAGAAGCTTGGGTGGTGACTTTGAAGTCTTTGTACCAGTGCAAACCAATATTTAAAGATATAAAAGAAGTTCAGAGCATAGGTGCAGAGAAAGTCAAGAAGGCTAAAGGAATCCTAGTTCAAATGAGGAGAACATGAGGTTATTATAGAAACCATCCAGAGCAGGAGCTAGAAGAAGAGTTGCCTAGAAACAAAGGCAAATGGGTGAAGGCAAAACCAGCACAAAAAGGTATGTCTACACCGCATTCCACCCCTGAACATCAAGTTTCTTCTCATTTTGGTTCACAAAGTGAAAGAGATTTGGTAGATTTAGATGATAATGTATCCAATGAGAGAGGGGAAGTGCATATGAAAAATATTGTAAATGAATATTCATTAGATCATTGCCAAAATGCCATACAACAAAGGGGAAGGGGTAGATTCCAAAGGAATAATAGGAATACCCAGCATGCTAGAACTATAGAATGCCCCACTCCCACACCTCTTAGGGCTACATTTGTCCCAAATGATTCATCCACTGGGGATGACTATTCCCACAACCCACATCTATACCAAACTGCTAGTACAACTTCTAATAGAGAGTCTACATTACCTGGTGAGGATGAGATCTCTGATGATATACAAAGACTTAGTCAACAAATTGCTACACTAAATGAGAGTAGGAAACAGAGAGAAGCAGCAAAAGAGAAAAATATAAGAGATGCTATGGATCAGAGGGATGAGCTGCGTAGAAGAGTTAAAGAGATGGAAGCCATGGATAGATTGGCAGCCCAACAAAATGACAAGGATACCTTGGTATTTCCAGAAACTTCAGGAAGGATTCTCTCTGATCCCTTAGTCAATAAGACCACAAATAAACCTCAAAGTCATAGGGTTGAGGAACATGTTGTTCCTCCTCCTAGGAATACCAGTAAACAGCCTCAAAATGTGGACAAAGGTAAGCATCCTATGCAGGAAAAGAGAGGAAATGAAGGGGTAAGGATAAATGAAGGAGGTGCTGAGAAGAATGCAGATCAGCATAACGCTGATTCACTCTTTGATAAGCTAATGAGAGAAAATGAGGAGTTGGAGAGAAAGACAAGGGAGATGGAATTACTTGCAGCAAACAAAGAGATGAAAAGGAAGCTTAGTTTCCTAGAATCTACTTTGAAAGACCATGTCCCTGATGCTTAGAACACATGTGGTCATTCTTTTTCTTCAAACCCTAACCATGGTGATAGAAGCTCACCCAAGGATAATCCTTCTAGCTCCCTTCCACACCCTAGAGGTCATGAAAAATCTGTCCATTTTGTTGATCTACAAGAGCCTCAAGGTCGACAATCAGGTCATGAAGATGAAAGACAGAGAGACACTGATACCCAAGGTGAAGAAAGAAGACCTATGGGAAGAAGAGTGACTCATACTAACAGATACAGGTAGTTATGTTTTGATAATATCCCTGGTTACCCAAACCCTGTACTTGATAATGCTAGGAAACATGTGCCAAAGTTTGCAGGTAACAATGCTATTAGTGGTGAGGATCACCTTAAGGCTTTCCAAAGTTTTTTAGAAGACTTTGAGCTATGGGATGAGGATGTAGCCATGAAATACTTCATGCAATCTCTGACAGAGGATGCAAGAAACTGGTATAGAAGTCTACCTGATTTAAGCATTGATTCTAAGAATTCTTTCTTCATAATTTTTAGAGAGCAGTATGGTGACCAGACTGACCCAAGGTTCAGGCTGCATGATTTCAATAATATCACAAAGGGACATAATGAAATGGCTACTGAATTTAATGCAAGATTCAAGAAAGCAATGGCTAAGGTCCCTGGTTTTCTCTGACCAAAGGAAAGAGCATGTTTGGTGACTTACTGAAATGCATATGACACCAAAATGTGCTACTTGCTCAGAGATAAAGATCCACAATCTTTGCAAGAGGCTTACAAGATGGCTGTAAACATTGAAAATAATAGAAGAGCATCTGGTAAAATGGGTAGGAGAGATGACCCTAGGCTTGCCAAAGTTGCAAAGCCTTCAAATCAAAAGGTGGTCAAGGATGCAGCACCAGATGACAAATGGGATCAAGTTTTGAACCTACTACAGAAGCAAGCAAAGTCTGAGAAGCCCCAATTTCAGAGAAATGAGAGGCCCCCAAGGTTGCAAGACTATCCATATCACACTAACTGGAATAATGGGAAGCCTATCCAAAATAATCAGAGGAACTTCCATGGAGTGCCTGATCCACTACAGAAGAATACCTCAAACATGGCAGATGATCTGCCATGGTGTAATGCCTATGAAATGCCACACTCCTCACATCAGTGTGTTGTTGCGGCCAAGGTAGTGGAAGAAAAGCAAGGCAGTTATGAGGAAGGTGATTATCCTGGCAACCCTAATGAGACTTTGAATGTGTTCATGACCAAGTCAAATTTTAAGTATGAGGAATATTCCTTTGACTGTGGTGTTGGTACAAATGAGACAAATATGCAAAGACAAGAAGGTCTTCTTCATCAGCAGCAAGTATTTTCTAATGGAGAAGGAGATGATCAGTTTACTACTTATAACCTTGAAACCTATGGCATTTCTTTGAGGAAACCTAATGAAGAGATAGAAAGGTATGCAGTTGCATTGGCCGCCAGAGCTTAGGCTAGAAATGATATTCACCTCAGAAATAGGGTGGTAAAGGTTGATCTAGTTCACCAAGGGGGAATATTCATTAAAGAAGGTGATATTGATCCTAAAGGGACTAGAGCTGAAAACACAAAAACTAGTACCAAAGTTAAGGAAGTCAAGGAGCCAAGAATTTGGGCTAAAAAGAATGACAAAGCTAAGATAACCAGTGAAGCTACTTCATCAGATACAAAGATGAAAGAATTGAGGCCTACAAATCAAAGTGATGGTAAGAAAACAAATGCACTGACTTCTCATGAAGTTATATTCCTAGAGATTCTGAGTTATGCACTAGTTGACATGTTTTAGGTCCTATCTCAGATAAGGGTCACAGTCCCACTCCTCGAGATGATGAGGATTGATGACCATAAGCATAAAACAATGGCAGTCATCAAGAGCATTGCTGGGAACAATCAACCCAAAATGGAAGCTCAAATACCTGAAACAAGTGTAGGCCAAGTGAAGGATGATGCAGCTAGACTAAACGTAGATGAGAATCCTGAAGTCTATCTAGGAACTACAATCACTGCTAACCCTGATCTGGTCAACCCTTTCTTTCTGAGCCTGATTATCAATGGAAACTTGCTCAGAAATTGTATGATTGATTCAGGTGCCTCAAATTATGTGATGCCTGTCAAAATCATGGAGGAAATGGGCTTAAAGGTGGATAGCACTTATGGAAAATGCTATGCTATGGACTCAAGGGAGATCCCTGTGATTGGAATCATAAATGAAGTATCATATAGACTGGCAGCTTGCCTTGAGAAGGAACTTTTCATGAGTGTCATAGTAGCTGATATCCCTCCAGCATATGGAATGTTTCTCTCGAGAAAATGGTGTGCTTCTATGGGAGGAAGTATGCAATGTGATTTATCCTTTGCTACCTTTTCCATTGATTAGAAGGATCTTAAGATTGCTCGGGAGTCAAGGTGCAAACATATGATTGAATCTGTTGGTAAAATAAGAGAACCTCCACTTATCAACTTTGTTGATACTGATATGGATACCTTTCGAGTTGAGGAGGCAGAACAAGAAGATGGAAAGACCAAGTCAGGGCCAATAGTCAGAGAAGTCATGCAGACCTCCTCAGAGGAATCAGTATGGACCATGTACTTTGATGGAGCTTGTTCCAAGGATGGCTCAGGTGCTGGTGTCTTGCTGGTATCACCACAAGGTAAAACCTTCAAGTATTCCTTTCTACTCCAATTTGCATGTACAAACAATGTGGCTGAGTATGAAGTGTTGCTACTTGGCCTAAAAATTGCCTCTAAATATGGGATAAAACTGTTAAGGGTATTTGGTGACTCAGAGCTGATTATTTTTCAAGTCAAATCTAGATTTGTCACTAAAGATAAGCACTTGAGATAATATAGGAATGAAGTGTGGGATACAATTGAGGCATTTGATGCCTTTGGAATAGATTGGGTAGAAAGGGGGCAAAATGCTAAGGCTGACTTGTTGGCCCATATTGCTGTCAAACTGGATGAAGTGACCTTTAATGGCATTTCTAGTATTGAGGTACAAACTAGGCCTGCAGTGCCTGATAATATCTCCAATTGGAAAGTTTTTCAAGATGATAATGATATCTTGAAATTCCTGCACTGTGTAGACCAATATGAGCATCAGGAGATCGATTTTGGCTCATATGTGGTAGAAGAGAATGGTAAAGAAACCTTGTTTGGGAATGAAGTAATTCAATTGAAGACCAATAAAATCCCAAAAGGACTGGTAGCACTGGAAAGAATTTTTGAAGGACCAGACAAATCCAATACAAGACAAGCAGCTACCCATAAAGAAGACCTAGAGGAAATCAACCGAGGAACTGATGGTGAACCAAAGAAGGTATACATATGCAAGAAGATGAAGCCACATGTGAGGGATATAATGATTACCTTGTTAAAAAAATATAGGCATGTGTTTGCCTGGTCTTATGATGACTTGAAGGCTTACAGGGAAGACTTGTTCTAGCATGAAATTCCCCTGAAGCCTAATGCGAGACCATTCAGGCAGAAGCAAAGGCCCATCAATCCAACCTTGAGATCCAAGATGCATGAAGAAATAACAAAATTGAGTGATGCAGGGATCATTAAGCCCATAAGGCATTCTTCATGGGTGTCAAACTTGGTTCCTGTCAGAAAAAAGAATGGTGATCTCAGGTTGTGTGTGGATTTTAGAAATTTAAATATTGCATCATTGAAAGAAAACTATCCACTCCCAAACATGGAGGCTATGCTGCAGAAAGTGACTGGATGTGAATTGATGTCCAGGATGGATGGATTCTTTGGTTACAACCAAGTCATGGTGAAAGCATCAGAGCAGTACAAGACAACATTCACCACACCCTAGGGAACTTATGTCTATGTGAGAATGCCTTTTGGCCTAATTAATTCTGGTGCCACTTTACAAAGAGCCATGGATGTGGCCTTTGCTAAGTTTTTAGACCTATTCCTTACTGTTTACCAAGATGACTTGACAACTCACTGCAAGAAATAAGAGGACCATTGCTCTCACTTAGAGAAAATCTTTGTCAGGGTGTTGGAATATGGTATTTCCCTTAATCCCAAGAAATGTGCCTTTGGGGTTAAGGAGGGAAAGTTACTGGGGCACGTTGTTTCAAAGGATGGCATAAGAATTGATCCTGAGAGGATAGTGGCCATTGATAAGATTACACTGCCAAAGAATGTCAAAGGAATACAATCTTTCTTTGGTCAAATAAACTTCTTGAGAAGGTTTATCACTAACTTTGCAGAAATCAGTAGACCTATCTCCAAAATGCTGAAGAAGAATGAGGGCATAGTCTAGTCAGAAGAGCCTTTGAAGGCCTTTCAAGCCATTAAGGAGGCAATCAAGAATGCTCCTGTGTTGAAGACACCTGACTATTCAAAGTCTTTCTAGTTGTTCACCTTTGCTTCTTTTCACACTATAGTAGGGGTGTTGTTACAGAAGAATGATAATGGTTTCGAGCAGCCCATAGCTTTCTTCAGTAAGTCTTTACAAGTTGCAGAATTGAAATATGACATAAATGAGAAACAAGCATATGCACTAGTCAAGGTTGTCAAAGCTTTCAGGCCTTACTTAATGGGAGTTGTCATAATTGCATATGTGCCTAGTGCAGCTGTCAAAGACATTTTCACATAGCAGGAGGTGTCAGGAAGAAGATGTAGATGGATTAATAGAATTCAAGAGTTTAACATTGAGGTCCAAATCACTAAGTTGGTGAGGGGACAAGGATTGGCCAAGCTTATGGCCCAAACCAATTTGGAAGCAAATCAAATAAACTCATTGGAAGAGGAAAATAGATCGAACATATGTGATATGGAACACTCTGAGTGGTATAAGAATGTGATCTATTATCTGCAGAGGATGAAGTGCCTTGATGACCTGAATGAAAATCAGAAGAGGACATTGAAGTTACACGCTATCAGATATGTTATCATACAAGGAAATTTGTGGTGGAGAAGTAGAGAAGGAGTCATGCTGAAATGCGTTGATCAGAATCAGGCATTAGAACTTATAAGGGAGATGCATGCTGGAGTCTATGGCAGACATTACATGGCCAAAACAACTGCACATAAGGTGATGAGGGCCGGTTTTTGGTGGCCTACTATATTTAAAGATGCACATTAGTTTGTGAAGACATGTGATGCTTGTTAGCGTTTTTCTGGTAAGTTAAAATTTTCTGGTAACCTTCCCCTCAGACCGGTTACTGTGTAATCTCCATTTCAGATTTGGGGCATTGACTTCATAGGTGAGATATCATGCAAATCTAGTGGAGGCCACTCTTGGATATTGGTAGCCACTGATTATTTTATCAAGTGGGTGGAAACAATCCCAACAAAGAAAGCAACTAGCAAAGTGGTGATCGACTTTTTGATGAATAACATTTTGACAAGGTTTGGATGCCCAGAAAGAATTGTATCCGATAATGCTATGTGTTTCAAATCTAAGGAATATACTAAATTTTGTGAAAGATATGGTATCCAGATCTCCTACTCATCACCATACCATCCGCAAGGAAATGGACAAGCTGAGTCAAGCAACAAGAGCTTGATGAAGATCATCAAGAGAATCTTGGACCAGAACAAAAGGGCATGGGATTCTAAATTGAAATTGGCACTTTGGGCAAACAGGGTAACTGTGAAAAGGGCAATAGGTTGTGTCCCATTTGACCTAGTTTATGGGATAGGTGCTAGATTGCCCCAAAACAACATGATAGAGATGTACAAGTTTATCCAGGTTTATGATGATCAAATTGACAGTGAGATGCAATTGAGAATGGATGCTCTCACAAAGCTAGATGAGACTAGAAGGGATGCTCAAAGGAGAAATGCCAAGTTGCAAATGCAAGTGAAGAATCTATATGACAAAAGGACAACTGCAAGGAATTTTGAGAAAGGAGATTTGGTCTTATTATGGAATGCTAGATTGGAAGATAAGGGAAAACATGGCAAATTTGATGCAATCTGGCTAGGTCCATTTGTGATCAGCAGCAAGTGGGGAGAAGATTCATATGTTCTTCAGGCTCTGACAGGTGAGATTCTTGAACTGCCAGTTCATGGATAGTTCTTGAAGTTATACTTCTCCTGAAGTATCTTATCCATGAATGTTAGCTTAGGATTTGCTTTCTGTTTTGTTTTCTTTTTGTGTCTACTGGCTCTGTCTAAGCTAGTTCCTGGTTTGTTTTGGTCTTTTTTGTCAGGTCTGCTCTCCCAGTGATCTTGATTCTTGCTATGCCCACCAAGGGCATACATCCCCAATTGGAGCCTATGTTAGTGCCATTTTTGGTTCTCTCATTGTCTAGTTGTGTTCTCTTGTTTTTCATGATAAAACTTTAGCTATGGGGTGTTTTTCATTTTGGCACATGGGTAAAGTGGGCTCCCACGAGGGTTGAGCTCGGTGTGTTGTAATTTGCTTCTGGTGTTTTTTCCCTTTGGTTCTTTTGTCTCGCCTTCCTGTTTCCTTCATGGGTTGAAAACCCTGGATGGGGTTTCATTTTTTTTCTCCATTTGGGTCTGTGGGTTCTTTTTCCTTTCTGGCTACTTGTTCTTTCTCTTCTGTGACTTGTCTACCCGGTTTTCTCTTCACTTATGGTCCCCTCGAGCACCATTTTTCATTCGTCACCGGCCCCGCTTCTACTTTGGCGTGACTTTTGGCTCTCAGGGTGACATCTCGGCGACCCCTTCATGTCTCACCGACGGGCTTTCCTTTCGGTGTGATGGTTGTCGTTTGGGGTGAGGTCCTCCTAACTCCCCTTGGTCTCCCCGAGATCCTTTTGCCGCCCCCCACTGTGCGTTCGGAATGACTATTGGTCTCGGGGTGATGTCTTCCTGACTTCGGGATGTCTCCCCGAGACCCCCTCCTATCAGCTTGTGTTCGTTGTGTCAGGGAGATGTCTCCCTGACCCCTGTTTGTCTGGCCGACTGTGGCGGCCCACTTTTACTCTTCGATGTGATTTCCCTTTGGCCATGGTGACTTTGCCATGATGTCTGGCCGATCCGGCCATGTCTCCCCGACTTTGTGATGCTCTCGGTGTGAATTTTTGGTTTTGTTGTGATCTCTGGGTGACATTGTGATCTCTCTTTGAGATCTTTTGTTTGGTGGTCACCGCTCGATGTGTTGGGGAGATGTCTCCCCAACCCCTCCATCTCTCACCAATATGGGCCTCTCCCTACTGGAACATCTTTCCGAATGCGCCTGATCTCGCCGACTTGACTGCTCGATAAAACACACAAATTCTCGATATGATGTCCTACCATCTGGGCTATCTCTGGCCAACTAGTTTGTTGGGTGCTCTAATCAACTTGAATCGAGCCAGTGATGCATTCAATGCGCATGATCTCTTGGTTCGTGATTCGAAACAATGGTGATGATCACTAAGGATTGAAATGATGGCCCCAATTTGGTCCCGAGCCTCGAATGCTGGTGCAGGTTGGCACGACAGAGGTGGAATTTATTTTAGAATTAGGGCAACGGACTATTTGAGATGGAGAAGTGGTTGAAATGGCTGAATTCTACATTTGTGGCCTCTGGATATGTGATGATCGCACCCGCGGTTTTCCTGGATGGCATGGTCGATGTACTTTCCTAGTCTGACTGTCATGGTTGGCCATCCCTATACTTGCTCGGTTCGACCAGGTTGCGTGATATTCTCCCAGTTCCACCTGACATGAGCTTTCAAGATGATTTAGATTGGTTGGTGGAGGTTCGTGGCTGAGTTGCTCGATGTGCTTCCAGGGCTGTTAGGGTTTTTGTTGGTGTCCACGTAGACTCATGCTGATTGGTGACCCTGGCTGTATAAATGTAATTTCTTTCCACTTTGTAGGGGTTCGATGGCAGTTTGAAAAAATTGTAAAGGGAATCAATTATCTCTGGTTGGGTAGCTAGGGCTCGATTTGAAGCAAGAACACTTAAGGAAAATCAGATTATTGTCAACCTTTGGGATCTAGGGCATATTTCACTGAATGTAAGGTTTCTGGATGTAAATGAAATCATGAATATGACTGATTGAATTTAAAAATCTCTCCTTGTAATGGTGAGTATGAAATTTTAATGAAACCAAATGATCAAGGATCATTTCATTTTTTGGTTCTGGTTGATGCTCTTGTTTAAGGAATGAGTTAAATTGTGTTAATCAATCTAGAGTTTTCTATGCATTATTAAGGGATCTGATGAGAAGTTTGATAGATTCAATCACTGGTTTATGGGTTAATAGGGTTAACTTCATAAAGACTTAGATTTCCAGAGTTAAATACCCCTTCTGTTGCACATCTTCATGACTCCTTGCCCAAGGATATTAGCACTGATCTGGTGACAGTTTTTTATATCTTCACTAGCCTGGTTACTCAATCAGATAACAATATTTTAATTAATCAATTATGTTCTAATGTTACACTATATCTGTTTTATCATTCTTAGTGTGATATACACTACTTGTTTGAAGGTTTCCAACTTTGAATGAACCTTGTTCAATCACATACAAGGAGATTGAATCTGCTTTGTTTAAGGGACCCCCCCTGGGTTTTGTAGAGCCCAAAGTGAAGGAGATTGTAACCACAAGTGTTGCATCTTGTCTGTTGGCCATCTATCTAGTGAACATTCAGGAATTGAGCTTGGAAAGCTCATAGGTGTTAGCAAAAACCTGCTAGTTAGTTATTTCCTAAACAAAAAAGAAACAACCAACACTGACTATGAGAGAGTAGGGTTCTTTTTTAGGAATTCTCAAGCATGAGGCAAAGGTGGCTCTTTGAATTTTAACCATCAACTAGTTTGTTGCAAGGTGTGACCCTTGGTCTTCCTTGCAACACTAGCACTTGGGTTTTTGACATGGTCTAACCGCCTCCTATGGTTCTTAACTGAAGCTTGTATCAGGCATTGATAGGTCAATCTTTTGGTGCTATGAAAAGTTCAAAAATTGGTATCAAAGTTGGTCACAGGTTCAAACCCCTCACTTGTGCTGGGGGGGATTGTTGCAAGGTGTGACCCTTGGTCTTCCTTGTAGCACTAGCACTTGGGTTTGTGACATGGTCTAACCACCTCCTATGGTTCTTAACTGAAGCTTGTATCGGGCATTGACAAGTCGGTCTTTTGGTGCTATGGCAAGTCCAACACGGTTGTCCTTAGTTCTTATTTCCTAGGTCTAAGCATTATAATTCCTTATACATTCAAGAATTAACTCAGTGCATTGGACAACTATAGGGTAGGTGGCTACCTCTACCAATGCACTTTCAATTACTTTATGTGTGATAGGTGGTGGATTGGGAGCATTGAATTTTTCTCTAAGCTCATTCATATTTACTTGCCTGAGCTTAGTGTCTCCTATCTTAGGCATGTTACACATTAACCCTATGATGTACTCATTCCCTTGGTGCTTAGTTCTCACCATTTTGGACCGCTAGGGTTCAAATGGATTTTCACCAGGTAATGTAAAACGTAGGGAAAAACAAGCCTAAAAAATGTATGCTCACAAGGAAAAGATAAGGATGAAAATACCTCAAAATAACCCTAGATTCTAAGGCGGAAGTCTCCATTGGTGTGCTCACTTTCTTCACATCTACCAGAGTGAATGTCATAGTTGAAGAATGTCTATTCTTGGCATGAATTTCCTTTTAATTCCCTACAAGAAAAGTATAAGTAGATAGGAATTAATTGAAATTTCCCAACATGTAGGCATATGTCATCTTTCATGTCACTACCCCCATTACAACCACTTTTACAAAAAATTGAAAAGGAATGGCTAGACGGGTGGAGAAGTGGGTAGTTCATATAACCTTGTAAATAACCACCCATGTTTATCCTTAGATGCAAAACACAACCTGCTTCCTAATGAAGTTAATTGCTTCTCTTTGGGTGGTGAATGGGATATTTTGATGAAATTATTAACACACCGCCCATGCTACTAAATAGTTCAAAAATAGACCAAAGCTTAAATTTTAGAAGTTCATATAACTGGGAAAAGCACCACTCGCGTTCAAAACAAGCAATGCAAGTTACAAGGTGGGAAAGATGAGAGTTAGAGTAACTTCATAAAAAACTGCTCAAGCTATACTACACAATGGAAACACCACCAAAACATGATAGCCAAATTTTGAAAAATAAGCATACTTCAAGGGGGGACCAAAAACTAGGTAACAACTAGCTTTGACTGGGAATGAAGAATGCCAAGGATGAAACAAAGAACCCAGAAACAAGCTTGTGTAATCATTTCTTTATCCAATGGCCAACAAACTCAATAAATTATTCAAATCAAAACTCTTAAACACAAAGATGGCACAACAAAAACTGAACCAAAACCCTAAACTAACTATTTACAAAGAGAAAGCCCAAAAGGATACTTTGATTTGGTAGAGCTTGAGATCCTACCCATTATAGGGAATAGGAAAGGGAGTGTTATTAGGATAAGCTAGTTGGAAGGTGTTAGGTCCACATTCTTGAGTTTTTTTGAATGGACCAATCCAGAGAGCATCGAATTTCTTGTGGGCATCCTTCAGTTCCCTATGTTTTTCACATAATAAAACTAAGTGTCCAACTATAAACTTCCTCAGTCTAGCTCTTTTATAAAAGATATTTTTGACATTAGCTTGATACATAGTTATCCTGTCTACCATCTCATCGTATTGCTCCTCATTCTTGGCTAAGTATAGGATCCTCTTTTCCAAATCATCATAGAACTCCTGGTCTTCAATTGTAGTCTGTAACTTATAGGCCGACAATTCTAGAGGGAGAGGACACACAATTCCCACTCCATAAACTAGCTTGAAAGGGGTCATCCCGATCACCTTCTTTGGAGTGGTTTTGTTTGAACATAAAGCTTCATAGAGCTTCTTATGCCAATCTTTTCTATTCTCATTCACCAACTTCTTTATGATACTTACTAGATTCTTATTATTGGACTCAGCTTGATTGTTCCCCTGGGGATAATAATCCACTGAATATGATAAGAAAACCCTATAGTCGTAGCAAAGGAGTGATAGTTTTTTGGAAGATATTTTTTTTGCATTATTAGTAACTAGCTTGTAAGGAACGCTGAATTTGACTAAGATGTTTTCTTTGATGAAGTTGTAGACCACCTCTGAAGTGGTTCTCTTTACAAGGATTTCCTCCACCCACTTGGTAAAATAGTCTATTGTTGTAAAAATGTGATTGTGACCTCTGCTTGAATGGGGACTAATAGGTCCTATGAAATATAGGCCCCATTATTGAAAAGGTCCATCAATTACAATTGGCCTAAGAAAAAGTGTTGCCAATTAAGGTCTACCTACAAATAGTTTGCATTTTTCACATCTCACCACCCAGTAATAGGAATCTTTGAGCATGCCTAGACAATTGTAGCCATGCCTTAGGATTTTGAAAGTAGTCACAGTTGAAGAAAAATTTCCCCCACATGCTTCATTGTTAAACATTCTCAACAACCTCTCTTGGTGATCTTTATCTATACACTTCAGGAATGCACAATCCAATCCTCTCTTGTACAAAGTGTCTTCCCATATGACATATTTAGCTACCTCCAGCTTTATATTTCTCCTTTTTCTTTGAGAGAGATTCTTTGGACACTCTCCATATGTGAGGAAATAGGCAATTTCTAAGAACCACTCATCCTGGAGGCTAATAGTTAGAACTAGAGGATGGTGTTCCTCATCTTTTTGTTCATTATGATCCTCTTCCATAAGTTTTTAGAGCCATCTTCCCTGGGCTAGCTTTGTAGGCTTAATAGCTAGATCATATCCTCTACTTAAGTGATCTAGCCTCCTCTTCAATTGCAGTGGATATCATGTTGAGTAAGGATGCTTTCAAAATCAAGATCTAGCACGTATACAACTGAATATGAATGCAGTATATAAAAAAGAAATTTCTTAACTAATTTTACTACTACAAAAATATTCTTTTCTATCTAAGAGTAGTTGAGCTCATTATTTTTCAATAGAATGGTCATGAAGGCTATGGGAACTTGTACATTCTTCTCATTAGCTTGGAGTAGGATAGCAGATATAGTGTGCTCTGAGGCATAACAATAAATAATGAAATCCTTTTTAAAATTAGGGAATACTAGAATAGGGGCCTAGGAAATGGCCCCTTTGGTGTCATTAAAATCCTATTTTCGAGCATCATTCCACTTGAAGACCTATTGTTCTTTCATCATTTCCAATATATGTTTGGTAATCTCATAGAAATCCAAAACAAACTTTCTTAGAAAGTTAAATTTTCCAAAAAATTATTTCACACCAGTTTTACTCGAAGGAATACTTAGCTAGAGGATAACTATAACTCATTTAGGGTCTATTCTAATCCATTCTCTGGACACTATATGGCCTAACAAATTACCTTCATTTACTTTGAATACTGACTTCTTAGGATTGAGGGAGATGGCATGCTCCTTACACCTTTGCAACACTTGCTCCAAGTCCCTTAGATGATTTTCTCTTTTCTTGGAGAACACTGTCAAGTCATCTAGATAAATGACTATGATAAGCTCTTTGGAAATTTCGATCTGGCATTAATAATCCCAAAAGGCATCTTTTTGTAAGCAAAATCCCCCCAAGGCATAGTGAACTTTGTCTTATGTTGATCCTCTCCCACCATACTAATCTGATTATGGCCAGAGAAACCATCCAACATGGACATCATCTCTAAGCGGATAAATTTCTGTAGGATATGATCCATGTTTGGAAGTAGGTAGTTATCTTTCAAGGATGCTTTGTTGAGGTTCCTAAAGTCCACACATATCCTTATTTCACCATTCTTTTTGCAAACTAGAGCAATTCTAGCTACTTAGGTTGAATGATGAATTGAGGGTAGATTATAATTATGGCTTTCAACATCTTGTTGATTTCCCTAAAAATTGCATCAATTACCTTAGGATTAGCTCACAATATATTATGGGGCTCACTGCCAAGACACATTGTCCTTATAAGGCTCATAACCAGAATTAGACACAAGACTAAAGTGGCTACATATCCAAAGTGTGAACTGATGTAATATGTACCTTCCTTGTGTTGAATTCACTTCCAATGAGGCTTTGAATACACAATACTACTCTGCTTTATAGTCGCTCAACACACAAATCAATATTTCCCTTATATTGATCTCACCTATACAAGTTCGCAAGTCCACACATTATCATATTTTGTACACATTGCATTTTGTTATAATTACCCTTTGCAACTCAAATATGTTTTGAACATATATATACCTTGTTACATCTGCATATATCAATTAGGTCAGCCTAATAAGATGTAGCCCTATTTAATTCAAAATAGATTTTTTGGCTTCATAATTGAAACAAAACTTCTTCATGCTCAAATCAATCATGCAAAACATGATTTTAGGTTGTCATAAATCCTAAATAGATCCCTTAACATCTACAATACATATTAATTTTCATATCACAATTTCAAGTATTAGGTCAGCTAGGAATTAGACCTAATAAAAAAATAAACCAATCTAACCAACATCAATATCCATATGATCATATAAGCATGCACCACCTAGAATATATGTAGTACTAACACGTATTAACCAACTCCCAAAATTCTAGAGTCTGAATCCAAACACCAAAGGAATGTGGACCAAATAATACATACCCATTTATACTGTATAAGCCAAAGAACAATGTGTTGATCATCTACTACTAGTAACTTTCAACCTGTTAAACCAAAATCATTGAAATATTGATCATAGATGTATTTAGTAGTCCTAAATAACATACTACAACCACAAAGGTTGATCTTGTAACATGAGCAAATCTGAACCAAATTACCAGATCAAGGTGTTTCTAGAACTGTTTACTAAATTAGACAAAACTGTCAACAAAAAATGTTGGCATCAAATACAACACATCAAATGGTTTCTTCTTCATTCTTCCAACAATCTTTAGGTGAGTGTGGGATCGTGGGGGTCCAAAAAGTGGCTGATGAATTTTTTCTTATCCAAATTTAATAAATGAAAAGGTTTTATTTAGAAACTTTTTAGCTTTCCAAAAATATAAGATATGCCTTATTTGGAATTAAATAGATAATTATTATTGATTTTATACACACTTTTTGACTAAAGTTTTGATTGATAGGCTGATTGAAAAACATCTATAATTCTTAAACAATTTCACATTATTTGAATCTGAAAGATGCAACGCATTCTATGCTTCCCATACTATAGGATTAAAAAAAAGAAAAAATGAATTTCATAAATAGTTGACCAAGTTATGGTGGTCAAACAAACAAGTTTTAATATTTTTAAAATTTTTAATAAAAAACTCATGACTAATTATTTACTTACAAAAAAATTACAAAAAAAAATGTGGCACATCCGGGCATGTGTCCTCTACTTATATTTAAATTTATATATATATATATATATATATTTTCTTGTACTTAGGTTGGTTTGACATACACCTTCTTTTTATTTTTTCCTAAAGATTTAGTACTTGTTGCATTGAAATTTCAAAATTTTCACCAAATAGAATTTTTCCAAAAAAGGAATACTATCCTAGAAACTACATTCAATTTTCTACAAATTTTGTTCTTACATATTTTTCAAATTATGTTAATAACTTATTCAAATTTTTATGTCAAGTTTCCTAACTCTATTTTTCTGAGTTTTCATTGCCACTTAAGGGCCTATTTTAGACCCCCATGATCCTACACTGACCCCTCCCCCTTTGTCATTGATGGAAACATGTGCCAAAAATGAATCTCCAAAAATTCAACTTCAAAGTTGTCTTAAGAAAACTTGTATGAACTCCCCCTTTCAAACATAGAACATAACTTCTCCCAAAATATTTGTTACTCAACAAACCTTCTAGCACTAAAAATTCTCCCAATCTCCTCAAAACTTCTCCCCTAAACATAATGTCTTAACAATTTTGGCACCAAAAATTCTCCCCCTTTGACATCAAGGACAAAGGGTATGTCGGTAACATACTTATATGCACATGTATAGAAAGATGACTAAAATGAAATGACTAGCTCACCCTTAGGGACTTATCCCATAAATTACATCTAATCATATGTAGAAGAAAGAAAAATTGAAAGCAATTGGAATAGATTAATAATATACAAGGTGAAATTTGCTCACCCGGAGGAGGAATCACCTTCAAACTCTTTAAGAATGGCTTCCCAAGCTAACTTTCCTTCATCCCAACTCTTTTTAGTTATAGCAAGCACCTTATACATTGGTTTCAATTCCACCAAAATCTCCTCTCCCTCTTCTGGAGTTGAATGATTAGGATTTATCTTTTCAAGATTTTTTACATCTGCAAGGGCACTTGACACCAGAATGTGCAGTTGACACCAGAATAGAGTAATAATATACAAGGTGAAATATGCTCACCCAGAGGAGGAATCACCTTCAAGCTCTTTGAGAATGGCTTCCCAAGCCAACTTTACCTCATCCCAACTCTTCTTAGTTATAGCAAGCACCTTATACATTGGTCCCAATTCCACCAAACTCTCCTCTCCCTCTTCTCGAGTTGAATGATTAAGATTTATTTTTTCAAGATTTTTTACATCTGCAAGGGCACTTGACACCAGAATGTGCTTGGTATTCACCAAGTCTCCAAGCTATCCAAACCACCTAATAACACCCTCTTTCTATCTTTGCAAACTAAAAATTTGGTTTGCAAGTCTGAAATGGTAGTCTAAGAGGCATGGTTTCTGTCTTTTGTAATGTCATAGGCTTCAAAGGCATTGGCTAATTGTGATTCTATTGATTCCATTAAGTCTTTAATGCCATGAGTGACATTTGGACACCTCATGCAGTACAAGAATAATATCTAAGCCTCATCTTTACATTCCTTTACTTCTTTCAAGTATTTCATTACCTTGCTATGTGCAGTTGCACATTTATCCTGTAGTTCAAGCAATCTCTTCTCTACAAGCCTTGATTCTACCTCTTTTGTAGTTTGCTCCTTTAGGTTAGAGGTGTAATCCATGAGAGAAGTAACAAAAGACTTCAAATTCTCAACAGGTGTTAGAGAATCATCAATAGTGGTATTGGGGGTTGCATCTTGTAGAGCTTTGATGGCATCATTGATTAGCTTAGCCCCCTTCTAATGATTTTCTAAATTTTCCTTTCTCCTAGAGGTAATAAAAGTATCTTCGAGATCAATTATTTGAATAGGTGAGATCTTATTCAAATCTACATAGTCATGTTGTGCCAGGAGCTAAATCAACTATGGTGGAATGGCTAGTTGAACCATTATTTGTTTTGTTAGAAGACCCTTGAGTATACTTCCAAAGGATTCTCCAGATGAATTTGATGGCTCTGTGATCTTTTGGGGTTCTTTATTTCTTTCAACCTTAGCTTCTTCTTGGTTCTCTTCTTTCTCTTCTTCTTCTTATTTTCAGGAAGGAATTTTTGTTTGTTTTTCCTTGTTTTCATCCTCCTTTTTATCTCCATCATCTTTCTTATCGTTGTTCTTCCCATATTGATCTTCTTCTTCTTCTCCATTTTTGTTTTCTTCACCTTCATTTCCGGTATCCTTATTATGTTTGTCATTGTGATCTTCAACATTATTATTGACATCATTTTTATTTTGATCTTCATTATTTTCTCCAGTTGTATTCTCAGTGTCTTCTAGCTAATCAGATGTCTCTAGAGGGGCATGTGTATCATCAACTATATTCCCCAAAACATTCAAATGTGAAGTGTCTTCTACAAAATGATCAAATGTAAATACTTCTTCTACTACTACTTCTTGAAAAATAGGTAAATTAGATATAAGAGGAATATTTTCCTCTACATTAGTAGCTTTATCTTTACCAACCTCCTTGACTTGAGATGTATTAGATGAAGAACTAGCAATCATCCTAAACTTTTGTGTCATATATCTAACTATATCAAAAGTTTCTTGTTTCAACTTTTATGCCCCGTCCTTTTCTCTAGCAATAAGAATGGTAACTCTTTTCTTTACCTTGAACTACTTTGTGTATACTTCCAATAAGGTAGCCTTATCATCCTTAGATAAAGAGGATCCAATCTCATTCAAAGCATCAAATTTGATCTTGTTTTTTGCTTTAACAGCTTCATGTCTTCTTTTTACCAGGGATTTCCATACAACATTAGTTACCCTCCTCTTCATGTTCCCATGTTTGCATCCAAAATGATCATATATTGAATGATATCATCTACAATTGTTTCTTTAAATTCATCAACTTCATAATATAGTTTGGTAGTGGTTTATAATAAACCATCATGTTCTAACATATTTTTAACTAAATATTCCAACTTTATAGGTGAACGGGCTCTTACCAAAAGAGTCTTGGACTTCTTCTTCTCAAGATTTGATGTGGCTTTATTTGTTTTCTTCTCCTCTTTCTTGTTAGGCTTCTTTTGTACATGTATTTTAAATTCTTCTTTCTCCTTTTCTATCTCCTCTTCTTTAGAGGAATCTGCAATAATGACTTTATCCTTCCTGAATTTAGTACTATCCTCTTGTGAGGCACCTTCACTATTGGTGGACACTGCTTCTTATATTTCTTTTCAATTGTTCTTTCTCCAATACAAGTTCAATGTCTTCTTCGACAACATCACTTAAGTTTCTTTCTCTTGATGCTTTATGTTTCTTCCTCCTTCTAGAGGTATATGGGTGTGCTACTAGAGGTAGATTCTTCCTTTTTAAAGTTCAGGTGTTGGGTTTGGAGGGTGCAAAAACATTAATTGTTGTTGAAGCATTGGGATCCAATTTCTTCCCTTTAACAAAAGCTATACTATATAGTTTTGGTAATGCAAAGGCAGGGATAAAATTTGATCTTCCTAATCTATGTGGTCCAGAGGACTCACCAGTTGCTTTGGCTTTCCTTTCTGCTGCAACTTCCCTTAATTTGTCAACATCATCTTTTGAAAGGCCATGCATTTCAAAGAGTTTCTCAACTTGTTTGTTTACCCTTTTTGTTCTAGTAGGGGATAAAGTATCCAAGTGTACTTTAGTTGATTTCTACTCATATGTATCATGTCTAGGCAGAGAGGGGTGCTTAGGATTTTTTAACAGTAATTCAATGTATATTTCAGCCAATCAATTTCATATCCCAAAGGCTCAATCCATATTGTTCTAGGCTCATCTTCCTCAATTATGTATTCATCATTGGATACCAGAAAGGTTATGTAATTTGCATATTTCTCCACTAAAATTTTAGGAATTATTTATCTTTCATATATGTTCCTTTGGAATACTATGAAAAATGCAGTTAGTTCATTGACCTAAGCATCATAATTTCCAATATTCTATAAATAATAAAATATTTGGTGTGCTATTGGTATTCTTTTGTCCCACACAATATATTTTCTCTTGGGTAGCTTTCTCAAAAAATAAAATAAAAAACATACAATCAACATTTTGAAATTTGAAAGCATACTTATTTGTTTTGGTTTGATTCAAGTTCTCCAAAAGTTACTACCAGAGCAACTCACACAAGTCAGAATCCTTCCCATTTACTACCATGCCATGAGAAACATATATTACAATTGTAGATACTAATATTCCTAAACTAGATCTTGTGGAAAATTATAATTGATGCATATATCATAGTTAGGTTGATGATTGGTTTGGTTGTTAGTGATCTTCTGTCATATGTGGCACTAGTTAGCTACACAACCACACCATTCTTTACTGACTTTAGCACTGGTATGGGTCCAGTATCACATAATCTAGTCATAGCCTTAATTACATCCTTTGAAATAAGTTTGATCATATTATTTCACATGATTTTTTCATGCATTTTTATTAGGGATATCCTTACATATTTCTCATCCAAATGGCTATTAAAGTTAGAATACTAGTTCCAATTGTCTAGCTTCTTTCACACTAGGTTTGCATACTTTTGTTTTACCAAAAAAACATCTCCAGTTAGCTCATTAGACCATTTATTCTTAAGTACTTGGTGATCATACTCTTCCAATTTACCATGAATATAGATTCTTGTGTCTTCAATAGGAAAAACCTTAATTGGGATCTTTGAGAATGCACTGTTGGGGTCATTGTCAAAAAAATTCCATGAAACCTCTTAAACTTTGGTCTAGGTCTTTCAGTGATCTCAACTACGGTTGGTGTAGCCATTTCACCCTCAAATATTTCTTTAAATTATTATAAAATTACTTCTAATATAAACCCACAAAGAACGGATAGCTGTAAATACCTTTTTCATGCTCAATGGGAACTAGGATTTGAACCAATTCACTTTGAATCGCCTTTAATCACTTCTCAATTTGCTCCACTTTATTTCAAATGTGCAAAAGTGATTTAAATTGACTGAGGATTTCACTTTATACATTATAGATCTTCCCTAATTTCATATTTAATGCTTCAAATTTCCAAAAACTGGTAAACACTTCACTCATACACTACAAATCCTAAATTGCTCCACAATTCTTTCAATTTACATATTTTATTCTAGTTTCTTTTCTAGAAGCTTAAGTATGCCATTTTACAACATATATATTTTTCTCACTACTTGAAACCTCATATATCTAGGGGGTTGTTATATTTCTTTGTTATTGCTCCCCCTAAGCACTGACATGGGCTTAGTTTACAAAAGAATTACTAGCACCAGATGGAGGTATAGATGCATTTGACTCATCCTTGTTCTCATGTTCCTCTTTATTTTTCTAGGATTAACTTTCTTCATAGGTTCATTCCTCTATTCCATATTAGTCTTCCTTCCACTCTTGCTTCTACAAAATCTTGAAATGTGTCCAGATTTGTTGCAATTGTAACATACAACATTTTTCTGACCAAACTGACTTCTATTCATTCTTGATCTACACTAGTTAGCCTTATGACCTGTTGTGTCTTTTTTTCACACACACCCTGCTAAAGGTAGGGACCCCCTCTTTTGCTTCTTTTTTCACATCCACATTTTTCATTTGTTGATCTCTAATCTTTCTCCTTTTCAATTTTTTTATGATGAGAGGTTATTTTGAGATTAAATCTAGATTTGATTTGAATTAGGCAATATTTTAAAGAGTCTTGGGGACCTTGAAGTGAATTTTTAGATGCCATATATAAATTCTTCTTGCACATATGGATAGAGAGTGAAAAATTAGTCTAGGATGCTTTTAGAATTTTTTGAAAATTCCTTCTTGGTAAAAAGTTATGGAGTTTCAGAGATTTTGACTAGGCATGGAATCCATAAAATCCATGACCTCATGGAAGTCCTGAAATCCAAAAATTTAGAAAATCCATGATCTCACGGATTTCCCAAAACTTCCTATCATTGATTCCTTCTTGTCATGGATTTCTTGAAACTTCCTGTCGCAGATTCCTTCCTATCAAGGATTTCTTGAAACTTTTTGTCATTGATTCCTTCTTGTCACAGATTTCTTGAAACTTCCTATCGCGGATTCCTTTGTATCATGGATTTCCAGAAAATTCTTGTCATGGATTCCTTCTTATTGTAAGTTTCATGAAATTCCTGTCATGATTTTCATGAGCTCCTGGAATTCCTAAAATTTTGTTAATAGGGTTAAATTTCTAAAATTTTATGACAAAGTTAAAATTTCCAAGGGTTTATTTAAGCTTAATTTTGTTGTTTTATGGATTGTATTTTTTAACATGTGATCTACTAATGATGATGTTTGTTTTCTAGGATTAAATAAATCAAAAGGGGACTTGCATATAGATGTGTGCCAAGCTTTTATTTTTTCAAGGAGATGGTACTTGAAATTTAAAAGTGTAACCTCCAGATTTAATGATGGTCTACATGTGAATCTGTGGCCTGCTAGCTGGAAAAAATGTTTTAAGAACACAACATGTGAAGCTGATATATTTATCCAATGATAATTTTCATCATGATCAAGGTGGATGGATATTTATTTCTCATTGCTCCAAGATGTAACTAAATTTATCTAATTGGTTGATGATGTAGCATGGGTGCTAATATTTAACGTAACCTCTTTAGGGCTTCTAGAGGAATGATTTGGGCCCTTGATTTAGATTAAATCCAAGTCATTGAAATTGTAATGTAATTTATATAGAAGGTCGTGCCTTCTCATTTGTAGCGGGTTAGATTTTGGTTAAGAGTTAGGCTGTAGAAGAGGAGAGAATTGGAGATTGTTATGTAACTACTGGAGAAGTTAATACAACTAGGTCATTGATTTGGTGAACTTTGTGTTAATATTTGAAGGTTTATGGTTTCTTGTTCTTGATTTTCAAATTTTAGTTTAGTTCTTTCATGATGATGGTGAAGTGTTAATGATGTTCGATGAACTTGTTACTCATACTTTTGGAAATTTTCTGATTGTAAGTTGTATAAAGTTAGTCTAAGCCAAATATTGCACTAAGTTCAACTGTGAATGTTTTTTCATGTTGCGCCAACAATTAGGTATGTGCATGAATGTTCGTAGTCTAAAAATATTTCAATTACCTTAGAAGATTACACTATTTCTGTGTAGTTGTAGGCTTGTCACCTTCCAAGAGATATAGAATACTTGTATTCCATTTGTGTTGTTGCAGTGCTAAAAACACCATCATCATGTCCAAATATATTGCATGTATAACATTAGCCATTGAAAGATTGAAACATTCTACCAATATTGAATCTATTCATCATATGAATTTTGCACTCAATAGCTCTATGTTTGAATGTCTTACATGCAAAACATTGGTCAAAAAAGGATCCAACATTTTGATTTATTCTACTTCTACATTCTATAGCCTTATGTCCAAATTTATTGAATGAAAAACAACTACTATTAAAAGATGGGTACCTTTGAGCATTTGATTGTCTGATAGGAGGTCTTCTTGTATCGCTTCTTTGATTCTTGAACTATCTACCATTGCCTTGAGTCTGCTTTTGAATTTCAACCTTGATTTGATTTTCCTTTTAGATTTGTCCTTCTTCAATTCCCAAACCACCTTTATCCTTAGAAGGTTTTTGAATTGCAATTACTCCATCAATCATTGTAGTACTTGTTTTGAATTTTTCCTCATGAGATATTTCTTTCTCTAGATCTGATATTAGGGTTACCACTTCTTGTTCAAGCTTTATACATTCAAAAATCTTGATTTCTATCTTAGCATTCAAAAAACTTCAATTCTCTTATTTTCTTCCACTTGCACTTTTAGTTCAATGATATCTTCATTTGCATTCTTCAACTATTCATTAAATTATTTATGTCTTTCTCTAAAATTCTTGATTTTTTCTCTCAACTTTTTGACACATTCATTTGCTTCTTCTAGGCTTTCTATTAGACTTTTTTCTCACTTTAAACTCTGTCAAGATCTTCAACAACAACTTTAAGTTCTTCTTTGTAAAACATGCAGCCATCTTCTATGTATTCAATTCAAAAATTTATTCTAGAGGAATAGGACACCTATCATCATCCATGCATTCAAACTCCATGATCTTCCTAAATATGTTAGGATTTTTGAAAGGAACTATGCTTTGATACCAATTGTTGAACACTCAGAATATTGAGAGGGGGGTGAATCAGTATTCTATTAAACCATTTAGTCATAATCCAACCAATATCTAACTACAGTTATAAAGGAAAACATGACAGATAACACAACACCACATAACATATGAACATAAGTATTTTCATGGGAAAAACCCAAAAAAGGGAAAACAAGGGTGAGGATTAGCTCACAATATATTATAATTAGTTATAAGATATTACAGGGCTCACTATCAGGACACATTGTCTTTATAAGGCTCACAACTAGAATTAGATACAAGAAAAAAGTGGATACATATCTAAATTGTGAAATGATGTAAGATTCAACTTCCTTGTTCTGAATTCACTTCCAATGAGGCTCTAAATACAAAATATTGTTATGCTTTGTAGTCACTCAACATACACAACAATTATTCCCTTATATTGATCTCACATATACAATATTGCAAGTTCACACATTATTGGATTTTTCACACATTTTATTGCAGTACAATTACCCTTTTCAACTCAAATATGTTTCATATATATACCTTATTACATATGCATACATCAATTAGGTTAGCCTAATTAAATGTAGCCCTATTTAATTCAAAATAGCTTTTTCAACTTCATACTTGAAACAAAACTTCTTTGTGCTCAAATAAATCATGCAAAACTTGGTTTTAGGTTGACATGGATCTTAAATAGATCCCATTAACATTCACAATACATATTAATATTCATAGTATAATTTCAAGTATTAGGTTGGCTAGGAATTAGACCTAGTCACAAAATAAACCAATCTAACCAGCATCAATCATCCATGATATGATCATATAAGCACATGCCATCTAGAATATATGTAGTGTTGACACCTATTAACCAACTCCCATAATTGTAGAGTCTGAATCCAAACACCAAAGGAATTTGGACTAGATAACTCATACCCATTTACATAGTATAAGCCAAAGAATAGTGTGCATATCTTCTGCTACCAATAAATTTTAGCTTGTTAAACTAAAATTTTTGAAATCTTGATCATAGATGTATTAATCAGTCCTAAATAACATACTGTAATCACAAAGGATGATCTTATAACACGAGAAAATCTTGACCAAATTACCATATCAAGGTGTTACCAAAAATACTTACTAGATCAAAAAAAACAATTAACAAACAATGTTTCCATCAATGGCAACACATCACAGGGTTTCTTCTTCATTCTTCCAACAACAACTACCAGAGTTAATGAATCCATGAGATGCGGTTAAGCCATGTTGTGACCCGAGTGTTGTGTTTCACAACACAAGGAGACCAAGGACTCACACCTTACAACAATCCCCCCAGTGCAAGTGAGGGGTTCAAACCCGTGACCAAGACTCTGCAGCCAATATTTGCACAGATGGTTGTTGTTGAACCAAAAGATTGACCTATTAATGCATGATACAACTTTCAAAATTAATGAATCCATGGGAGGTGGTTAAGCCATGTCACAAACTCGAGCGTTGTACTGCACAACATAAGGATACCAAGGACACACACCTTGCAATACTTTCTATATCAACAAATCCAAAAAAATCATCCCATTATGTGATAATGGATATTTAGCTTTTGTCCCTCATGGACCTTGGTATTACCTAATAAAAATATTCCTAATCCTAACATTTCAACACCTAAAAGGTATTTATATTCGTGCAAAAGAATCAATTATTCTCATAATCATTTAAACAAGACTTCTCCTCCTCCATATGAGTTGGAAAAATTCTATGGAGATGGATTCAAAATTATTTCTAAACATGGATATAAGGAAAACTTGGAAAAATAAATTAAGGATAATGTTAAGTCTAAACTGTACCTTGCTAAAAGGGGTTTAGGTTTCCAACATTCTCCCTCATCTATATCACATTCTCTATCATCTACTATATTTATAACCTCCTATGGCATGTGAGAAATCTTTTCTTTTTCATGCCCTAAAATTTAACCTACTTAAAATAAAACCAACTACCAAAATTTTTATCTCGCGAACACAAATAAGACAAAAATGAGTTCTAAATGTTAATCTAAAATTGATGACATCATGTTTGAAACATCATCCCATCGCATTTAACTATCCTAGTTTGTTATTTTATTTACTCAACTCTAAGACATGGCAAGGTTTATTCTTTTAGATAATTAAACTACGAACATGTTTTCATCTTTCATAACTAACATCCATTCTTTTAGCTTAACATTAAAAGAACATATTTGTAGTCATCCAAAATAATATTTAATTAAATAAACACATGTTATTTATTTAATTTAACCTATTTCCCTTATCTTAATAATTAATTTAATGCCGGTATTGGCATGGTGTGATGGTTTATAAGTTGCATTGTTGTTCTTGCCACCAAGGTTCAAACCCCATTGGGGTGGTATTGTTGATTGGTTGTATCCGGTTCATAGCTCCGGTCAAAAGCGTTTACCCCTTGAATAAAAAAAAAAATTAATTTAATAAATATTAATTATGTGTTTAATGAATTTCCCCATCATCCTTTATCCACCACCTTTAATTAAATAAATTTATATTTATTTAATTAAAGATAACCTTTTTCCCACTTTCCTCTAAAATCTCCTAATCCCACTTAAGTTAATTAATCATTGATTAATTAAAATTATCCCCTTCCTAACCTCCATTATCATTTTCCTATTATTTAATTCCATCCTAGCCCATTCTCCAACATTTAACTCCACCCAAGTTAAATAAACCCTTGTTTTATTTACTCAACCTACCCCATTAAATTAATTAATCTTTGATTAATTAAGTTAACCCCCATTACTAATCTTCATTATCATTATCTTCTAATTTTAAATTCCTACACATCCCCCTAAACTTGTCATGGACTATCTTCTAGCCTCTTCATACACATGTGTGAGATCTCACTTATGCCCTCTAACCTCTTACACAAGCCACTCTATCTCTTACACAAATTTAATGTCTCTCTTCCCAATGTGTGCTCACACATGTGTGAGCACACCTCCCCATTTCACCTCTTTCCATCTTGTGACACCTTTCACAAGGCTAATAAATCTTCATTCCTTGATCCAAATGCTATCTTTCTTTTAATCCTATCCCTCTATTAATCATTCAAACTTGACCTTTGATTTACCCCTCTCATTTCTATAAATGAGAGGCTTCCCATTCCATTTCTAACACATCTCATATGCTAATGTTATGTTGCAAAAATATCCATTGATCTCATTGCCATGCTATTGGAGTAAGAGCAATTACATCCAAATCAATCCAACACATTTGTGTGTTAATCTTACTCTTTGAGTTTTGCATTGCATTCAATATTATTTCATACTTATAAACTTAACTATTGAGATGTGTAAACATGATAAACAAAGCTAATTAAAAAATCTTACACAAACCTAAAAGAAAGAAATACAATTAAAAGACAACTTTAACATCATTATAACACCAATGAAAAAACATTTATATTCCATTGTCACAACTCAACATTAGATTTTCTTTAAAACCAAGAATTAAACAATAATTGAAAAGTTCTCCTAGTGATCAAATTTAGTAATTCTCATTTGAATTATCTTCATAACTCAAATTAAGGGTTTAAAAGATAATTTATGCCAATAATTGAAGTTCCTCAATTAAAATCATGATAAACTTTCTAGAGTCCATTAATAATATTTGTTCACTTGTTTAAGATAAGATTTCAAATCTAATATAGCTAATTAATTGATATATTGAATACTTTACTTAATTCCTTTACAATCATCTTTTAAAAAAATAGTGTCCAATTACAAAGCTTTAGAAAATCTTAATTTATCTTTATTGTGCATTATTTAATGTTTAAATTACTAATTCTTTTTATTATTTCTAAATGTACATAATACCTAATTTTAATCGATAATGCATTTTAAAATATTTTCTAGAGGATTATTAAGAGATGTTGCTTAGCATATAGTTATGTTATATTAGTGGCAACATGACGAAAAACTAACCTTGTTAACTAATGAATTCATAAGGGTTCCCAATTAATCTTCCCCATCTTATTCTTTTTTTTTCAAATTTATCTCAAACAATTACCTAATTTGACCAACTATTGAGCTTAATTAAGCCGAGAGGCTTCTTACACTCACATCAACGAGTATGTGTACATTTTTATTCTACCCATTTAAATTGACGTCTAATAACCCATCATAAAGTAAAGTATTTATCAATAGATTTATGCTTTTAAATCAAATTTTAAAGTAGTTTAGATACTGCAAAAATTTCATTGTTTTAGACAAGATAATCCTAAATATTTTTTTAATATCAATTTAGATTTTTTTATTTAATTGTAATATTATATATATATATATATATATATATATATATATATATATATATATATATATATATATATATATATATATGTAAGCTTTAAAAGTATGCATTATCATCTTTTTATAGTTTTACTATATATGACATTTTTAAGGATATCATTTAATAATATTTGTTATGGAAATACATATTAATTTATAATATTTTCACACTTTTATAATTTTTAGAATATTTTTAACAAGATTATCTTGAATATCTAATACAAAAAAATTAAATAAATACAATATTATATATATAGGATGATAATAATGAATACTTTTAAAGCTTACAAATAAATAAATCTTTCAAGAATTTAATATTAAAATAAAATGATAATTACTAAATTGGTATTACAAAATTCAAGATAATCTTGTTAAAATCTTGATAAGTTGTTATTTTTAATATTATTTTTAGTTTTAAAACTATTTTAAAACTATATTGCCAACGTTTCATTTTGTACATAAACTTATGTGAACACTACCCTTCAACGATATAATGCACAAAGAGCTTAGAGTGCATTTACATTGTTTAGCAAACAAATTTGTCAAGAGTGAATGTTGTATGAATTGTACGGAGCTTCACTTTGTAATGCAAGCTTTAGTCATGGTTTAATTTATGCATATTGGATTAATGATTTGTTTGGTTGCATATTATTGCAGATAAGATCTGGATCTTTTTTTATTTTGTTCAAAGTCGCCTCAATCAATAGTAAATGATTTTAATCACACAAGTTTTGTATGTAGGTGGAGTTAAAAGAGAGATTTAGCATTGAACCAGAGGCAACCATCTTCGAAAAGGGAGAGACAAAAGTCCAGATTATGATTGGGAGAGGGAAAAAATTGTGGATTGTGTAGGTATTTTCATTTCTTATTTTACTTGTAATCAATTGTTTTTTAATTGTAATATGAAACATAATGATTTCCTTTTCCTTCTTGGTATCGATTTTATTTTCCATCTTCTAGCAAAGTGTTGCTAGTATAATATCTGATATATATTTTATCACTATATTCTTCTGGATTTTTATTTAATTTCTTAACTTCCTATGATTTTCAAAGATATTGATGCTCTCATCCTACAAATTTGAATCATTTTCTTCATTCATACAAGAGTGATCTGGTATATCAAATGCAAAACAACTCCTACATTTTTGTAAAACACTAAATTGACCTTCAACTTGCTTGGTTTTTGCATCTGCATTTGCTTGCCCAGCAGTAGCACTAATTCCTGTTGTCTTCAGGATTTTTATCAAGAAACAAATACTAGGGATCAAAGTACGTACCTCCAATTCTATAGAAAAACTCTTCAATCTAACTTGTTTATTTGCTTTCTCAGCCTTAAGAGCTTTGCAGTTTATTTAAATTGATGTCTACTAACCCATCACAAAGTAAAGTATTTATCAATAGATTTATGCTTTTAAATCATATTTTAAAGTAGTTTACATACTATGAAAATTTCCTTGTTTTAGACAAGATAATCTTAAATATTTTTTAAATATCAATTTATAATTTTTATTTAATTGTAATATTATATTTAAGTTTTTTTTTATATATGTAAGCTTTAAAAGCATGCATTATCATCATCTTTTTATAGTTTTAGTATATATGACATTTTTAATGAAATATAATATAGTATATTAATTTATAATAGTAATATATATCATTTTATAATATTTTTTATGGAAATACATATTCATTTAGAATATTTTCAAAAAACTAAAATATAAATTTTTAGAATATAGATGATTTTTAATTTATAATATTTTTTATGGAAATACATATTAATTTATAATATTTTCACGTTTTTATAATTTTTAGATGATTTTTAACAAGATTAGATCTTGAATATCTAATACAAAAAAATTAAATAAATACAATATTATATATATATAGGATGATAATAATGAATACTTTTAAATCTTACACATAAATAAAATCTTGAATTTAATATTACAATAAAATGATAATTACTTATTTGATATTAAAAAATTCAAGATAATCTTGTTAAAATCTTAATAAGCTGTTATTTTTAATATTATTTTTAGTTTTAAAGCTATTTTAAAATGGTATTGCCAACATTTCATTTCACACATAAACTTATGTGAACAGTACCCTTCAAATTTATAATACACAAAGAGCTTAGAGTGCATATACACTATTTAGCAAACAAAATTTTCAAGGGTGTATGTTTGAATTGTACAGAGCTTCACTTGGTAATTGAAGCTTTAGTTGTGGTTTACTTTATGCATATTGGATTGATGATTTACTTGGTTGCATATTACTGCAGATAAGATCTGGATCTTGTTTTATTTTGTTCAAAGCTGCCTCAATCAATAGTAAATGATTTTAATTACACAAGTTTTGTATGTAGGTGGAGTTAAAAGAGAGATTTAACATTGAACTAGAGGCAACCATCTTTGAAAAGGGAGAGACAAAAGTCTAGATTGTGATAGGGAGAGGGAAACAATTGTGGATTATGCAAGTATTTGCATTTCTTATTTTACTTATAATCAGTTTTTTTTTAATCATAATACAAAACATAATGATTTTCTTTTCCTTCTTGATATCGATTTGAGTTTTTGGATTTCAAGTTTTTGATTTGAGCTTTTGGATTTGAGTTATTTTCTCTTTTAGAAGTTGGTTTTTTGTTTTTTGTTTTTGTACCATCTTCTAGAAAAGTGTTGCCAGTATAATCTCTGATATTTATGATATCACTATTGTCTTCAATATTTTTATTTAATTTCTTAACTTCTTATGATTTTCAAAGATATCGATGCTATCATCCTACAAATATGAATCATTTTCTTCATTCATACTAGAGTAATCTGGTATATCAAATTCATAACAACTCCTACATTTTTGTAAAACTCTAAAGTGACCTTCAACTTGCTTGGTTTTTGCATCTGCATTTGGTTGCCCTGGATGAGCAGTAGCACTGATTCCTATTATCTTTAGGATTTTTATCAAGAAAAAAATACCAGGGATCAAAGTACATACCTCCAATTCTATAACAAAAATCTTCAATCTAACTTGTTTATCTACCTATTTATCCTTAAAAGCTTTGCAGTTTAGGATCAAGGAGAACAAATGTGGCTCTAGAACAGAAAAGGTAGCTGAAACGTGAACCCCCATATGACCCAACTTAACAGTAAATGAATTCAGTTATTTTTTGTAACATTCATACAAATATAAGAAAAGAAGATAACAAATTCATGAAGAACATTTTCATCTTTATGCCCTTTTGATTTGTCACAACACAATCCAAAGATGGGATACAATTAGAGAAATAAAATTAAAAAAATAGTTTATAATATGCATTTTTGAGTGGGAATGAATTTTTAGGAAACTTTTGGATAGAAGATTTAAACGTCTGAAGGAAAATATTTAGTATTACCCTACCACATCATTGTATATATCTCTATTCAAGGAAATGAATTAATGGTTGGGGTATTTTTTAGATTTTATATGTATTTGAGTTTTGCAAGAATGACATTTTCATTTTTAAAGCTCACTACATTTCTTAAAAGCATGTAATATATTGATGTTGATTTTATTTTAGTTAAAATGGGGAAAAAAAGAAAAAGTAGATCTTTAATTAAATAAATATCATTATTATTATATATTTTTTTGGTAATTACTAAACACACATCATACAACCCACTATAAATATGCATAAATTGACATTTAAATCATTCTTACTTCTCAGCCATTAAAATCTAAAATTGAATCTAACCAATAAAGAATACCATTCTTTGAATATAAGTTGTTTAGTTTTTTTAATGTATTTTATTACTTACAAACTAGCATATATATACTTCAATATTTTTGGATGCAGTTCTACCAGGACAGTTGCAACTGCATCAGACAAAATCATGATGCATGTGGGCTGAAAACAGGATTGTTGAGAGTGTGGGAGAAGGTGTGAAAGATATCAAGGAGGGAGATCATGTGTTGCCATTATTTATAGGCGAGTGTGGAGAGTGCATATACTGCAAATCACCAAAGACTAATCTGTATAAAAAAATTAGAATCGATCCCACAAGGGCGGTCATGCTGAGTGATCCTTCAAGAATTAAAAGATATTATTTTTTCTTTAATGGATTCAATCAAGTTACATATATATTTGCATCCTTATGTATCAAAACATCAAATACTTTCTTTTCCATTCTGGCCCTGCCATGCATGTCCTAAATCTTTTAACATTGTAATTGTCAGTTAAATAACTGATAAATCTTAAAGATTATACTTATCCACTTAATAGTGGATAAATGTTCTTGATTATAATGGTTTGGTAGAATAAGGTAATATTCTATACCTTTTTCCTTAATATGGCTCCTACTTTTAGTGCTACGGTGGCTCCATGAAAACCTTTTTTATTAAATTTTAATAATAGCTTATGAAATGTCATCCAAAAAAATTGATTCAAAATTAATTAACAATTATATATAAGTTCTTATTTTTATTTTTGATGAATTCTTATAAAATTATGTCAAAATTATTTACTATTTTTTAAAATAATTTTGAATTGAAAGCAATTTTTTTTTATAACTATAGAATTTGGGAAAAATAGGGCGCCTCGACAAGGATAACTCTCGGCATATTATATATATATATATATTAATATTTAATATATGTATGCTAGTATATATTTCATCTCTGGCATATTGAAACATAACTTATCTATATCCCCACCACTTAATAATGGAGGCGTTTAACTCTCAGTGACTATCTAATTCAACCTTCCATTAACCACCACTCTATTGCACTAACTATCATGCTAACAGATCTAAATATATTTCTTGATGGTAAGACAAGGTTAAAAATATGGTAACCATAATCTTTCTCTAGAATATTAGACACTAAAATTGATTGCTACAAACTTACTCAATGAATACTATAGATATTTGCACCTATATTTTATAGTGCCCAATGAAAGATATCCCTCTTAGTTTCTTGGAAAGAAAACTACAGCTGAAGGAAACCAACAAGGTTGGAGTCTCAGGAGAATCATTGGGGAGTCGACACCACCCATTAGGGTGGTGAACCCAAAGTTGCACCCCTTCAAGAATAGATCACATCCCATAACAATTTCCTACACAACTAGCAACAAAGACAACCACACTATTTGATCTTATGCATACTTGCCAAATAAGTTGCATTACAAATACCATATGCAGGTTTGGGCTAAGATATCGAGAAGAACAACTCAACATCCCTAACTTGTGGCTAATATGGTTTCCAAGTTTGTCATGGATCAACTACGTACTGCTTGAAATTACTGTTGGAAAATTAATTGCTCCTGAAGCCTCCTTCTCTCATGTTAGATCCCCAGTTGCTTCACCTACCCGTCAGGAGCCCCCATCTTCAACGACTTTTTTTGGGATCTTCATCCCTGTAGCTCCTAACAACTCTAGAATTAAATTTGGTAGGCTATTTTGAATTCCCAATTTATGGTGGTAGGTAAATTTGAATTTTTGAGAGGAAATGTTTAAGAGAAAAAAGGAATTGATGGAAGCAAGTTTTGTTTAGTTGGGAGCAGTCAGAAGAAGATGTTTTTTGTGCAGCAACAGTTTGTGAACAGAGGAATGTTTTTGTGTGAGCTCCCAGAAGCTCCTGAACAATAGCAATTGTTTATTTTTGTATGTGAGCAGTGATTGCTCCTGAAAGAGCTCTATGTAGCTCCTAGCAGTGAGCTCCTAGTAGCTCCTGAAGTTTGTCTGTCTATGTGAGCAACTCATGAAAGCTCCCAGTAGTTTGAAGTTTGTAGCTTAGAGTTTATTTTCTTAAGTTTTATGTTTAGTCTTTTAGGTATTGTCATTTCCAGCTTAATGAATAGAAAGGAATGTTTCATGTCTCCTTGTGCTTCTGCATTTTAGTTTTGGCATTTCTAGTTTGACTAGAAAATAGAGCAGCAACTTTATTTTTTTTTGTTCATTCAAAGATTTTTGGCATTATATTAGAGCCATAGGCCCCATTTCTTCATGAGTTAGGGAATTTGTTTTTCTCTGGGTAGTAAGTTTCTTTTTCTTATTGGAGACATGGTTGGAGATGAAGCAAAGAGTTGGCTATAGCCACCGTCCTTTAATGAATAGAATTATGATGTTTGGGCAAAGAAGATGAAGACCATAATGGTTTTGAATGATTTGTGGGAGTTTGTGATTAGTGGGTTCATTGATGTAATTGGTCCTACAACATATGTAGTTCTCACAAATAACCAGAAGACCCAGTTGAAGGAGTTGAGAAGGAAAGATGCTAAGGCATTGAGTTTAATAGAAGCAGCCTTGACAAAGACCATTTTTCCCAGAATAGTAGTAGCTAACTATGTAAAGGAAGCTTGGGAAATACTTTAGACCAACTATAAATGAAATGACAAGGTTAGATTGGTGAAGCTTCAGATGCTATGAAGAGAGTTTGAGACTCTTGAAATGAAGGACAATGAATCCATCTCAGTTTTTCACACAAGAATCTCAGGTTTGATAAACCAGTTGAGAGTGAATGTAGAATTCATGGATGATTAGAGGATTGTAGAGAAAATCCTCATGAGCTCACCCACAAATTTTGATGCAGTGGTTATTGCCACCGAAGAGGAAAAGGATCTCACAACGTTTTCCATTGATGAGCTGATGGGTTCTCTGCAAACCCATGAGAAATGCCTAAATAGGTCTGCTACTGCTTCCCAAGAGCAAGATTTTAAAGCTCATTCAAATGCAAGAGGAAGGGGGAGAAGAAAAAATGGTAGAAGGAGCTCAAGAGGTAGAGGTCATGACAACTTCAGACAAGGAAATGTTGGAGGAGATAGCTCAGAATGAGCAAGCAGCCAAGAGGGAGCAAGTAGCTCTCAGACCGGCTCCTGACAAGGCAAGAAGAACATTAGTTTGAATCAGAAAAATGACAAGAGCAATGTTGAATGCTACTACTATCATAAATTTGGTCATTATGCAAGTGAGTGTTGGAAAAAGCACAATGAACAGTCAAAACAAAATGCAAATGTGGTTGATTCGAATGTGGTTGAAGGCAATCAGTCTACAACCTTCCTCATGTGCAACATTGGTGAAGAAGGTAGCCTCAAAGTCTGGTATTTGGACAACGGTTGCAACAACTACATGAGTGATAATGAAAGTTTTTTTTCTTTCATTGATAAGAATGTGAAGTTAGAGATAAGAATGGGGAACAATGGATTAGTTCCAGTTGTGGGAAGAGGATCTATGATGATCCACACCAAGCAAGGTGAGAAGAAGGAGATATAGAATGTATTTCTTGCTCCTCGGTTCAAGCATAACCTCATGAGTGTTGGACAGCTAATCCAAAATGGATATAAAGTGCTGATGGAGAAGGGTCAATGCATTATTTATGACAAGAATGAGAAGATGATTTTCTTTACACTAGTTCAAATGACAAAGAACTGGATGTTTCCTTGAATATTGAGACGTGTTTCTCATCACAGTCTGTTGCTGCACCTCACATGAATGGAAAATGTACAACAATACAAGAAGTAGCCCTCAAGAGCACCATTCAAGACCCCTCCAAGCTATGGAATCTTAGGTATGGACATTTAGGCTATGTTGGTTTAAGTATTTTGTCCAAGAACAAAATGATTGATGGTTTTCCAAGAATAGTAGAGCCTAATGTTAAGTGTGAGGCTTGCATTTTGGGCAAGCAACATAGGCAGCCCTTTCAATCAGGCAACTCTAAAAGGGAAAGAGCACCATTGGAATTGGTGCACATAGATTTGGTAGGCCCTATGAAAACCATATCTATTGGTAAAAGCTAGTATTTTATGACCTTTGTTGATGATTATAGCCGTAAGACATGGGTCTACATTTTGCAACATAAATTTGAAGCTTTTGATAGGTTTTTTTTGTTTAAAACCCAAGTTGAAAATGAGAGTGGACATTTTATCAAGGTCCTGTTAGCTCTCAAAAATGCAGGTGGGATGCCTCAAGAGGCTGCCAATCTCTTGGTATGTTTTAGGGTAACAGACAAGGTCAAAAGCTTCCAACCTTCTACTCTTCAGGTGCTGCCAGACCTAGGTGGGTGTATCTACTTGAATTGAGAAGACTTGACTTATGATTATCTTTCTTGCAGTGATTTGTCCACAATGGTAGATGGAAGTGAACAAATGAGATAAAATTTGGTATAAATTGTATATGAATTCTAAAACTAAAACCTAATATGTTCAGTTAACAAATGTAAAGAAAATGAATGAATCTGAATGATGAAATGCAGAGACCAGTGCCTTATTGGGTATGCAAAGTCAAATGAAATAGAAGTGGGCAACTTATTCTAGAAGAGACTCAAATTGCTGGCATATATTTTGTTTATAACTTGTATAAACATTTAGGAATATGACTACTAAGCTCTACTTTAATAATCTAGATGAATCTCCCTGATTACTGTGATCAACCAAAAGGATTTAATCTCTCCTTGAAAGAACCAATAAATTAATCACATAGATACAACAAATGTGCACTGATAAACTAAAAATAAACTTGTTATATCAATTTAAACAACCAAAAAGAATCAACTTGGAGACAGCTTAGCAATACTTTCCAATAAACTCAATAGACAATTGACACTAGAAATAAACTGCCACAACAACTGATTTTTCATTGAAATTGCCATTTGAAAACATACATCATAGTCTCTGATATGAGAACTTTATTCTACTATATCCATTCCTAATCTACCTACTGTATCTCCTGTAAAATTTGATGTTTCATTTACAATCGGGAATACATATTTATACACAAGAATTAGGAAACACATTGCTTCCAAATTCATGTCGGCCAACTGTAATATTCAGGAAAATCCCATGTCGGCCTGCAACTGTATTTGAGCTTTCACATGTTAGCCAGTAGTACTCAGGCCTTTGTTAATCATCAGTGCACATTCACCGAGACAACCCTGTAAGTATGCCGAAGGAAATAATAATGCTGTCAGTCACCCCTTAGTCTTTGTGTTTCGCCATGACTTCATGTTGTTAGTGAGACATCTCACAAATTACAAAATGTGTTATCGATATGTATTTCCTTAATATATTTACCAGTCGCTGAGACACGAGCATTTTCTCACCAAGATGCATCCTTTTATCTTACTAGCTTTCGCTATAGCTCTATGATGTCGGGGAGACCTCTTGTAGACCACATTATGTTTCACCGAAAGCCCTTTTATCTCTTGTGTGTCGCTGTAACCTTCAACTGTCGAGGAGACATTATATAGAATACCCATTGTTTTACTGAAAGCCCCGAGTTCACTTTAGATCACCAAGAGAATTCAATTCTCATACCGACAGAGACCATTTTCCTTTTTTATCGGTGAGACCCAACGAAGTCGCTAAGACCTCCCTTGGAATGTCAATAACTCTTACCGATATAACCTTTTGTGCCAAGTTGGTAAGACATCACGAGAACGCTATGACATTTCACCGAAGCTAAAATATTTTTCCAATGTATCTTCATATATGTTGGTTGGTGAGACATAAAGCACTCGGTGAAACAATATACTGAGGACCAAACTCCCGCTGAAATGTGTATCCCGCTCCGTCGCTGAAACAAAGTGAAAGTCCTGCCGAATGAAACAATAGATGAATTCTGATCACCATGACATCAGAAATGTCTTGCTGATAGGCAACACAGACGTTTATCAGAAAAATGGATTGGGGAGACCCT
This sequence comes from Sequoia sempervirens, assembly GCA_007258455.2. NCBI lineage: Eukaryota > Viridiplantae > Streptophyta > Pinopsida > Cupressales > Cupressaceae > Sequoia > Sequoia sempervirens. Next base: position 157,180,358 of record VDFB02026320.1, read on the forward strand.
AATATTGTCATGCCGATACAAACTGCAATGTGAAATACTCAGTCTTGGATGGATTTTATGGGGCCATAAGGGAAAAATGTGGGTAAAAATATCATGAAGAGAGGAAATTGTGCTCATGGTAGGACTCATTTGGAAAATGCATGGGTATAGACAACATAAAAATCATCAGAATTTTACAGTTCCAATAGGTCCTAAGCTCAGATCGAGGAGGAGAGTATACCTCCAATTAGTTTGTAATTTTTTGCAAGAAAAATGGTATAAAAAAGGATAGGAGATGGAAATGAGCATGATGAAAGGAAAGGACTCCCAACTGAATATTAGGGAGAGGTTGTAGCAACACCTATTTATCTAATAAATAGAAGTCCAACAAAGGTGGTTCATGACAAAATATCTCAAGAGGCATGGACAAAACACAAGTGGATGGCTAAGCACTTAAGAGTGTTCAGGTGTGTAGCATATGCTCACGTGCCTAAAGAAAAGAGGAAAAAGTTGGATGAAATGGGTGAAAAGTGTATCTTCACAAGCTATAGTGAGGAGTCCAAAGCCTATAGGTTGTATAATCCTGTCACCAAGAAAATCGTCATTAGTAGAAACATGGAGTTCCTAGAGGATGAGTCATGGGATAGAGTGATAGTTTCTAACAGCTCAGAACCACTCCTAATAGATTTTGAAGAAGAAGGAAGAGAAAAATAAGTTCAAAAAGATGATCCTCTAGCTGCTCCTTAGAGCTCTAGATGAGCTCCTAAAAGATCTTGATGGCTCCTGATAGCTCCTGACGTAGGTAGAAAGTCATAAAAAACTAGATATTTGGTCATAGAGAGCTCCTGATGTGAGTAGAAAGAAAGGAAAGTAGCTAGAAGATTGGCTCTCGACAGCTCCCGACAGCTCCAGATGGCTCCTGAGAGCTCCCGATAGTTCTTGAACCAGATTGTTTAGCAGAGCAACAGCAGTAGTGAAAGTTCAAACCCCACTCTCACCTCCTTAATGGAAAAGAATTCCAAGAGTCTAAGGGAGATCTACCAAAATGAAAGGTATGATGAATTTGATGAGAGTGTGAATTTTGCATTACTTTCTCATAGTGATCCAATTTATTTTAAGGATGCTATGAAAGAGGAGAAATGGTGTGAGGCCATGGATGAGGAGATAGATGCAATAGAGAGGAACAACACATGGGAGTTAACTGATTTTCCTCCCAACAAGTGAGTTATTGGGGTGAAATGAGTCTACAAGACCAAATGCAACACCAAAGGAAGAATAGAGAGGCATAAGGCAAGATTAGTTTTCAAGGGGTACAAATAGTAGTTTGGGAGAGATTATAATGAGATATTTTCCCCCGCTGCAATGATGGAAACCATGTGGACAGTCATAGCAATTGCAGCTCAACACAAGTGGAAGGTGTTTCAAATGGATGTGAAGTCTGCCTTCCTATATGGACTGTTGAAAGAGGAAGTTTATGTGGAGCAACCATTTGGATATGAAGTTTCGAGTCAAGAACACAAGGAGTATAGGTTGAAAAAAGCTCTTATGGGTTGAAGCAAGCTCCACGGGCATGGTACAACAAGATATAATCATATTTGATGAGCAATGGCTTTAGCAAAAGGGATGGTGAGCCCACCCTTTACATCAAGGCATCAAATGGTAAGATTTTGATTGTTGTATTGTATGTATATGATCTAGTTTTCATTGGGGATGATGATTTCCTCATTGTTGTTTTTGAAGAGGCCATGAAAAGAGAGTTTGAAACGAGATATTTAGGTCTCTTGAGATATTTTTTTAGGCATAGAAGTAAAAAAAGTGCATGATGGTATATTTATATCTCAAGAAAAATATGCAAATGAAATATTGAAGAGATTTAGGATGCTTGAAAGCAAGCCTGCCTCAACACCAAAAACCATAGGTCTAAATTTGAGCAAGGAAGATTGCAACAGCAATGTGGATCTAACCATGTTTAAAAGTTTGGTTGGAAGTTTGATGTATTTGACTACAACTAGGCCTAATATAATGCACAGTGTGAGTCTTATTTCTAGATTTATGGAGACTCCAAGAGACACCCATTGGCAAGCGAGTAAAATAATCCTGAGATATGTGAATGGCACCAAAGGATATGGCATTTTTTACACAATAGAAAATGAGTTTGAGTTGGTTGGCTACACGAATACTGATTGGGCAGGAATTTTGGATGATAGGAAGAGCACATTAGGCTATATGTTTCATTTGGGTCTGGGAGCTATCTCATGGGCTTCCAAGAAGAAACCCATAGTTTCCCTATCAACAGTAGAGGTTGAATATATAGCAGCAAATGTAGCATGTCAAGCTATTTGGCTGAGAAGAATCTTGGCAGATTTAAGAGATGAACAACAGGATGAAACAACAATCTTTTGTGACAATTTTTCATCAATATCCTTGACAAAAATTCTTGTGTTTCATGGAAGAAGAAAGCACATTGAAATCAGGTATCATTTTATTAGAGAGTTAGTTGAAAATGGTGAAATTAAAATGGCATTTTGCAGGTCTGAGCATTAGCTAGTAGACATATTCACCAAGCCTTTGAGCAAGGACAATTTTGAGTGCCTAAGGAGCAGATTGGGCATTGTTGATTTGGATAAGGATTGATCTTGTTTCGTCGGCTTAGGAAAAAAGGTGAGTGTTGGAAAATTAACTGCTCTTGAAGCCTCCTACTCTCATGTCAAATCCCCCAATTGCTTCACCTACCCGTTAGGAGCCCCCATCTTCAACAACAGTTTTTGGGATCTTCATCCCTGTAGCTCTTGACAACTCTAGAATTTAATTTGGTAGGCTATTTTGAATTCCCAATTTATGGTTGTAGGTAGTTTCAAATTTTTGAGAGGGAATGTTGAAGAGACAAAAGGAATTGATGGCAGCAAGTTCTGTTAGTTGGAAGCAATCGGAAGAATTTTTCTATGTAGCAACAATTTGTGAACAAAGGAATGTTTTGTGTGAGCTCCCAGAAGCTCTTGAACAATGACAACGATTTTTTTTTGTATGTGAGCAGTGATTTCTCTTGAAAGAGCTCTGCATAGCTCCTAGCAGTGAGCTTCTAACAATTCCTAAAGTTTGTTTGTCTGTGTGAGCAGCTCATGAAAGCTCCCAACAGTTTGAAGTCTGTAGCTTAGAGTTTATTTTCTGAAGTTTTATGTTTAGTCTTTTATGTATTGTCATTTCCAACTTAATGAATAGAAAGGAAAGTTGTATGTCTCCTCCTGCTTCTGTATTTTAGTTTGGGTATTTCCAGTTTGAATGGAAAATAGAGTAGTAGCTCTGTGTTTTTCTATTCATTCAAAAAAAATTGGCAATTCCATGCATGGCTATACCTATCGATTGCAGATCAAACCTAGAGCATATTTCAACACAAGATGGAGCATTAACACTAGACTAATCCAAGGCTTAATCACCCTTTCAAATGTCCATGAATAGTTCTAAAATTTTTTAAGTTAGGTTTGACCATTTAATCTCTCATTTGTAAGAGTCCTTCCTTTGCTATTAGATCTAACCCAAGTAGATCTAAAGTATTTATTTAGCATTACGAACTAGTTTTTTTAATTTTTAGAAGAGGATGCTACAGACATGGTACTCCTATCACAAATTTATTTTTGATCTATTTTGATATTTCACTCTACGTCTAGAATTTATTTTCTTCTCATAACATTGACACATTATACTATTTTTTTTTTATTTTGAAAGAAGACATTTGCAAATCTACTTGTACAATAAAATAAACTTTTTAGTTTAAGATACATGCAATCATGAAATTTAAACACATATCCCTTTGATCATTAAACAAGTCTATAATATATGCTTTGCAACTTTACTCAAATATTACTTTTCCTATTACTATGCAAGAATAAGGTTTTGAATTCACAAATCAGATTTAATAACAAGTTTAGTTTTAATTTCCTTAACACTATACTTCAACCTTAAATGCTTCATTTATTCTTGTTTTCTCAAGAACATAGATTTACATAATATTCCAATACATCCTTCTTGAAAATTTCTTTTGAAATTAAATGCAACGTTATGTATGAAAGAAATAACTAATTGGGTACAATACAATAATTCCTTACACATCAAATTTTTCCTTTGTGAAAACACAACTTAAGAAACTATTTTGGAATGCCACTATTTTTCCAATCATTTGAAAATATATTACAACTCTTTAAAAATATTTATAAACTTGAAGTATAAATGCAAGACAAAACAAGGATTTTTTCTTGAATTCAAAATGACATATTTTCTCTCCCCAAGCATCTTCAAGAAATATTCACAAGAAACCTAAAAAGATCAAGTATGGAAAAACAACAACATATTGATGGGCTCTCCACCCATCTAGAGGATTGTGAAACAACCCACCCTTGAGCATGGGATAATCACTTAGCCACATCGAAAATCTCAACACAAGACTTAAACACATTTACTACTAAATACTTCACATATACACACAAAAGAAACCTCACATCAAACCATTCCCAAATGCACATAACACATAACTAACACATTGGTTTACCCCAAGAGAAAACCACTTAGGGGGAGTAAGGGCTCAACTTGAAATGGGGAACATATGCAGAAGCATCATAATCAATTCTCCACAATAAAACTCCACATAAAATCCAAACCAGCAACACATCAACACAACAGCATTACCACATCAATACCAAAACCATATCAACACCCCTATTCCTCCCAAAAACCAATCTATAGAAAGTAAAATGGGATACTGATATCCCCATATATGTAAGCGTACTCATACCTTGGTAATTTCCATTACACACAAGAGATACTCACATCCCAAATAATAAAAGTTACTATGTGTGGGAACCATTCCCACTCAAAACCCTTGCACATGGAGGACCAAAGAATATTCTTTATAAGAGGGGGTCAAATCCCCTAAAAAGAACACAATGAAAAAGACAATAAAACATAGAATAAAATACAACACATAAAAAACCATGAAATCAAAATATCCATAAAACAATTTTTACACATTAGTGAAATTATCAAAGAAGAAGAATACCTCAAATCATGATTATCCCAACAATGGTAGACTCTCTTGGATGGATACCCTCCTCCTCCAAGCCTTCTCTTTGATCTTTGTTGTCCTTTTTCATCCGCATGGGTATGATTGGACCCCTCTTGAATGTCTACTTTAGTGCAGGTTTAAAGCAAGTTCATCCTCTCATTAAAGTGGAGGCTAAATGTACCATAGAAAAATGGATCTTTGGACATTTTCACGGTCATTTGGGTCTTCTTCCTATGATGCTTGGCCTATTTTTCTTAGATTTAATGTTGTAATGTGTCTTACACATTCACATTAGGTCTTGATGGTTGTAATTCAATAAGAATATTATGGTGTCTTGCAAGAGTGTTGTAAGGTGTTGTAACACATCTTCCCACTTTTCTAGGACCTTTTCATTATAATTCATCAAAATGTCATCTTTTTATTACTTATCAAGTCCTATTTCAAACTGTTGTAAGGTGTTGTAACAAACCTTCACACATTTCTAGGCTTGTCATCAGTATTTACACCTTCCTTATGCTTTGATGGCCCCTTTATGCACTTATAGGCCATATTTAAGTGTATTCTTAAAGGACCTGAGAAACATTATTGAAATTATCACAATTCCTAGCAACCACTCAGAAGCCTTGAGTGGGACTAATTTTCCATTAGGGGTGAATTAGTTCCTCTTAGCACAAAATTCAAGATTATTTCAAATTACTTTTAGGTTTTTATTCATTAAGACCTAAGGTTGGCCTATGATGAGGTATTTTTGGGAATTAGGGCATAATTTTGTATAAATACATAATTTTCTCTCTCATTTCACCCTATTCAACTAACTCATTCTTTATTCATCTATCATTCATTTTATCATTCTTCTCAAGCAAGCTAGAGCATCAAGAGAGCATTCAAGATCATTTTTAGACATTCAAAGGCTGGATACTCATCTGTTGCTGCAACAAATCAAGATCAATCATCAAGGAAATGTTTTTATTCTATTGTTGCGTGTTTCATTACTTTGTTTCATTATTGTGGTTTAATTACCTAAAAAGGGTTTGACCAAGGCAAAATCCCATGCCCTAACATTAAACATTTTTCTCTTCCTCTTTGTGTGATTACAGATTTAGGTGCTTAGATGGCTTGGACATGATTGAAGATTAGGTTGCAAAATTATTGAAGTTATCTCCACTTTTACAAGGCCAAAATCAACACAAAAAGTCACCAACATTGCTAAAAATCGGGGTTTTAGGTTTGGACACCTAGAGGTGCAAATTGAGTAGACTAGGAGCTCCAAATTCCATTTTTGAGTTTTCAGAAAAGCAAAAGTGGACTAATTCACCCAGAGTGGTGAATGAGTCCCGCTGTACTTGTTTCCCAAATATTTTTTCAGATTTGGACACCCATTTAGCTAAAATGAACCCTGGTGCAGTTTTCCTGAACTGGGACTGATTTGCCTAGAATGGAAAATGAGTCCCACTAGGCCTAAAACTCGACATCTTCAAAATTTTAGGGTCATTTCTAGTCCTTAGAAAGTTTACAGGTGCACACATTTAGTTTTACAACTTTCTATTTTGTTTTACTTGCATTTCTATCCATCTTTCTAGGTGTTTTTTGCATATCACAATGTGTTTTCAAACAAATTAAATTTCTTAGATTTTGCATTGGTAACTCATTTAATTTCTTATTGTATTAAATTAAGATCATTAAATTTCCATACTTCATTCATATTTCACCTACTCTTGCATTAACTTTGAGTGTGACAATTGCCCATTTTGGCCCTTCTTTCTCCTTTTAGGTGAAAAACCCTAGAAGTGCTAGAAAGGATTAGGGTGCCAAAATAATTTGCTACATTTTTGTGAACCCACCTTTAGAAAACTTTCTTTTCTAATTTAGGATCCTTCATTTTCTAGATTTGCTTGCATTACCCTTGCATTGCATTCTAGGGTTTCAAATTTTTGCATTAGTCAAAGTGCATATAGTTTGCATTTTGTCTTTCAAATAATTGAGAAACACCTAAAAATTGTATTTTCATTTATTCTTCAAGCCATCCAACACATAAATCATCTAAATAAATTGCAAATTTTTGAAATTTTTGAAAAAAAACACTTACTGGGATTCATTCACCATTTTGGGCGAATTAGTCCATGTCAAATTTTTCACTATCTATCACAACATCAAAAGCCTCATTTTTGTGCTTCCTAAGCCTCCTAGTATCATATACTTTAAGTCTGGAAAGTTTCTGGAACATTTTTTTTATGCATTTACGCCAAAAACATCATTTTACACTACTCATTCTTCAAATCACCTCAATTACAAACATCAGGGTATGTGTAGGATCATGATGGGCCAAAAAGTGGCAATATGGTGGGTATGTGGCTGATGACTATTTTTTTAGCCAAAATTGATGAAATGAAAAGGGTTTTTAAAGGAGATTTTCAACTTTCCATCAATATAAATTATGCTTTACTTTGAATTTAATAAGTAATTATTATTCATTTTCTATTTGAATTACAACTAAAGTCCTGATTGATAGGCTGATTGAAAAACATCTATAGCTTTCAAATGGTATCATATTTTTTTAATCCAAAACATGTGCCACATTCTATGTTTCACATACTATAGGATTAAAAAAACAAAAAATGAATTTCATGAATTTTTGACCAAGTTAAGGTTCAGACATATGAGTTTTATTTTTTTAAATTTGTAATAAAAAATTCATAATTAATTATTTACTTGGAAACAAATTACAAAAAATATGTATCACATTGGGACATGATTCCTCTACTTATATCTAAAATCTTATAAAAAATATTATCATTTTATTGTGGTTAGGGTGGTTAGACAAACACCTACTTCTTATTTTCTCCCGAAATTTAAGTACTATTGCATTGAAATTTCAAATTTTTACCAAATATATTATTATTATTTTTAAATAAACCTAGTAGTTTAGAAACTACATTCAATTTTCTACAAATTCTATTTTTACATATTTTTGAAATAATATAGATAACTTATTCAAATTTTTATGTGAAGTTTCCTAACTCTGATTTTTCTAAAATTTTTGCCACTTAAGGGCCTTATTTTTCCATGATGATCCTGCACATACCCATCATTCGATCTGAAAATGATCATAGTTCTAAAATTTTGCATAACATTGATAAAAGTACTTTTCACTTTTGCATACATCATTTTTTTATTCATAAAAGTGTTTTTCACTCTTGCATATACATTGTGTACATTCTTCAAATCTTGCATAAATTGGATAAGAATGTTTTGCGTTTTTGTACATACATTGTTTATATTGCTAAAACATTGCATGAAATGGTTACAATTGTTTCATTCTTTTTCACACAATGCTAGTATCTTCTATCTTATCCCTCTAAGAGTGTTTCAGTGCAAGAGAATACAACCTTGGAAATTCCTAGTGATCATATTTGTTCTTCCCCTAGTATCTCTCCTATTGATGAAGAAGATCATTTGGTGTTAGAAGAACCAATCAATGAGAATTTTGAGAATCCAAGTTGTTTTTCTCCTCTTACCTCTTTTGTGGACAAGACATTCATTACCAACATAACACAACCATAGATAATCATGATAGTACATTTCTTCTTCTCCTAGTATTTCTCATTGTTGTGAAGACAATACTTTGATGATAGAAAATGTATTCCATTAAGGTCATGAGAATCTTAGTTGTCCCCCTTCACCTAAAAAAAACCTTCTTGGGCAAGACAATTCAACCATTGATCATTCTCCTACTTGTGCTGAACTCCTTTTAGAAGAACCAACCTTAGAATGTCAAGAAAATTTGGTTTGTAGTTCTTCTCAAAACCCTCCTCCTAGGAAGGATATCATGATGCAAGACAAGAATAAAAATAATGATATAGACTCTCACTCGCTAAGGGATGTTAACATTATTCGATCGAAACTCATTCTTTACCCCCCTTCACACCAACCTCAAACTCAAAACAAACCCGAATTAATCTTCTACCCACCTATGAATAATGTATCACATCAATTGATTCATAATACCATTGCTCATACATATAACACTAGACATAATCCATAACTACCACAACCACAACCAACCCCAACAACCTTACCTTTTCCTAATCCCATCTTACCAGGCCCTCCTCATTTATCTCTACAAAGTGGAAAGGAGAACAATCTTGTTGAGAAACTAAATAATACTCCTGCTAAAATATCATTATGGGACCTTATTCAAGCCTCCCCTCACTATCACAACATGATTCAAGAAGCCTTGCAACAAGTTCCTATCCCTTCTAATACACAACCAAATGATATAGAAACTATGATTCAAGCCATAAATGATGACATTATTTTTCACCAAAGTGAGCTCCCTCCTTTGGATGTGCAAAAAAAAAATGAAGCTTTAATGATCATCGCTCAATACAAATGAAAAGGGATTAAGATAACTCCTATGGATACTGGTTCCACTCTTAATGTATGTGGAGTGCACCTGCTCGATAGACTTGGTGATGATAAATCAAACATTCGACTCGGTCCTTTATCCATCAAGGGATTTGATAAGCAAACAACTGCTTGGTGTGATCACTTTACCTATTACAATTTGAGTGGCCACATTGGAAACACCAATCCATGTTATGCCTGATGACCTTGCATATAAACTTCTCTTAGGCAGACCATGGATTCATGCAATGAATGGTGTGCCTTCTACTCTTCATTGCAAAATGAAACACATATACAACAACAAAGTGTACACACTTGAAGTTGACCCTCATCAAAGTAGTTGTTTAAACATTGAGAAAAACAAAGAGAATCTATTGAACACATTAACACCAACCACCCAAGTGGATCCCGTCCAATATCTTGAACCAATCAAGAATCTCTTATATGATGATTGGGGTTCCTTAGACTTCACACCCACCTCCTTTGGAGAATACCGGATCATACACAAAGACTCTAGCAAGGGAAAAGAAACCACAGTCTTTTCAACACAAAACTCGGACAACCCTTCACAAGCATCCACCTCAACCACTTTAGAACAATAGACATTAGGTTACACAACAAGCTTTGATAAAATTAATCATGAACAACACACAAAAAATGACTCATGGTCTTGGTTATTTTCCTTTGATTGAGATAAACAATACATCCCTTAACATCAATACTATCACAAAAAATCCTTCTAAACCAACCTTAATAGTAGTACATCTTGAGCTGATCAACACTGCTAGTCTTAATCTTTCTCTTGAACAAAAACACACAAATAAATCTTTGCTTAACATCAATGGCATCTCACATAGCACTAAATATTTAAATTTGATATATTTTCCCTCCTCATATAAGAGTGAGAAAAAAATATTTCAATCTAAAGAGCCTTGCGTAGGTATGACATCCTATATTAAGCAAGACATCTCTTTGACACCAACAACAAAAACTACTTCTCCCCTTGATCAAGAGGGTATCTTGTCAAGACTCTTCCAAGATCACTTGATCTCTCTCCCTTCATGAACTCAAAATAAATGCTATTACAAGACTTCATTTTGTGTATATCATAGAGCTCATTGTCATTGCACTAATGAATACAAGGATTTGAGTAGTAAAATACAACATCATAAGGAATTAGAAAATATCCCTTATGTGGGGACACCTAATTCCTCTAATTGATACTACTTTTCACTCTACCATGCATCTTATCAATCATTTTGGCTCACTCTTGTCTTGCACTAAGTGGGGGAAAGAGGATAAGTAGCCTTTTCCTCATATGTCACTTGTTGTTGCCTCCTTTGGCTAACTGTTAACCTTTCATGAACATATAAGAGTACGCTTGGGATGTGGAAGACATGCCTTAAGTTGGCTTGAATGTGACTGTAGACACGCAAAATGTACAAGTTAGCATTGCATATTTAAATCTGACTACCAACATCATTTCATCCTAAATCATTCCCCGACCTAACCATTTAATTAAATATCTTTATTTGATTAAATTCATTTGTTTTCTTCTCTTAATTAAACAAATCATGTTTTTAATTAAGTCTCTTAAATCATTCTCCATCTCTTTTAATTAAATAATTAATTTTATTTAATTAATTAAATCTCTAAAGTCTATCTATTAAATTGAATAAATTAAAATCTTATTTAATTTAATCTTACTTCAATCTCTTTAATTAAATAATCAAAACATGTTTATTTAATTAAACTCATTAAATCATTTCCTCTCTTGTTTGATTTAAATTAATCCAAAAATCTAAGTCAAAATAAGTCAACTCACCTAATCATCATTAAACTAACATAATCATCATTTATTTAATCTAACCATGATTAAATACTAATCTCCCCCACTTGCATTCTCTAGATATCTCCACTTGCACAAATAAATCAATTTATTGATTTATTAAATCTTCATTTTCCCTCAACAAAGCATCTTTTGGAGGAATATTCTTCTATTTCAAATTCAAAATTTGAATGACAAGTCCTTCCAACAAGGCATTTACTTCTTCTTACATGTCCTTGCCTTGAGCCAAGGGGCATTTAGTGCAATTTTCTTTCCCCCTCTTACATGTCTTTTCTCAAAATTTCAAATTCAAAAATGCATTTATTGGCACATTTGTCAAAACTTGCTCATTCCTCACCCAATCACATGTTGACAAGTGGCATTATATCATTGGTTGAATCTTTGTCCCACATTGCTCCATTTTGGCTTTGTTTCCATTTCAACATTCTATAAATAGAATGCTTCACCATGCATTTGATCATCCACATCTCAAGCAAAGTTACCATGCTAAAATACTTAGCAATCCTCATCCATCTCATTGAATCATAGCTAGGTTTTTTTGCAGATTTTAAGCTTGGAGCATACATTCAAAGTCTTCATCAAGTGGATCAATCATCTTCAATCAACATTTGCATTCAAGGAGTTGGGAAAGGGCAAATCTCCACACACCTATTTGCACCAACTCCCTCAAGAGATCAAGAGTTTGCTTGCATTAGATAGGATTTAATTGTTTCATTTGTGTTCTTCATTTTCATTTCTTATCTTTTGCAAATTTCAAATGGATTTCTTGAGGAATCATTGGTTTCTAATCTTGTGTTTGATCTAATTGTTTGCATGTTTATTGTGTTTGTGCAAGGTATAGATTCAAATGGTTCACAGTGACATACTACCTTCTTCATGGCATAGCTTAGCAAAAACATATGACTTGGCATAGGGCTTTCCAAGTAAGCTCTCATGTCTTCTTCTTCCTCTTCTACTTGAAAGTAATTGCTCACAGTCCTGGTGTTTGTAACCACTTTAAAGTGGGGGCATACATCGACACTCACATTTCATTGTACTATTTTCTTTTTCTTGTGATTCCCTCTCTTGGACACATTTGGCACAATGTTTCCCAGGATGAGACCTTGCACTTGTCCTCTCTTGGAAACAAGATAAGACCATTTGCACTTATCCTCTCTTGGAGAAATTAAGCATGGTGTTCCCTAAGATGAGAAATTGCACAAACTAAGAAAAATCCCTTTGAACAAACCTTACACCATTTCACATTTACAATCTCCATTTTGGTGGTGCCTTATTAAAGTTATCAGGAGGTATAACTTTGGTATGGTTAAGCACGAAGCCCATTATTAGGCATGACTTTCCCCGTAGCCACCTACATGTTTCTAAGTACGTACCAGCTGAGTGTGTGTTTCTCACCTAGCTGACAACCATAAGTTTTGTTGCCCCAGAGTTTGTATGCATTTCCTTTTTGGAAAAATAGATTATATTTGATCCACAACATGTTGGAAAAATGTTTGAAGCTTGATCCACGTTTATACTTCTCTTCCTTCAAGTTATTCCCATTGCATGTTCATGTATCTTGTTCTGCTACAAATCATTCACCTTGTGTGTTTCTTTTTGTGATTATGTTGGTTTGACTTTGGATCTTTGATCTTGGGGGCTTGGCCACCTCCTTTGATCTTTTTTGTCCTTTGTCACCAGCATGGGTATGATTGGACCCCTCTTGAATGTCTACTTTAGTGTGAGTTTAAAGAAAGTTCATCCTCTCACTAAAGTGGGGGCTAAATGTACCATAGAAAAATGGATCTTTGGACATTTTTACACTCATTTGGGTCTTCTTCCTATGATGCTTGGCCTATTTTGTTTAGATTTAATGTTGTAATGTGACTTACACATTCACATTAGGTCTTGATGGTTGTATTTCAATAAGAATATTATGGTGTCTTGCAAGAGTGTTGTAAAGTGTTGTAACACATCTTCACACTTTCCTAGGACCTTTTCATTATAATTCATCTAAATATCATCTTTTTATTACTTATCAAGTCCTATTTCAAAGTATCATAAGGTATTGTAACAAACCTTCACACTTTTCTAGGCTTGTCATCAATATTTACACCTTCCTTATGCTTTGATGGCCCCTTTATGCACTTATAGGTCATATTTAAGTGTCTTTTTAAAGAAAGACCTGGCAAAAGTTATTGAAATTATCACAATTCTTGACAACCACTCAAAATCCTTGATTGGGACTAATTCTTCATTCCCTCTTGGCACAAAATTCAAGATAATTTCAAATTACTTTTGGGTTTTTATTCATTAAGACCTAAGGTTTTCCTATGATGAGGTATTTTTGGGAATTAGGGCATAATTGTGTATAAATACATTATTTTCCCTCTCATTTCACCCTATTCAACTAACTCATTCATTATTCATCTATCATTCATTTTATCATTCTTCTCAAGCAATCAAGGGCATCAAGAGAGCATTCAAGATCATTTTTAGACATTCAAAGGTTGAATACTCATCTATTGCTGCAGCAAATCAAGATCAATCATCAAGGTAAGGTTTTTATTCCATTGTTCCATCTTTCATTACTTTCTTTCATCATTGTGGTTTATTACCTAAAAGGAGTTTGACCAAGGAAAACCGCAATGCCCTAACATTAAACATTTTTCTATTTCTCTTTGTGTGATTGTAGATTTAGGTTCTTAGATGGATTGGACATGATTGAAGATTAGGTTGCAAACTTGTTGAAGTCATCTCCATTTTTTCAAGGTCAAAATCAATACAAAAGGTCACCAACAGTGCTAAAAATCAAGGTTTCAAGTCTAGACACCTAAAGGTGCAAATTGAGTAGACCAGGGGCTTCAAATTCCATTTTTGAGTTTTAAGAAATTCCAAAGTGGACTAGTTCACCCAGAGTGGCGAATGAGTTCCATTGTACCTATTTCCTAGATTTTTTGTAGATTTGGATGCTCATTTTGCTAAAATGTGCCCCAATGTAGTTTTCCAGAACTAGGATTGATTCACCCAGAATGGTGAATGAGTCCCACCAGGCCTAAAAAAGTAGCATCTTCATAATTTTAGGGTCATTTGCAGTCCTCAACAAGTTTACAACTTTTTGTTTTGTTTTACTTGCATTTCTATCCATCTTTCTAGGTGTTTTTGCATATCACAATGTGCTTTCAAACAAGTTACATTTCTTAGGTTCTGCATTCGTAAATCATTTAATTTTTCAGTGTATTAAATTTAGATCATTACATTGGAATACTTTATTCATATTTAATCTGCTCTTGCATTAATTTTGAGTGTGACAATTGCCCATCTTGGTGCTTCTTTCTCCTTTTAGGTGAAAAACCCTAGAAGTGCTAGAAAGGATTAGGGTGCCAAAATCCTTTGTTACACATTCCAAATTACACATATAGGTCCTAGAATAAATTTTAACACAAAAAACACCCTAGACCTCTTAAAAACACATTCAGAATTCATTTAAAAAAAAAAAGAACAAATCTTGCACAAAACATAATCTACATAACACCTAACACTTGAAAATCACATAACCCAACAAAGTGACCATTAACCCATATGATCACATTCCAAGGTTCCATTTTATGCAACAAAACATGGAGTGGCTAAGTGACTACCCATTAATTCCATCAGAATTAGAATCCCTCTACACTCAATGAAACGTGTCAATACGATATATACATCACATTTATATATCATCACAAATTAACTAATCAATCATAAGATAACATATATAATACATCATTTTGAAATGAATTAATCATAAATAACCATATGAAAAATTATTGTATAAACAATATAAAACATGACATCCATAATATAACAATATCATCCATGAAAATAAAGTGTACATCATCATCATAAATACTATGTGTATCAAAATGTATCAGGTACATCATCTATCACAAGAAAAATAGTAGTGCATAAAGTAGGGGTCTCACATCCTCCCCACTAGAATTAAGCTTCCTCTTGGAAGTCCTCAAATAGATGATAATAGAGTTACCTCATATGGGAAGAATCCTCCCAAGTAGCTACAACCTCGTTGTGCCTATCTCATTGGACTCTGACCTAGTGCAACTCTTGCCCTCAAAGATTCAAATTCTGTCACCCTAGAATATTTATTGGCTACATGGACAACTGTCCACCCTCCTACACTTGTAAACCATCCCAATCTAGAATGTGAGAAGTATCATGTATATACCACCTAAGAACAAAAATATGGAAAACATCATGCACACAAGACATGCTAGGTGACAATAATAAGTGATAAAAAATGAGACCCACTCTCTCCAACACCTCAAATGGCCCCAAAAAAAAGGGGATAACTTAGAACCTTTTATGTAATGGATTAGGATATTATGCAGTCACACCATCAAGAAAACCTTATCACTAATAGAAAAAATATGATCAACCCTCTTGGCATTTGCATACGTATTTTGTCTATCTTGTGCCTCCTACAAACATTGTTTCATCAACACCACCTGTTGTTCCATTTCTTGAACTAGCTCGGGACCAGTCGTAACTTTATCCTTGATGTAGTCCCAAATTAGAGGAGTTCTACAAGGTCTACCATATAAATCGTAATATGGAAACATACCCAAGGAGCTATGATAGCTATTATTATAAGAAAACTCTACCAAGTACAAATATTCTTCCCATCTCAAATGATGATCCATAACAAACATTCACAACATATCCTCCAGTACCTGATTGAACCTCTCTATTTGACCATCTATCTCTGGGTGATAGGTAACTTACTAAAGTTAAGTTTTGTTCCCAAGGATCGTTGAAGAGACATCGAAAAAGCTAATGTAAACACAAGATCCTTATTTAAAATTATTTTCCATGGAACACCATGAAGACTCACTATATCATTTAGGAATACTCAAGCCACTTCTAGCACTGCATAAGTAGTCTTAACGAGTGAAAAATGAGCCACCTTGGTCAAATTGTCAACTATCACCATAATCAGACCATGTCACCTAAATGAAAAAGGAAATACAACAATGAAATCCATAGAAATTGCATCCCACTTCCACTCTTTTATTTTATGAGGGTACAACAATCTATTTGGGTGTTAATGTTCAAACTTAACCCTCTGACATTCTAGACACCTAGCTACATATTTAGAAATTTCTTCTCGCATCTCAAACCAATGGTAAAGTTATCTAAGGTCAACATGCATCTTCTTAACACCTGGATGGGATACATATGGAAATCTATGATCCTTTGCTAGGATAACAATCTAAAGATCACCCACTAAAGGTACATAAATAATCCCACGATGACACAATAAACCATCCTTTTGGAGTGAATAACTTACATTTTTCCCTTCCAAAGGCTGTTGAAAACCCAATTATTCTTAAACTCTACAATACCATTCATCTTAAGGAAAAAAATGCAAAATTTGGGCCCTCAAATCTGAAAACAAAGATAAAGACATCAATTCATGCCTACACCTGCTTAGAGCATCAACACCAACTTTTTTTTCCTCAAATATAATGGACATCAAAATTGTATTGGCACAAAAATTCCATCCATCTCCTTTAGTGTGCATTCAAATTCGGTTGTTTGAATATATATTGAAGACTGCAATGATTAGAATGTAACTCAAAATGATTCCCCAAGAGAAAATGTTGCCAATGAGTAAGAGCATGAACTATTTTTGTGAGCTCTAATTCACGAGTTGGGTAATTAAGCTCATGGTTTTTAAGCTTCTAAGACTCATAATCTATAGCTTTTGCTTCTTGCATAGTTACTACACTTATCCCATCTAGTGAAGCATCCATACAAATTGTAAACTATAATGTTGGATAAGGAATGGCTAGGATGGGAGAACTTGTAAGACACTCCTTAAGAGTTTGAAAGGAATGTCCACACTACTCTGTCCAAAAGAACTTATCCCCTTTCCATTGGAGAGAAGTGATAGGGTGATTAATTTTGGAGAACCCCTCCACACAAAAATGGTAATAACTTGTGAGTCCCATGAAACTCCACACCTTTGACTAGTGCATTGGTGGGGGAAGGCCACTCCACTATCACCTTTACTTTAGATAGATCAACGGATATACCATCTCTAGAAATAATGTGTTCCAAATATTGAATCTCCTTTTGGAAAAAGGAAAACTTTGCTAGATTAGCATATAACTGATGCTTCTGCAAACACTACAAAACTTGATGAAGATGATGTTCATTCTCTTCTGCATTCCTTGAATAAATAAAAATGTCATCCAAAATTTTTAACACAAAACAATCCAAAAATGTTCAAAACACACCATTCTTCAGGCTCATAAATATTGACAGTGTATTTGTTAACCCAAAGGGTACAACTATGAACTCATAGTGACCATAACAAGTTTTGAAAGAAATTTTATGAACATCTACTTCAATGATTTGCAACTAATCATACCCTGATTTGAGATAAATATTTGAAAACATCTTAGCTCCCTTTATTTGGCCAAACAAGTGATTAATCTTTGGTAGAGGGTATTGATTCTTGATTGTTAACTTATTTAACTATCTATAGTTAATGCACAATCTAATGGAACAATCCTTCTTCTTTGTGAAGATTATTGGAGAACCCCATAGAGATAAACTTGCATGAATGTGGCCCTTTTCCAATAACTCTTCCAATTGTACCTTAAGTTTAATGAGTTCTTGAGTAGTCATCATGTATGGAGTCCTTGACATAGGCTAAGCCCCACGAACTAGATCAATATGGAAATCCACTTCACACTTGGGAGGCAATCCTGACAACTCTAACTGAAACACATTAGAAAAAACCTTAAGGATAGGATGATTGTCTAAGGATAGTTCTTTCATACTTTTAGATTATTTTGACTTGTCACTATTTGTGATTGCAGACATTTAAAAAAAAAATTCTCAAACAACATTTACGTTCCATAGTAGAAATCATTTTAAGTAAAATAGGTCTTTGAATTCCCACTATCTCAATTGGCTTGCCCAAATCATCCAAACACTCAACCCTTTTTTTTCTACAATCAATCTTCACTTGGTGAGCATTAAGACAATCCATGCCCAATACAACATCATAAGAGCCCAAGAGGGTAACTCTAAGATCAACTAATGTCTCAAAAGAGCCAACACCTAACCGATATCCCTTAACCAAAGAATTGTCAGATACCTTATCCCCTGAGGCTAGCTCCACTTCCCATTTGTCCTCCTACCTAGTTACCATTGGCACACTTTTTATTACCAAGGAAAGAGAAATTAAAGAATATGTGGCTCCTTAGTCAATCAATTTTTTTTTGAAATATCAGCTATCATACCTACTACACTAATTATAGTGGTCTAATGGTTGGCCTGATGATTATCAATTGCAACAAATACCCTATGGGACTTACCCACATCTCCAAATATTGGTTATGATGTGCCTAATTTTTGACCAAATCCAAACCCCTGTGGACAATCTCGAGTTAAATGACCTAACCCACCACATACATAACATGGACCCCTAGTTTGAACTTGCACTGAAGGGGCTCTACTAGACTATGAAGTACCTATTTTATCAGAACCATTTTGACTTCCTCTAAAATTTATTTGAGTTTGGTGAGTAATGGAACACCCTGCACCTTGATTTTGTGGTCATTGATCCCTTAGAGGACCCTAGGTTTTCCAAGGCCTAAACTGAACCCCTTACTAACCAAGATTCTGCCTATTCCCTGGACCCTATTATTTTTTTTGCGGGATTTGAGTAATTTAATTTGGTCTATTTCCTCCTCTTTGAGGCAAGGGTGACCTTCAAAAAGCTTTCTCTATTTGGCCCTGGTTATAGTTTCTAAATCATTCACATTCCTCTTGCATTTTTCCATAGATTTTTTTTGCTATTAAGGCTTTCTATGATGCAACCCTTTGTTAGACACACATGAAAACTGAGAAGGGGGGTTGAATAATTTTTACATTAAAACATTCAATCCCTCATTAAATTTCAAACCCTTATCAACCTTTAAACCCTTATCAAATATTAGTAGAATGTAAACATATGAAACATTAACACATTCAACATACACAAGTGAACACTGGATTTATGTGAGAAAACCTCATCAAGGAAAAACCACGGTGAGGATTAGATCACATATACATGAATAGAAACAACAAATATAATAGGCTCATTGCCACAAGGGCTCATTGCCTGAAAAAGAAGAATGGCTCACTGCCTAGAGGACTCACTGTCTAAAAGAAAGAATAATAGAAGAAGACTATTATAGAAAATTTGCTATCTTAGAGAAATATGAGAAATCCACCACTATAACTCCACACCATCCACAAAGTCTGGCTCACTGTCTCCAACAAATTTAGGTACACCGAAATGTAGACACCTTCTTCTCACTAAATTTGATATAGCCTTAGGAATTTAATCTCCCACTTTGATCACCACACTTCATCACATTCACATCATACCCCATGCATGCCCACATCACAAACTTCACCTTGCATATATACCATCTATTACATCAACCAAATCTTCAAGGTCGGCCTCAATGAAACATATGCACCTCAAACATGCAACACCAAATAATTCAGCACCAAACACTTTTATGGTGGAAATAAGTGAAGGAAGACCACACCATGGGTTAACTAGGACCCAAATCTACACCAAGATTGTTTATCACACACCCACAATCCATGAAGCACTTCCACACATAGCACTAAAAATCTACATTGGCCAAACCTAAAATAACACTAACAAGTAATTAACTTCACACTTTAGTAGGTCTAGAAACATCCTATGGACCACGTGAAAACATAATAAAATACACTAAAATATTCCAACATCAACATACTACTTTGTAAAACTACCACAATCTCTTGAAACAAGGAATGCTATCATCCTATGCATCTAGATGCACTACCACTGAACTCCAACACATGAACCAAACTTGTGGAGCAACTTAGTACCCAATAATCTAAGGGAAGGATGGTACAAACAATATAATCATGTTCCCAAATCTGCAAGACAATAATTTTCAACAGGGAGAAATATAGAGCAATTCCATTTCTCCCAGACAACCTTCTTCATAGGCAACACACTTCCAAACAGAACTTCTACTACCACACAATCTAGAACTTAGAACTCTGGATATAACACCTTTGAACACCTCTAATCATCATGTCCAAATTGCATAATCATATCTTCAACCATGAGGAAATGTGAAACAAAACACATAACACACCTCTGTCGCCATGCACACTCTTCTATTCAAATTTTCTCAAAAGCACTTAGAAACCAAGTGAACCAGCTACATCAGCAACACCTAAAACATCTCCTCAACATATCTACAACATTACCACAATAGAGTTTGACATCAAAAGAAAATATAGATGACAAGTGCAACACTCTCCAAGAACTCTAACAATCTTCACTCTAGGGGTTGACATCAATGTCATACCAAACCACAACACATTGATACTAGGGGTTGAAATCAATGAAAACATTAATGAAAACACCAAAAAAATCCAACAATCTCCCCCATTTGTTATTGATGGAAACACTAGCTTTGAAAAACCATTAACAATAAAAAAACTCTGCATCAAGCAACACTCCCCCTCATTGGGGCATCCCTATGGTGATTGGATGCAAACTAAGGATGATGAATCTCTTAAAGTTGATCAAAGCATGTATAGATCTATGATTGGTGGACTATTATATCTTACTACTACTAGACCGAATATCATGCATGCAGTCTGTTTGGTTGCTATATTCCAAGCATAACCCAAAGAAACACATATTATGGATATGAAAAGGATATTCAAATATCTAAAAGGGACTTTGGATTATGGTTTGTGGTATCCTAAGGATACTAATTTTACTTTAAGTTCTTACACTGATGCAGATTGGGCTAGTTGTATAGATGATCAGAAGAGTACAAGTGGTGGTGCATTCTTTCTTGGATGCAGGTTGGTTTCATGGCTAAGCACGAAATAGGATTTAGTTTCTTTATCCACTGCAGAGGTTGAGTACATAGCAACAACATCTTGTTGCACATAGGTACTATGGATGAAACAAACATTGAAGGATATAGTTGTGATGTGTGATGAGCCTATCTCTATCTTTTGTGATAATACATTTGCAATAAATATTTCAAAGAATCTGGTAATGCATTCAAGGACAAAGAATATATCTATCAGATATCATTTCTTAAGGGATAAGGTATTGGTGAATGAAATCAAGCTTGAATATGTGCCTACAAAGTGTAACACCCTGTTAGGGAATCCAATAAAACAAAGTAGAGAGTAACAAATTAACCGAGTAATTTTTTTTAAAAGTCATTTGATTACACAATTTTCTTAAGGATACCAAGATGACATTACTTAAACCTTACAAATAAGAACATCACATCACAATAACAAAGTCATAAAAACATAAAGACAACAAATTCACAACATGTAGACTGAAGTATGCATAATACAACAAATGGAGTGAATACCGTCATGGCATACCGAATACCATCACTTGAAACATTCTATTTAACTAAACTTTTCAAGAGAGGTGAGACATAGAAGCATTGGAAAGCACAATATAGGGACGTTAATGGCCAACATGGGGTAATGAAGCATGTCACACATGCATCTGAAACATTCCTAAATTTAAATGATATCGAACCCCCTATAAACAAACCCGCCATGCATGAATCAATAATTCCAAAACTCCTAAGTCTCACTTAAAGCACTATATGTAAAGATACAAGCTAGTGCACAAATAATCCATCACCAAAATCCTTGTAAGAGAGATTTTTCTAAGAGACGTGAACCATTTCCATAGTAGTTCAGTTACACAGTTTAAATATGGAGAATATTGGTGATACTAAATGAAGCAATTTGAAAACATAGGCTTGCACTATAATATTTCAAACAAAGGAAAATGAAAAGTATAAAACCCAATTCCACAGCCTTTCCAACTTTTCCCAGGCCGATTGAAGTCTTGGATTAAATCCAACAATAGTTTAGACTCAGGAATGCAAAAAATGTAAGGATGGAAAAATTATTCAAGATCAAACATACAAAATTAACCCACACCAGAATGTTGCGGTATACATAACACTATTGATTGGTGATTCATAACATTACACGATGCTTCAATACAAAGAGGAATTTTAGAAACACATAAAATTCAAGAAAGCAATAGCATCGTAAAGAAGTAACACAAAATTGATGCAGAACAGAGCATGCAGACCTCAGAACATGGAAAATTAGTAGTAACTATATTTAGCCAATGAAACAGACAACCAACATAGTGAAGAAATTTATAGATTCCTATAATAGATTTCCCTACTACTGGATAAATCAATCTTGTTTTCAATTTTCCTATTATTTTCTTCGATTCCTTAAACTAATCAATACAAAAAAAATTTCTTGTTGTTTGTGCAGGAAATTTAGCAAACAAATTCTACATATAGAAAAATGAAGTACCATAAACAACATTCAGAATATTATATTCAAGTATATACAAATCAAAGAAGAAAACCTAGATTTTTAACCAACTTGAATATTGCAACCTTCAGATTCGATCCACAACCAAAGTCCAATAATGCACTTGCAATTCAAAATTTTGAGATGAAAAATTTTCTAGAACAACTGGCGTGCCAGAAATTCCTAAAAGCTACTGCCATGAAAATTCTTCCAGAAAATTGTCATGAATCAAAATTGCAACCCCAAAACCTTTTTAATGCATTTAATTAACTCAAACTCATAAAGCTTAACTAATTGTCAATCATGCATTCAAAATTGATCAATCAGTTCTAACTTAACCATTTAACTCCAGATCACAATTTTCAACTCCAAATCCAAATTTTGTAACATGTTGAAAACAACTTGTTTGAAAATATCTATTTCCACATAAACCTTATCTGCACAAGTAATTCAACAATTACTTTTTAATTAGATACCTTTTCACAAAATTAACATTTTCTTTTAATCAAATATAATATTAACAAATAATCATTTAACTAAAATAATGAATTCCCAAACAAAAAAATACAAACAAGCACTACACAATAGAAATGGACAAGACAACAACAACGGGTGATAAAAAGATACTCGTTCAATGAGGAACGATGGCTAAAAATGAGGACCTGGAACTATCTCCAAGTCAACATAATCCCATTGGATTAGGGTATGCTCAGACCCGACAAGTAGGTGGAGCCGATACTCAGTACTTGTAACTGCATAAAACATCACTTGTTAAACATATCATCATATATCAGAAAACACACCGTGAAGAAGAATCGCAGCGTAGGAGGGTACTCACGAGTGAGTAGCGCTACACTGTCTTCCTCACCAGAACTGACAAGCATCATTATATTATAAACAACCATTTCATCTTAAATACACTAAAATAACTACCAACAGATCATATTCACATGCGAAACAAAGTGCAGCAACTGGAGGGGCACTACACAAAGGATCAGATTGTTGATATATTTACTAAGGCTCTTCCTAAGGATACTTTTGAGTATCTCCAGGAGAAGTTGGGGGTTACTGCCCCTCCTTCTTTGAACTAGGTTCACAAAGAGGTGCATCAGTCTAGTGGATCTATAGATTCATCATTTGTCTGGAATGATGACTAGGGTCTACTCCTCAGGGGGAGTAAGAAGTATCATTGTTGTAGTATGAGATGCGTGTTGTCAAGGGTGCACTCCTAAGGGGGAGTGATCAAAATTATGTAAAAAATTGTTTTTCCATTGATGTTAAAGGGGGAGAGAGAGTCATTTGAAAAAGAATAGTTTTCTTTAATGGTTTGTCACATCATGTGTTGCCATCAATGACAAAGGGGGAGATGGTTGCAAATGTGAATGAGTATGGTGGTTTTGGCATTAATGTTGTCATTGATGTCAACACAATATAGGTTTTTGCAGAGAAAGGAAACAAGTGATTGTAGGTGGTGCATGTATAATTGAGATACTACTTAGATGTTGTGAGTACATGGAGCTATCTTTATGGTGTTGTAGGTGTGCTGATATGATGAGTTACCAAGTGCTTTTGAGAAAATTAATAAATAGTGAAGATAGAATTATGTATGTGTTTAGAATGTTATCTCGTATGTGCTCCGTATTTCTTTTTTGTTGATCCTATGCTTGTGTGGATCTGAATTATTTTTTAAGGGCATCCTTGGGTGATATATCATGAATCATAGCTTCTAGTTTGATGAAGAGTGAAAGTTGAGTTCATCGGCTTGTGAATTGGTCTAGTAGAGTTGTTTGTCAATGGACTAGGAGAAATGTATTTGATCTGCAGTCCTCCACTAGTTTGTTTGATGTCTTGTGGATCTAGAAGAAGGCTTGTAATGGTTTTATTTGTGTTCTATCAAAGGTGTTCATGGTTTGGTGCTCCAAAAGACTAGTTTCATAGTTACTATGCATGTTTATACAATCTAGATAGACTGATGGAAAGTGTTATGTGTTTGAAGGTTGTTGCAGTAGCTATAGATGAATCTGAAGGCATATAAGATGTTTTCTAGTTTATGTTGAAGCATGTTATGTGTTCTGCATGTTATCTTCTTGTTGTTGAAGCGTGTACTTCAAATTTCATTGGTGTTTTCATTAGGTTTGGCCGACCTGGTGTTTACACATCATGTGAAGGATAAGTATCAATTAAGGAAGTATGTGATTGATCCAAGATGTTGTTATAGGTCCTGGTTAAGTGTTGGTTTGGTTCACTCTCATTCTCATCCACCACAAGAATGTTTAGTTTCCAACCTAATTTTAATTTATAAAATGAAGAGTGTGTAGCCTACCTTGGAGAAAGTTTCTAATATTGAAGATGGTAGAAATACAAGACAAGGTGTTAAGGATTTTATGCCACAAGTGTGAGAAGCAAGATGGATGTGAGAAATTATGTGAAAGTAAGCCAAGGAAGTGAGAACTTTAATGTGTTAGACTCTTGAAAGCAATGAGTTGATGGTGTCTACAATTCACAGGGCAAAGATTGGATTTTGTTAAATACCAATTCTTTGATAACCAGGTCATGATTGCACTAGGGTTTCTCTTAGGTGATGATGTGACATTTTCTGTTAATCTCAAAGGAACTATGGTTATTTCTATATTTTCTAAGAATTTTAAACATTTCACATAAAATTTCACTTCATTTATCAAATAACATCATGAAATTGAAAGATTCAACATAATATTTCATGAACATCACAAATTCTTTGCTATCACTTAAGTAGATTTAGCATTAAGCATTCAACAACTTCATGGAAAATTAAAAAAAATCAACAATTTTTTTTCCATTCATTTATATTTTTTGGCAATTTTTCAAAAACATTAAACATCTACTCTAAAAAAAAGTATAAAAATACTAAAAAAAAATAAAATTCTCCCTATTATTCTCCATGGATGCCCCAAATAATTAATTAAAATCGAGGGGTAAGTGCACCAAGATGGTTCCCAAAAAGGGGGCTTAAGTGGCCACTTTTTTCTGAAATCAGGAAATGTTGACCTTGGACGTGAAATTGAGGATAGTTACACTCAAAGTTTTGAGATGGAACAAAAACAAGGATCAAAGTTCTCTGAGTCTACTTTCTAAACTACTAATTTATTTTGAAAATGGTTGAGATTAAGAGGCTCAAAAGACGGATGTACAAAAATTGGTGTTATTTTTGTTAGAAAAACATAACATTTTGGTCGTGCTCCCCCTACAAATTTTAGAAAATAATTGATTTTTTTTTCTTTTTTAAAAAAAAAATTGTAGAATGGAGTCTAGTTTCAAAAATGTAATTTATTTGAAATTTTGATGAACGGTTAATTTATAACAAAAAAAACAAAACACTACTTTTTGCAAAAAATAGACATACAAACAAAAGAAATTATGGATGAAAGGCTTAACATTGTCAAAAAGTGAAAAAAATTACATCGTTGGATAGCTAAGAGAGAACCTAACATTACCCATGTTTTTGATTTTGTCAATATTGAACTAGATGCAATCTTGATGGTGAGCACGGACCCGATTATGTGAAAAATTGTAGAATTTGCAAAACACGTCTCTGGCCTTGGGAATGCCCTCCAAGCCTTTGGGTTGGTATTCCAAGGAAAATAATTTCACTTTTTCCTTTTTTTTTAATGTGAAATAACGTGACCGCGTTATAACGTGCTCGCGTTCTAACGCGAACGCATTTTTTAAAACTTTTTTGAAAAGTGGCCAGAAAATTGGTACCCAACTTCATGCACCTGCCTAGAGCAAACCACTTTATATTTCACCAGATTGCTTCACAACTATGTATAAAACGGTGCAAGATTTTAAAGAGAGGTTTCATTTATGGACACTGAGTAGGTTCTGTATGCACCCTTAAATGGTGCAACATACAGTCTCGTGAAATATAAAGTGGCTTGCAATATACAGTCTTGTGACATTTTTATGTTTGAACTTTAATTTATAATTTTGTATCATGACATTCGATTAGATCACTAATATTTTAATATTTCACTATGAAATTCTAAACTTACAAAATAAAAATATGGGGGGAGATGGCCTTTTATAGAAACAAGGCCCCAGAAGTCCAACTTAAAATTTTATTAGAGAATTACAAACAAAAAAATAAAATGTGGCACGTGGCATCTGCCAACTATCATCAAGAACATTCTAGAATATTCAAGGCTTTGGCTTCATCCGCATCAACACTTCTCTTCATACTTCAACATGAACATTTTGTATCAATCAGGGCTACCAGCTTCCTTCCAAAATACCAGAATGAGGAACATTTATCGGGACCGGGATCAACCTGCAAATTTCAAATTGAAACCAAAATAAACTTCATTATATTTTCAGTATTCAGTATCTGGTTCTTTCTCTTTTGCTTAGGACTTGAGCTTCTGGACTCTTCCTTCTTTCCTCAACTAATATTCTTAGAAATCTCTTAATATTTGATGCATGTGCTCTTTTGAAATTCTTCGCATTGCTCTCCAAGTGAGCTTGAGTCTAATATATTCTTTAGTTACTCGAAGTATGATATCATTTTTCTATGTTTTATCTACTTAATACTTGGCTTTAACATTTCTGCACTGTATTATTTCATCAATGACCTCTCATGTCAACAATTGAATAGGATCTCTATTTATCCTTTCTATCCATTCCTTAAAAGCTTTAGCTTCCTTTCCCTCCCGTCCTAATGTTTGGGGATCAAAACCTTGACGTCTCAATATTTCAATAAATTCTTGATTTTCACTAATCAATCCTCTACACTAAACAGTGACTCTTTCAAAAAATTCAATACATTGTATTAACATGTCACCTTCCCATTTCATCTATTTCTTCCACTTTCCCAACAATGAAATTTCATGTCCTGATATTACATCATTTTGTATTAACTCTTGGATGTCTGTATGCATGAGAATTTCAATGTTTCGCCTTTCATCAATGACCTGCTCCTGGTGAAATCTACTTTCATCTTCAAATATTTTCAATTTATCTAAATGATGGAATGCTTCCTTGTACTTTCTTATTGCATCTATAATAAATTCTTCTCCTTTCTTTACCTAGTATTCAATCCATTCTTCAAACATATTCATTTTATGATGAATTGCAACAATTGCTTCTACTTGCTACTGTGACATCAACACCAGATGTTGGGGAAGTTCAACTTGTTCTCAACCAAATAAAGTCAATGACTTAATAAAGTGTTCCAAGGTAGCAACCCGTCCTTTCAATTCTCTTTTCTTTTGTTTATATTTTTGTACTCTGGCAACAGTAGCATTTAAGTTTACTTTTATTTCCTCTAATTCTTGCTGCCAAGACTAATACTTGTGATATTATACTGTAACCTAGGTGTTATCTCATGTCTATCCTTTTCAGCGGTTGGAGTGGCTATCTAAATAGTTGTATTTCCATCTTCATTCCTCTGTATAACATTCTTTGTCTTTGGTCTACGCCTAGGTTTAGGAGTACCTACTTCTTGTATAAAATCATTAAGATTCAGAGGTAGTACTTCCACTTCCAATGGAGAAGCTAATTCCCTGACTAACCAATCAAGTTTACCATCATCTTGTTGTACCTTGATAACATTTCCTTATTTACCACTTGTTTCAGGAACTTCTTCTCTTTGGCTTGCCACATTTTCTGAAATGGGGATTTCCTTAGTGATATCTGGCATAGATTTAGGATTGGTAAGATTTGACACCACCTCCTCTATTTGTAGACTTATATTTTCTTTTTATCTAGATTTTCCATTTCATCTCTCTAAACTTTATCTTCTTCATTCACTCCTACACTAGGATTCTCTCTATTTTCAATTTCATCTCCTGCAAACTATGTAGCTTCTTCTTCTAGAATTTCAATTTCAATTTTAGTTTCAACATGGCCTTTCTTTTATTCTTCAAAGAACTACAAGTGTTTATTAACATTTTGCACATTCCCAAGTGAAGGATGAGAGTCAAGAGTATCTTCAACAATTCTTTCATCAATAGGATTCTACTCTACAGGTTCCCATATTTCCATTTCAAGTACGCTAGGATTTCCTACATTTGAGGTGAGTGTTCCTTGAATAAACTCTTATTCTTCAACATTTATGGGGTTAGAGCTTGTATCCTGAATTTCTTCTATCACCGGGTGTACCATGGGTTTGTCTTTAGACTTATTTTCTTTCACTTTCTCCCACATAGCACCACATTTGTCCATCTGTTCTTTAATTCTAGCTTCATTTTCTTCAGAAATTTCCTCTAGAGCTATAGGAGTCCCTCCTAGTACTTGTTAAATACTAGCCATATTAAAAGAAGGGGGAGAGGTAAATAATGTTGTAGCCCTTTGAGATGTACACCCAGTTTGTGCACCAACATTCTCTATTGCTATTGTTCCTTCATCAATAATTACTCTTGTTCTAGGTTTAGTTGTGGAGGAAGATGCACCTTTAGCTCTTACTTTTGATTTATCCTTACCTGTATTTGCATCTTTCTATTTATCAAGTGGTTTTATGGGAATTTCTTGTCTTGTAGTTTCAGGGGTTCTTTCTTCAATTCTAACACCTGGAGTCACCTTACTAGTCTTTCTTTGCTTCTTGGTAGGCTCTCCACTTTCAAAAGAAGTTTCATCTCATTTTTTCCTTCTCTTATCTTCTAAGAAGATAGGTTCAATTCCTCTTTCTCTCAAATCTTTGAAAAAATCATCAATCTAGTGTTGAGTATACCTTAAGACTGGTCTAGTAAAGTCATCAATTGATGTCATATCTTCATCATATAACCTATCATCATTGTAAAATTGATTTAGCACCTAACCATCACCTTCTTCCAATTGGTCCAAGATGTCATAAAGCTTATGCATCTGAGAAAATCTTAAAGTCATTCTTTCATATTTTCTTCTTCTTACAACATGCTCGTCTTCACAATTAAGCCAATAATCTTCTAAATGAGGCACATGAGCATGAAAACCAACTATATTTTTAGCAGTATTTCCCTCGATATCATAATACACTCTCTGAAGAGGGAATTCATCAAAATGGTAGGTCTTCAGTTCTTCTTCACACAAATCAGTCACTCTAATTGCACCGCACTTATAATTTCCTATTGTAATGGGAAATTTGAAAGAGGCCTTTTTATGAGCATGGATATAAAGAGCCTAAGATCGTTTTAGTTGTCTCACTAATTCCAATAAAACAATTTTATCTATAGGATACCTGGGCAACATGAATGGGTGTCCATAAAATCCCTCCACTCTAATGTAGGAGTAAGTTGGGAACTTTATGTACCAGCCTCCCATAGGCGGAATGGCACTTTGTACTTCTAGGTATAATCTCTTAGCTTTATCACCTTCCATTGTTCTCACCAATTTCATGGAGAAAAAATCATTCACTTTTTTGTAATCACCTTTATACCCATGGACAGTGATCTGGGGTAGATGTGCATATATCAAACTGTTGTCGACTTTTGTGCCTAGAGTACCAATCTATTTCAACCCTTGTTTGCTGGCTCTCATAGCACATGAGTAAATAAAATATGATGACATTTAGAAGCATATGGTTTTGGGGAATGTAGTAATTTGTTCATGTAGTCTGTTGCTTATCAATTTTCCTCAATGTAGCTCCACAAGACCCTCCATCATGCAGGATATTATAGTGGACATCTAGGGTTCAAATTTTCTTGCATCTCTTAAACTAGCTACTCTACTCAGCAAAGTTATAATGTCTTGCATTTATTTTTTAAACATAGACCTCTAAATTACCGTGGTCCATTGTGTAATTGGTTATTGGCTCCATTGGGTGCTCATAATTTCTCTATTACGCTCATCAGGGCTCTAATATGTCTTGGTCTTGGTCTTCAGGTCAACATTGAACATCTATGTGTAAATGGGGAGACCAAATTTGTATATGATTCCTTTTTGAGATAGGTTTGCATAAACTCTCCCTTCTTTCTCAACAAACCTCTTGGTTGGGTTGTAATGATTTATACATTACATAACTAATTCTGGAGCTTCCATTGCTAGCGGGAACCCTCCTGCAGGAAGTAATCCATTTGCCAAAGCAGTTTTGGTACATTGAGAAGCATTCTCTTGGAATAGCTATGAATGGATTTCAATGTTAGAAAACCATCCCATGTGGGTATCTATAACCACTACGCTGATGGGTACTGCTTGTGATTTGCAATACTTGAATTCATCTTCTACCCTTGCATCACAAGTACTCATTTTGTATATAATGTGCTCTACAATTTTTCAGAATATGTGTCATGTGTGCGAGTTAGGGTTAGATTTAACCAAAACTTTCATTTCATATAATTTTCAGTTCATTTTCAATTAAATTTAACAATTCATAGAATAATTAATATTTCAATTTCAGAATGGGAAATACCATTATCAAGATTTTTAGCCTGAGAAACTCTTAACAAAGTATCAATTGTTTAATAAATACCTGGTTTTGGTTATCAATGGTGATTCTTTAGAATGCAACTTCAAAACCCTTGGTAGTTGCATCTTAGTTTCTCAAAATTTTACCTCTCTTTGTGCGCCAATGTCGCTTCATTAATTCAATGTCCTTAGCAAATTTGCAATATGACACAAAGTGGAGTGTTGAAAAAGAAATTGCATGCTTGAGGTGGTGCCAAGTACATAGGTAGTTTTCCACCTTCATTAATTACCGTTTTGATTAGGGGTAAAAAATGGGTTTTGAAGGGGCCCGAAACCCTTTACAAAAAAAAATAGTTGATACAAAAAATATCATCAGGATCAACAATCAGCCCAACAATAGCAAGCTACACAAAAGAAAGAACACATACCACCACTAGCCCAACATCAACTACAAAAAGCTACAAAAGACACACATGCATGGGCCCAAAGCCCAGAAACAACCTAGTTTTATCTGGGACCAGAATCCCCACTTGAAACACTCAGGCAATAGAACAGCATAGCAGTAGCCAACCTTCTGCTCAGAAACAATAGAACCAAACCTGACAAAAGAAAATGAAATCTAATGGTACATACCACCATTAAACCCAACCTCCTAATCAAAAACACTAGCACACAAGAGGAGAAACACCCCTTGAAGCACCCAAGCACACCACAGACCAACTCCAAGTCTACCTCAAAAGGGCTGAGCTCCCCTCTATAGGAGAGGATACTATGAGAACCCAAAACACCAAGAGCACCCCTCTCCATCAACCTCGGGCTCCACCTTGATACGAGATGCTTCCACCTCAATAGGAACACTTCCAAAGGAGACTAGAAAAGAGGAATTTCAACCACATCCACCACACCCACCTCCAACTGAATAGGAACTGACTCTTACCATCAAGAGTTGCCTTCTCCTTAGCAGAAGACATAGTGCACAGGAAATGGAAGAAATTCAGAGCTCTAGAATATTGGGGAACCACACCATCCTTTGGCTGAGTATGCAGGGGCACCAAAAGAGAGACCTCACCCAAACTAGCAAAAAACTCGAAGGGAGCAAGAGGGAAAGGCATACCACTCCACCATCTCCCAGCAGGCACCACCAAAACACCATCATTAGAAAGAACCCAAAATGGGTACCCAAAAACTTTGTAAGAAATCCCAAGAGACAAAAATAGACTCCAAGAGCCCTGCAACTCAAGCATGCCACACCTGGCGCATAGCTAGCTAAAGAAAAAGACACCAAAGAACCATTGTCTATAAGAGAAATCCCATCCAAAACACATACACATCTTCAACAGGCTCCAAGAACTGTACCAACAGAAAACCCATGATGCAATTCCAAGCAAGGAACCTGCCACCACAAGAGCCAGCTTAAACCTGACATTAGAGGTCCAAGAAGTAAACCATTGAGCCAAAAGCGAGGGCTCATCATGATGGGACTTAGAGATAAACATAGAGATCCACCCATCCTACATCAAAGAAGAGAAAACCAGAGAAACGAGAGCATCCATATACAACTCCATCAATAATAACTCCTTCCATCCATTTTGCTTTAGCTTCAAGATAGGAGAACCGAATTCTATCTCCATAAATAACTAGGTCTTGAAGGTCTTGGGAAACACCCCAGCTAAGAAAACAAAAAAAGAAGCCAAGAGGGACCTGGCTTCCAACTCCATCAACAAGAACTCCTTCCAGC
Source organism: Sequoia sempervirens (assembly GCA_007258455.2). NCBI lineage: Eukaryota > Viridiplantae > Streptophyta > Pinopsida > Cupressales > Cupressaceae > Sequoia > Sequoia sempervirens. Next base: position 157,213,172 of record VDFB02026320.1, read on the forward strand.
CATTCTGCTTCAGCTTCAAGGCAGAAAAGCCAAATTCTATCTCCATAAATAACTGGGTCATGGAGAAGGTCTCGAGAAACACTCCAGCCAAGAAAACAAAAACAGAGGCCAAGAGAGACCTGGCTTCCAACATAAACACAAACCCCATACCCTTGGAAAGAAAAAACCCAGAAGGGTTCATCTCATTCCAAAAGAGCACAAGACATAGTAAGGGAAACAAGAGGTACATAAGAAGCATCCCAACCCACCGTAAGTGTTCAAGCCACACACCAGCAGAGGACTCAGATTCCAAAAAAAAAAAAATCTCCAAAGAGGCCCCAACAACACCCACCCAATAGGAAGCAAGCATAGGTAGCACATCACAAGGGCTCCCAAAGAGAGCCACCGAGGAATCCATAGCCATCGAGGAATCTAGAGCAATGGAATTGTGAACAAAAATTCCCAGTCTAGAACCCTCCAAGACAAGGAAAGAAGATAACAAAGGAGCATCCACTCCCATCGCAGGGAGGAGCCAAGAGCCTAAAAAAACTCCATCATCCCTCCACAAGAAGCAATAAAGGCAAAGAAATACCTCCTACAGCGAACCAAAAAACTAGAGCACCCAGCTACCACCAACACGAACCTGATAAGGAAGAAGACCCTCCCATAGATACCAAAAGGCATCTCCATCAGCGTCTTCATCTGCTCTAGCCTCACCCTCAACCATGCCATCTCCTGAATTCAAACCAAACCTCCCACTCATCATTCCCTATTTCTTTAATTAACTATTATTTCACATTAATTCCTAGAATAAAGGTGCAATCATTACAGATTATGGTCCAAATCACGAACACCTAGATTTCTACATTGGCTCATTTTTTGAGAAGAAATATGGCGCGGTGATTATACGTGGCAATCAGATTTCATGTTGGTTCTTTGCAAGGTATATATCATTAAAGATATGTGATCGATTGGTGATCATCAGGATTAAAGCTTTCTGATATTGCTTTTGAAAGGAGCAAACAACACCAGAATCTAGGAAATACTTTTTGAGAAAAAAAAGAAAACTAGAATGAAAGGAAAGACTAGAAATAGAGTCTAAAAGATAAAATTAACACAATTTCAAAGTAGACTCTCTATTTTCTGACTTTCAGAAAGAAACAATAAAATACTAGACTCTGGTAAGAAAGGAAATTATCGGGATTAAAATTTTGATCAATGAAATATCAGGTGGAGCTAGAATCTTCTGAAGATACAATTTATTTTTGGCTCAAACGTAGGACTCTGGTATTCTAGTTTCTAGTAACAAACTAAACATTAAGAGCATACCGAAACATCAAAACTGGGAAACAAAAGGATATAACAACAAAAAGTACAAGTGAAAATGAGAGGAAATTAGCAACATATCGAGCATCAAGACAACGCTGAAATGAGTGAAAACAAAACAAAAAGAAAGGAAAAGAAAAGAAAAAGAGGGGGTCCACGTTTTTCCAAGGAGAATAATGGGGCGTGTTGTGAGACCACACAACAACTAGCAACCAACAAAACTAAACAAAAAATAGAAAGTCAATTCCAGATCTAACATCAATATTCCAACTTTCTTTAGTATTCTAATTATAAATCATGGGATCGTTATTCCATATTCAAATTTTACTTTGGTTAGCATGCAAAATCAAGTATTACTGAGCTCATGTGTGTTCAATTGGTTATTTCCACTACAGTAAACTTATAAATAGCAATTGTTTGTATTAACCTACATAATATGACAATTCCTTTTAAGCCAACCAGGGATAGAGCCTTACTGCTAGTCAAGCATCCATAGCCTTGACAAGGTTATCTCCATAATTCCCCCAAACATAGCTCTACTGTTGATCAGGAATCCATAGCCCTTGTAGAGTTATTTGGATAGCCTAAAGAGTTGATATCTTTTTATTTATTTTTTAGATATGGCAATGATAGCTCATTCTTTTACTTTTGATATTGCAATAATAGCTCTTGTATCAACTTGCAAGCATTGAAGCCCACTATTAGGTTGCGAATTACAGTGGTAGCAAAGCTAGTCTTTTAATTTTTCAATTAATGCAAATAACTGCTATCCCAAATCTTAGTAGAATGATTCTAAATGTATTCGTTGGTAGCTCAACATCAACTGAATAATTCAAGCTAACCAAAGTATATAAAAATTGAATAATTCTTGAACAATTTATAAATGGAAAACTACTTCTGGTCAAAATGTAGATTAAATTTCTAGAGCTGACATTCTACTGACTTGTAGACCCTCAAAGGTTGCCAATTAATGTAAAGTCAAATGACAAAACACCTAGAAAAAAAAAGAAAAACAAACAAACAAAATGACAAAAACAAACAAAACCATCTATGAATAAGAAATTATGTACAAAAACTATTTACAAAACTATGTACAAAACTATGTACAAAAATATTTACTTATGACTGGAAATAATGCTTTAAAAACTACCCATTCACATGCAATGGGATATCTTTTCCATTCAAAGACATTGCTCTATAAGTACTGTCACCCAAGATTTTAGAAATTTCGTATGGGTCTGTCCATTATTTGTCAAACTTACCATGTTCACTTTTACGTTCATGAGCTTTGTTCCAATACAGGACCAAATCAGATATTCTAAATGTCTTTAATCTAGCTCTCTTATCAAACCATCTTTTCACTACAGATTGATGTTTAGCAAAATGATCTATAGCTCAAGTACGTTTTTGATCTAACTGCATCAATTGCAACAATCTAGCTTCTATTTGATCATCTAATCCAGTATATTCTTGTGCAAACTATCAAGTAGGGATTTTTAAGTTTATTGGTAGTATAGGATCTACCCCATAGACTAAATGATAAGGATAATTCCCTAATGCATCTTTCATCCTAGTACGATCTACCCAAAGGGAGAATTTTAACAAAGAATGCCATTCCCTAGGGTTCTTTTCAATCATTTTTTTAATTATATCCAACAAATTTTTATTTGATGATTTAGCTAATCCATTTCCCTGTGGATAATAATTAGATGAAAATTTTAGTGTTATGCCATATTCAAATGCCCAATTAGAAAATTTCAATGAAGCAAAAGCAGAGCCATTATCACATGCCAATGCATACGGCGTTCCAAATCTAGTGATAATGTTTTCTTCCAAGAATTTGATGACCACATATGTAGTGCATTGCTTACTAGGGAATGCCTCTATCCATTTGGTACAATAATCTGTAGCAGTCAATATAAATTTGTGACCAACTAAAGATGGAGGATTGATAGTTCCAATAAAGTCTAATCCCGATTGTGAAAAGGGACGCATCTCTATCACTAGTTGTAGTGGTTGATCATTGAATCTTCCTTTATCTGATGTTGTTTGCCATGTATAACAATGTTTGATATATTCATAAGTATATTTAAAAATCATGGACCAGTAGTAACCTGCTATTAACATGAGGTGTGCAGTAGCTAGAGGTGCTCCATGAGCTGTTCCAAATTTATCATGCAGTTCTTGCAACACTTTATCAACTTTTGTTCTATTTAAACATCTTAAATAGATTCCTTCATGATTTCTTTTTAATAGAGCTCCTCCCTTAATCATGTAACTCTATGATTTTATCTTGAGGGATCTCCTTTGATTCCTTTGCATATGATTAGGGAAAGTATGACTGACCAAATAATGCCAAATGTATGAATACCAATCTTCTTGATCTTTTTCATCCAATGTGTATTGTTGGATTTATATTTGTGGATCTATTTCTGCAATAGAGTTGACCAAAGCTTGTCCTCAGACCAACTTCATGGGTATGATATCTAAATCATATTCTTGTAAAATAATGACCCATTTAGCTCTCTTTTCTCTGAGCTCACTTTGTGTTAACAACATTTTAATTGCCGAATTTGGGACAATGGCTTTGACTATACTTTTGAAGATGTAATGTCTGAACTTGCGTATAGATTTGACCAAAGCAAAGGCTTGTTTCTCAATATCTGTGTATCTCAATTTTGCTTCCTTGAATGGAGAACTCAAAAGAAATTGGTTTTTCTTCTTTATTTTTTCCTTTTTGTGTTAATACTGCTACACAAGTGTGACCAGAAGAAAATGACTAAATATAAAAATGTTTAACATAGTCTAGACTTACCAATACTGGTGCTTCTATGATTGCAATATTTGTAGTCTCGAAAGTGATTTTAGTTTCATTTGTCCACTCTATCTTGGAATCTTTCTTTAACATATCATTGAGTAGATTCACTATTTCGATGAATCCTATGATAAATTTTCAAAAAAAAATAATCTTACCAAAATATGACTTCAATTATTTTCTACTTCCCAGGGGCTATAACTTGATTAGTGCATTCACTTTGTTTGGATCGATTGAAATATTGTGTTTAGAAATGATATGTCCAAGTAACTTTCCTTCAGTCACCCTGAAAATGCACTTTTTAGGATTTAATGAAACTCCATAAGTTTCACACTTTTGTATTATTTCTCTGAGATCTCAAACAAGATCTCTTCTATCTTTAGAAAATACCATAAGGTTGTCCATGTAAATGATGATGCATTTTCCTATCAATTCTCAAAAAGCATAGTCCATAGCTCTCTAGAATGTAGCTAGAACATTTATCAATCCAAACAACATCCTTATGTAAGAAAAAGTTCCCCACTTCATGGTGAAAGCTATTTTCATCCAATCTTCCCTCGCTACCATTACTTGGTTATATCCAGAAAATCCATCCAAAAAGGACATCATTTTCCAACTGTTAACTATCTATAACACTTCTTCTAGTGAAGGTAATGGATAATTGTCTTTTTTCAGACGCTTTGTTGAGATTCCAGAAATATACACACAATCGTATATCTCCATTCTTATTCCTTACAGGGACTAAATTTGTCAGCCAAGTGGAATGTTTGATTGGAAAAATTATCTTGGTTGACAATAGTTTTTGAACTTCCTTTTGAATTAAAGACTCTAAGAGTTCATATACTGGATTTTTTTTTTGTCATAAAGGTTTCACATCAAGCTTCAATGGTATAGTATGTGTAATGATGGAAGTATCATACATCTTCAAGAATTCATATGTTCGTGCTATGACTTTCCAATAATGTTTAAGTGCTTGAGAAATATTTCTCTTTTCTTCTTTAGTACAAACCTTCCCTATGAGTACGTTCTTAGGATCTTCTTCAGTATGCAAATTGTATAACTCAGATAGTCCTCCGTCACTTTGAGGTAAGTCTTTTTCTCTAAACTATCTGGTCAATATCGAACAATCTTTCTAATTGAATTATTCCTTTTGGAATATTATTCTCTGGCTTGATTAAATTCTTCATCTGGAATTTCTCCATCAAGACGATCTATCTCTTCAATTATTTGTGCTTTGAAAATACCAAAATTAGTAATGAATTCCAATATGTGTTGATCATCTTCAAATACTTGTAGGTTAGTGACATTATCAAGAACTGAAGGTAATTGTACCAATTCAACTATGAATCTTTTTAGATCTGAAGTTTCCAAAGGTTCTAGAGTACTAGCGGTAGTAGCTAGAGCGTTGGCTCTCTGATTGAATCTTCTAGGGATATGTGTAATATTGAATGTATTAAAATATTTAATTAAATCCCATACTCTGTTCCGATAGTTGGATAATCTTTTGTAGTGGAAAATATATTGCTTTTGGAATTTTTTAGCTACCAATTCTAAATCACCAAACACTTTAAGGATTCTATCTTTCTTCTTGATTGCCAGGATCAAGCCATGTATAAGGGATTCGTATTCTGCCACATTGTTGGTACATTGAAATTGCAATTGATATGCAACAAAAAAAAACTTACCTTGTGGATTGATAAGTTCAATTCCAATTCCAATTCCTTGTTTTGATTTTGATCTGTCAAATTTAAGAATCTAGGTTTGATCATCTGCAACCAATATTTTACCATTTTTTGATATCATTGTATAAATCTTTTCAGTCTGTATGTTTTGATCTTTGTTTCTATACATTTCTGATTCAGTTCTTTCAGTGTTATCATGTTTTGGACAATATCGATTCTCAATCCTATGAATTATCTCCAGGCGCATTATACAATTGTTTTTTGAATGTGCAGGATTATGCAACCTGCACCAATCCTACAACAACAAACCTTTTAGTGAAATTTTACTTTTACTGATTTCTTGAGCTTTTTCAATAATATTCTTTTGAAACTTATCATAAGGACTATTCTCTTCTTTAGAATAATCACAATCTGATTCAATTAAAACATTTGTTCCAGGAATTAGTTCATTAGATTTCTTAGCATCACAAGTAAAAACTTCCTCAATTTTAACTCCTACACTTCATATTTTGTAAACTCCTGGTTCTAAATCGACATATAGAACTTCATTTTTCTGATTATAATCTGTGAACATGTACTTCATTCATGGTTCTCTTTCAATCTAAATTTGATTAGGAACTCCCTTCCACAGTAACCACATGCATGAGAAATTTAATGTTTTGGACTAATCTCTACTTAGAAGCTTACGATAAGTATCAAGTATCTCCACAATTTGAATGTCAATATATTATTGGATTATGGGATCAGAAGCCAATTGCATGTGATTATTAGTCAATTCTCCTACTACGTTTACCTCTGTCTTGTCAAGTTGAGTGACTTTCTTTAAAGAATTTGTAGGGGTTAACCCTAATGTCTAACATATGGATAACGACATCACATTAGTAGACGCTCCAGAGTCTACTAAATAGTTATGAAGATTCTTACTGAATATTCTCAAAGTGATTAAAAATGGTGGGGACTCTAATTTTCCTTTGTAAAAGGCTACTTGCACATCCGCTATGGGAACAATGTTCTTATCTTTTATTTTAGCCTAACTAACTTTCACTTGAATGTATTTGAATTTTCTTTCTTTAGTAAAATCTTCTAAAGTGTTTAAGAAAGCTTTCTTTATCATAGGTGTCTTAAGAAATTCTGATAGAGAAAGGATAATCTTTACCTTCTTAATTTATTTCGCTAAATAATTACTCAAATTGTTTTCGTCAATGGAGTCTATCTTTTCACTTTTTGAAACATTTGATGAATTGTAGTAAGAGGTCACCTTGGGTAACCCAGGATTATTACTTGATTTTTCATCAGGTGGAGTATTCACATTATTAGGTGGGATGGATGTTGTTAAAGGCCCATTGATTTTACCTCCATTGTTAATGTTGTTCCTCATGTTGTAATTATGTCCTTTCTAATACTTTTGGAAGGAATGTATTTCATCCATTTCTTGAGGCCCGTTTTCATCTTGATAAGGAAAAGTATATGTTTCCAAAGTCAGTCGAATTATCACTTTCATATTCCTGAGCATGACTTGTGATGGCGGTAGGAAATTTGAAGCGTTCATAACTTTCCAGGACTAAAGCAGAGTCATATCCTACAAGAACTAATTCATTTCCCTTAGGAGGATGAGAATCACAATGCTCATTATAATGAGTAGTAGCAAGGAAATATTTTGAAGTGATTTTGAATTGTGAACAATCCACTTTAGCATGAGCATTTGTATTATGAATTCTACACCAATTATTCATTGCAAGGTCATCTAAGTTCACGTTCGATGTATAATTTTAATCAGTTGAATCAGGATTATCGAAAGGTGTGGATACTCCCCATTATTAGGGCATGTATTCTAAGGTCTAGGTGGCCTAGGAGCATTATACACTCGATTTTGTGAATTCTAATTATTATTCTGAGAACAGAAATTTTGATTTCATAATTGTGTAACCTCTGTGGTTAACCTTTTGAGTTGAGCTGTAATTTCTTTCATGTCTTCCTTTTCCTCAGAAATTTTGACATTTTGATTTTCTTGAGTTTGTGAGAAAAAAGAATTTCCATTAGGACACAACTCTGTAATAGCTAGACTAGGGTGAGGGACTAAAGCTTGATTATTTCCTAGTTGAAAGAAAGTATTATGAGGAAATGTCCCACTCTGGACTACTATAGGATAAGCATTAGGAGCCATAAGATGACCTATAGGAACTCCATTTACATTCAGGGTAAGGTAAATATTCGATTTATTTTCACCATTTGTAGACAATCCATTTCTGAGATGTTTCATTTCTAAATTTACACTTATGGCTTCAGCGTAGGCTTCTGGTAAAATAGTGGGAGGATTTTCTCTTTGCTTCACAAACATAGAAATTAAAGGATCTACTATTGTATAATAAACTGTGATAGCAGACAAATTTTCCAATACATAAGGTGCTTGTAACCTAAAATAAGCCTTTTGAAATCTATCATTAAAAGCAGTTATAGGTTTGCCTTCAAACCTCTTGATTTAAGCAAATTGATGATATAACAAAATAGGATCAATCGGTGTTCTAAACCTGACTAAGAATTGAGTTTTCATGTCTTTCCATGATTTGATAGAATTGTGAGGCAAGTTCATATACCACTGGTAAACTTCATCACTCAGAGTATATGGGAACAACTGACATATGATATCTTCATGTTGAATTCTTGCTCGAAAGAATGTGTCTTTGAATATACTGATATGCACTATAGCATCTTTGTAAAAATAATACTTAGGACACACCTTGTCAGGATTTTTAGATAGATCATTGTACATGAAAAATTGAATCGGTGACTCCACATTAAAGAATGCCATCACGATAGTTCGTGATGGTGCAATAATAGTTGGAATCTTTGGACTAGCACTTAAACTTACAGACTTTTGAGGTCTACATGATGCTTGACTACTAAGCTCGACTAAGTTCACCCAAGGATCACTACACCAAGATCTAGTGGTTCTATGGAAACCCAATTTAAAACCTAACAAAACCAAGAATAACAACAATAGGCCCCTCCTTCTAGTGATAGTTCCTATTGATGATGGTTTTACTCGTAGTAAACAGTTTTAATAAAATCTCCACAAACAAGACCATGAAGATCCTATCCTTCTTGAAAGATATGGAACAAAGACAACCTAAAAGTAAATTTTGCATTCACATGAAAAAGATTAGCTTTTTTTCAATCCCAATTCTTCGATAACAAGGTCATGGTTGCACTAGGGTCGCTCTTAGGTAATGATGTGACATTTGCTATTAATCTCAAAGGGACTACAGTTGTTTCAGGCTTTGTTAAGAATTGTAAACATTTCACATAAAATTTCACTTCATTGATCAAATAACATCATGAAATTGAAAGATTCAACATAATATTTCATGAACATCACAAATTATTTTCTATCACTTAAGTGGATTTAGCATTAAGCATTCAACAGCTCCATGAAAAATAATAAATTTTCAACAAAAAAAATTCCATTCATTTATATTTTTTGGTATCCGATATCTAGTTCTTTCTCTTTTTCTTAGGACTTGGGCTCTGGGACTCTTCTTTCTTTAGCTGATATTCTTAAAAAGCTCTTGATATTTGATGCATGCGCTCTTTTGAAATTCTTTGTATTGCTCTCCAAGTGAGCTTGAGCCTAATATATTATTTAGTTACTTAAAGTATGATATCATTTTTTTGTGCTTTGTCCATTTCATACCTAGCTATAACATTTTTGCACAGTATTATTTCGTTAATGACCTCCCATGTCAACAATTGAATAGGATCTCTATTCATCCTTTCTATCCATTCCTTAAAATCTTTAGCTTCCTTTCCATCCTATCCCAATGTTTGGGGGTCAAAACCTTCACATGTCAATATTTCAATAAATTTTTTATTTTCACTAATCAATCCTCTACACTCGACGATGACTCTTTCAAATCCTTCAATACATTGTATTAACATGTCACCTTCACATTTCAGTTGTTTCTTCCACTTTCCTATCAATGAAATTTCATGTCCTGATATTACATTATTTTGTATTAACTCTTAGATGTTTGTCTACATGAGAATTTCAATGTTTCGCCTTTCATCAATGACCTCCTCCTAGAAAAATCTACATTCATCTTCAAATATTTTCAATTTCTTTGAATGATGGAATGCTTCCTTGTACTTTCTTATTGCATCTATAATAAATTCTTCTCCTTGATTTTCCCAGTATTCAATCCATTCTTCAAACATATTCATTTTATGACAAACTGCAACAATTGCATCTACTTGCTCCTCTGACATCAACATCAGATATTGGGGTAGTTTAGCTTGTTCTCGACTAGATAAAGTCAATGAATTAATAAAGTGTTCCAAGATAGCAACTTGTCCTTTCAATTCTCTTTTCTTCTATTTATATTTTTGTTCTCTGGCAATAGTATCATTTAAGTTTACTTTTATTTCCTCTAATTCTTGTTGCCAAGACAAGTTTCCAAGACTAATACTTGTGATCTTATACAACTTAGGTGTTATCTCATGTCTATCCTTGTCAATGGTTGAGTGGCTATTTGAATAGTTCTATTGCCATCTGCATTCCTCTGTACAACATGCTTTGTCTTTTCTCTGTGCCTAGGTTTAGGAGTACCTACGTCTTGTATTAAATTATTAAGATTCAGAGGTAGTACTTCCACTTCCATTAGAGAAGCTAATTCCCTGATTAACCAATCAGGTGTAAAATCATCTTGTTGTACCTCTGTAACATTTCCTTATTTACCACTTGTTTTAGGAACTTCTTCTCTTTGGCTTGCCACATTTTCTGAAATGGGGATTTCCTTAGTGATATCTGGCATAGATTAGGGATTGGTAGGATTTGACATTGCCTCCTCCGTTTGGAGACTTATATTTTCCTGTTTCTCTAGACTTTCCATTTCATCTCTCTGAACATTATCTTCTTCATTCACTACTGCACCAGGATTCTCTATTTTCAATTCCATCTCCTACAAACTTTGTAGCTTCTTCTATAATTTGAATTTTAATTTCAGTTTCATCATGGTCTTTCTCTAATTCTTCAAAGACCTGCGAGTGTTTATTAACATTTTGCACATTCCCAAGTGAAGGCTGGGAATCAAGAGTATCTTCAACAATTCTTTCATCAATAGGATTCTGCTCTGCAGCTTCCCCTATTTCCATTTCAAGTATGCTAGGATTTCCTACCTTTGAGGGGTATGTGCAAGATCATGATGGGCCAAAAAGTGGCGATATGTAAGCGATACGATGGCCCATGTGTTTGACGATTTTTTTTTTACCCAAAATTGATGAAACAAAAATGGTTTTTAAAGGAGATTCTCATCTTTCGACCAATATAAATTATTCTTCAATAAATAATCATTATTCATTTTCTATTTGAATTACGACTAAAGTCCTGATTGATAGGCTAATTGGAAAACATATATAGCTTTGAAAAGGTATCACATTTTTTGAATCCAAAACATGTGTCACATTCTATGCTTTGCATACTATAGGATTAAAAGAAATAAATTGAATTTCATGAAGTTTTGACCAAGCTAAGGTGGTTAGACATACAAGTTTTTTATATTTTTTAAAATTTGTAATAAAAAGATTATAATTAATTATTTACTTGGAAAAAAATTACAAAAAAATATGCATCACATTGAGAAAGGAGTCCTCTACTTATATCTAAAATATTATAAAAAAATATTATAATTTTATTGTGGTTAAGGTGGTTAGACAGACACCTACTTATTTTTTCCTTGAAATTTAAGTACTACTACATTGAAATTTCAAATTTTCACCAAATAGATTTTTTTAAAAATAAAACTAGTAGTTTAGAAACTACATTCAGTTTGCTATAGATTCCATTCTTACATATTTTTGAAATAATATAGATAACTTAATCAAATTTTTAAGTCAAGCTGCCTAACTTTGATTTTTCTAAATTTTTTGCCACTTAAGGACCTATTTTTTCCATGATGATCCTGCACATACCTTGAGGCGGGCATTCCTTGAATAAACTCTTCTTCTTCAACATTTATGGGTTTAGAGCTTATATCCTGAATTTCTTCTATCACTAGGTGTACCATGGGTTTGTCTTTAGACTTCTTTTCTTTCACTTTCTCCCACATAGCACCTCATGTGTCCATCTGTTCTTTAATTCTAGCTTCATCTTCTTCAGAAATTTCCTCTAGATCTATAGGAGTCCCTCCCAATGTTTGTTTCATACTAGCCATATTAAAAGAAGGGGGAGAGGTAAATAAAGTTGCAGCCCTTTGAGATGTAGACCCGGTTTGTGCACCAACATTCTCTGTTGCTCCCATTCCTTCATCAATAGTTACTCTTGTTCTGGGTTTAGTTGTGGAGGAAGATGCACCTTTAGTTCTTAATTTTTATTTATCCTTAGCGATAGATGCATCTTTCTATTTATCAAATGGTTTTATGGGAAGTTCTTTTCTTGTAGTTTCAGGGGTTCTTTCTTCAATTCTAACACCTGGAGTTGCCTTACTAGTCTTTATTTTCTTCTTGCTAGGCTTTCCAATTTCAAAAGAAGTTCCATCTCTTTGTTTCCTTCTTTTATCTTTTGAGAAGATAGGTTCAATTCCTCTTTATCTCACACCTTTGAAAAAATCATCAATCCAGTGTAGAGTATACCTTAAGACTGGTCTAGTAAAGTCATCAATTGATGTCATATCTTCATCATCAACACCTAGGTCTGGAATGGGTTCATCATATTGTTGGAGTTAAAATGACACTAAGAGGGGGGGGGTGAATCAGTGTCTTAACAATATGACAAATTTTTCAAATATTAAAACACATAGCTCAGATTTGATCTCAATATCACTCTGATTAAAGCATTCATGAATTGAATGTAATCATTCATAAACAGAATTGAGAAAAATAATGACTCAACAGTGAACTGAAACAACAACACCATAGTAAAACAGAGAGAACATAGAAGAACAAAGAGACACAATATTTTGCTGAGTGGAAAACCCTCCTGGGGTATAAAAACCACTCCCTAAATGCCTTCCAGGCTTAATCTTTTAACCAACTGTTCACAATGCCTTATAGGCTGATTTTGGAGCACCCACTCAAGGAGCACCAACCCCTCATTTAGAGATTTCTATCTCAAGGAGTACCAACCCCTCAAATTATGTTTTGAACAATAATAATGATTCAAAGTATTTCTCTGTTTTCAGTTAAGCACATATCTCTCTGTTTTCTCATCTATAGAGTACCTTAAAGATTCAATAATTGAATCCCCAAAATACTACATAGAGAAGAAATTTACAAAGTCTTTGCCTCTTTTATTGCAGAGTTTATCCATACAATTTCATACAGCCAAGGAATGATAATCTCAGAATTACATCAACAGTCGAACAGAAAAATAGGTTTTTTGCTACTCTATATACATCTAGATTTAAATGCTAGATAGGTAACTGTCTTCAGGAGTAACGGCTGAACAACCAAACAAGACAAGAACTGCTTCACCTAGCTAAGAGCCATTCTCAACAAATCTGTAACGAATGAGTTCATTTTTCTACATAAAAAGCACAACTGTCCACCACAAAAAATCATAACCTCTAATGCATGAAAGACAATACTCAGTCAAGGCATCATATTGACTGAGATGTAGAGAGAAGTTAAGAAAAATGGTGATAATAAATTAATATGTGCAATATGAAATGCATAAAATAAAATACCAGACAGTTCTATAACTCCCATGGCTCCATTATCCATTGTCGAGCTTCTAGTCAGAAATGCACCAAATGAACCTTCCATAAACCTCTGTAGAAACCGTTACAGTCAGCAACAACAGAAAAGTAAACATTCATGATGGCAGCTAGGCTAGGGTTCGATACCCAGCAAAAAGAATAAACTCAAAAAGTTTGCCATAATTCTTTTTATTTCCATCGATGACACGTTATGCCGAAGGCAACTTTAACGTCGCCAGACAACCTTATGTTTGTCGCTTTCACCAAGACCCATCAGAGTTGGGAAGACCTCTTGTAGACTTCATAATTTTTTTTCGAGAGTCACTTGATACACATTGTCACCATGAAAATTCAATACCTATGCCGAAGGCCTTTCTCATTTCCAAGTCACCAAGACAATAAAGTTCTTACACCGACATAAACCTTTTTCCTTATGTGCATCGCTATAACATACCAATATCGGGGAGACCTCTCGATGAAATCTTTGTCAAACCGAAACAAAACTTTATACACTGAGTCATTGAGACCATGCCAAACTTTCGCCGAAAGCACTTCAAAAGACTTAGTCGGTAAGACCAAAGTGTTCTCTAAGACATTCCCTCGAAATAAAAACTCATGCTGATATGCAATGTTTCTTAACCAGCGGTCGGTGTGACATAGCACATTCGTTATGACTTCACACCGAAAACAATAAGTCAGGCCGAAGTGAATCCCAGATGTGATGTTGGCGAGACAAAACCACTTCACCGAGACCTATTCTGGGAACCCTGACACTTGCCGATAAGCATCCATCCACCATCGGTCGGTGTAACATTGCAATCTCGCTGTAACTTCATACCGATGGTATTACACTTTGCCGATAGACTTCCACATGCACTGGTCGGGGAGACAACATGATTTTGCTATGACCTCAGCCCGATGGCCAAACTCATGCCGATATACTTCATCCTGAAGCGTGTTAGTGAGACATAATGAAATCGATAAGACCTTATCCCGATGGTATAACATATGCCGAAAGGGAACACTTTCTGTCACTGAAACAAAAGAGAATTCTTTCTGACAATAGCCTGTAAGATAAATTCAATCGCCAAGACATATAAAATGTCTTGCCGATAGGCAACTCAGACATTTCAAAGTGGATTGGGGAGACCCTGCTATACTCATGCCGATATGTGTAAGCCTGTGATATGCAAAGAGAACCATCCTAACAAAGAAACCAACTTACAAGCTTTGTCAGTCACAGAAATAGCATTCATAGCATGAACCAAAATTCTTAACACCATAAAACATAACAAATGACTTTCTGTAATAGCCAAGAGACATTAAAGAAGTGCCATTTTAAATCATAAGGATCCAAACAGAGACCGATCACCAAAGAGAACCAACTGAAAGAGATTTTGTCATCAAGGACAAACCATAAACATAACTGAGATCCAACAAACTCCCCCTTTGTCGTTGATGGTAAAACACAAATGACTCTCCCCCTTTTTTCCTCAATGACAAAGAGTAGAAGAGAAGAATGTGCACTGCCATGAAATACAACTAAGAAGCCAACCAGAATATCATGAGAAATAGCTACAAAAAAAAGTAGTAGTGCAACAACCAAGATTGTAGGAGAGCTATAAGTGAATGAAAAATATGTAACTTGCTCCCCCTAAGCAGTAGCTTGGAGATTTAGTGAAGTAACAATTGAGAGATAACTCCCAATCAAAATCTCAGCCTTTCAAATAACTCTTTTTCTAAGGGCTTTGTAAAAATATCAGCCACCTGATCTTGAGATCCAACAAACTATAAGCAAACTTCATTAGCCAAAACCTTTTCTCGAAGAAAGTGAAAATTGATAGCAATATGTTTAGTGCGAGAGTGCATAATAGGATTTTTTGAAATATTTATCACACTAGTGTTATCACAGAGAATAGAAACAAGTTTAGAAACATCAATACCCATATCTGAAAGAGTCTGACTCATCCAGAGAACTTGAGTACAGCATGAAGTGGCAGCAATGTATTTTGCTTTAGTAGTAGAAAGAGAGACAAATACTTGTTTCTTGTTGTGCCATGCCACTAAACGATCACCAAGAAAGAATGCAGCACCACTGGTGCTTTTCCTATCATCCAAACAACCAGCCCAGTCAGCATTAGTATAAGCAATCAAAGAGAAATCATTGCGCTTAGGATACCAAAGACCATAATCAAGAGTGCCCTGAATGTATCTAAAGATTCGTTTGATAGCAGTAACATGAGATTCTTTAGGTGATTCCTAAAAATGTGCAACAGTGCAAACCACCTGCATAATGTCAGGTCTAGAGGCAGTTAAATATAAGAGACTGTCGATCATTGATCTATATTCTGTTTGATTTGTATCAGGAGAATCATCAACCTTAGTAAGTTTGCATCTAGTAATCATTGGAGTGCTAACTGGATGGCATTCATCCATCTAAAATTTCTTAAGCATCTCTTTAGCATACTTGGTTTGAGAAACAAATATTCCATTCTCACATTAAGAGATTTGCAAACCCAAGAAGAAATTTAATTCTCCTAACATTGACATTTCAAACTCAAATTCCATTATCTGAGAGAATTTTTTACTCAAATTGACATTATTGCAGCCAAAGATAGTATCATCAATGTAAATTTCAACAACCAAAATATCAGAACCTTCAGTTTTAACATAAAGATTATTGTCTACACCTCTAACAAAGCCATTAGAAATTAAATGACTATCCAGCCTAGATTACCAAGCTCTAGGTGCTTGTTTTAAGCCATAGAGAGCGTTTTTCAACTTGTAAACATGGTTAGGATTATCTTTGCATATAAATCCTTCAGGCTATTCAACATAGACCTCTTCATCTAAATAGCTATTCAAAAAAGTTGTTTTGACATCCATTTGATAAACAGTAAAGTTTTTATAAACAGAATAAGCCAACAATATTCTGATGGATTCTAATCTAGCAACAGGTGCAAAGGTTTCAGCGAAATCAATACCTTCTTGTTGAGCATAGCCTTTGCAAACAAATCTTGCTTTGTTGCGAATAACATTACCATTTTTATCAAGCTTATTTCTATAAATCCATTTGCCTCCAATCAAATTCTTGTCATCTGGTCTTGGGACTAACTCCCAAGTCTGATTTTTCTCAATTTGATCAATTTCTTCCTGCATAGCATTAAGCCAACACGAGTCTATGAGAGCTTCATTAAAAAATTTAGGCTCAAACTGAGTAACTAGACAGAAAGCAATTTGTGCCTTTTCATCAGATTTTGCAGCCTTTCTTCTAGTTTGAACTCCTACATTTTTATCCCCAATAATCTGATCTTTGGGGTGATATTTAGCTAGTGCTTTTGATGCAAAATTTTCAAGACTTGTATTTTCATTTTTAGTGCTTGCTGGATCAGTATTAGGCTTTGTTGTTTCAGCTCCTTCTGAAATTGTTTCTAGTTCAAGTTCTTCTTCCTCATTATCCTGCAAAGATTCAGCATACAAATGTGGTCTTTCATCAAATTTGACATTAACAACTTCAACAATCTTATTAAGCCTTTTGTTAAGGCATTTATAAGCTTTGTTGTGAGTTGAGTATCCCAAAAAGATACCCTCATCACTCTGTGATTGAAATCTCCCAAGGTTATCATCATCTTTCTTGATAAAACACTTACTTCCAAAGATTTTAAAGTGTTTGACAGAAGCAGTTTTTCCATGCCAAAGTTCATAAGGAGTGTGTTTAGATTTCACCCTAAGCTACACTCTATTCAAAATGTATATAGCTGTATGAATAGCTTCTTTCCAATACATATCAGACAACTTAGCTTCATCTAGCATGGTTCTAGCCATTTCTTTTACAGTTCTATTTTTACATTCAACTACCCCATTTTGTTGAGGTGTTTTAGTTGCAGCATACTGCCTTTTAATACTGTGTTGTTCATAGTAATCAATAAACTCTTGAGAGGTGAACTCACCTCCTTTGTCTAATCGAAGGCATTTGAGTTTCAAATCAGATTCCTTTTCAACCATTTTACGAAAGATTTTGAACCTTTCAAAGGCTTCTGATTTGTGTTTAAGAAATGTGACCCAAACCATTCTAGTATAATCATCCACAAACAACATAAAGTACCTTTCACCATTAATAGACCTTGTTCTGGTTGGTCCACATAAATCAGTATGCACAAGCTGTAAAGGTTTCGAAGAAGAATGCTCTTTTTTCTTGAAGCTGATTTTAGTTTGTTTACCACTTAAGCATTCTTTGCACATAGAATTTTCTGGCTTGCTAAGAACTGGTAGACCTCTAACATTCTGATTTTTACTAATTCTAACCAGATTTTCAAAGTTTATGTGTCCTAATCTTTTATGCCATAACCAATTCTCTTCAATTTGGCCAATTAGACACATACCTTGATTATTGTCATTGCATGATGAGTCAAGAAGATTGTACACATTTCCTTTTGTCCTCCTTCTAGCTGCAACAGCCTTTCCAAGCTTGTTCTTAATCTCACATCCCTACGAAGTGAAAAGAACATGATAACCACTATCACAGATTTGACTAACACTTAGAAGATTGTGTTGAGACCTTCCACATAGTACACATTATAGATAGGAGTGTCTTCATTCAGAAGGAGTGAACCTCTACCTTTAATATGAATACCAGAGTTATCACCAAACTTAACATAACCACCTACATAATCTTCAAGATTTATAAACTTATCCTTATCGCCAGTCATATGGTTAGAACATCCACTATCTAGGACCCATAAGTCCTTTTTCTTGGAATGAAAAGCAGTTTAAACCAACATAGTTTGTTCAACGTTGTTAACAGTCTTAGGTTTCTAAATCTTTTTAATTTTCTGCTGTTTCGATTGCAGATCAGCTCTGCATTGTTTGACAGAATGTCCCAAAGTATTGCATTTAAAACATTTGATCTGTCTAACAAAACCTTAGTGTTTCCTAAGACCAAACTTGGGTATTCTAGAATTCATAAGCCTATAAGTGCTCACCTTATGACCAAATTTGTTGCAGAAAAAGCAATAACCATAGAAAAAAGAATTGACTTTGTATGAAGGTCTATTACCTCTAAAAAACTTAACATGATCCTTACCAGATTCTGAGTGATTTGAACCTGAACCTTTGTCTTTAGAAGAGGGGTTTTGTTTTGCATGGTCAATTGAGCATTCACACTTTTCAAAACCAACACCAGTTTTATCTTTGTACATCTTCTGTTTGCTGAGCATCTCATTTAGTTTTAGAGTACTTTCATATTTTTCAATTTCCTTCCTAAGAAGGACTACTTCTTGTTCCAGTTTTTGAATTTCTTGATCCTTGCAGCTTACAGTCTCTCGAAGACAGTCTTCAACTCTTTTAGCTTCTTCAAGATAAGTTTTCAAAGAGACCATTTCTTGATCTAGTTTATGTTCTTGAGCAAGAACTTGTTTTTTGAGTTTTCTAACCTCTTGTAAAGCACATTTCAGTTCACTTTCAAGATCTACTTCACCTTCTTCAACATCAATAGTGTTTGAATCATTTTGCTGAGTAATTTCAGCCATGAACAAAGTTTCATCATCTTCTACAGATGAATCTTTAGACTCAATATCAGATTCATCCTTACTAAATAGACTTTTCTTCTTTTTAAAATTGAAGTTTCGTTTAGGCTTAAAGGCCTTCTTCTTAGGCAGTTTTTCAATTGTCTCGTTGTCATAGATTTGATCATCATAGGGACACTTTGTAGCAAAGTGGCCTATTTTTCCACAGTTAAAACATTTAAAGGGAAGTTTTCCCTTATATTTTCTTGATCCTTTTTTAAATCTTCTAACAAAATGGGATTCTTTAGAATCTGACAAATTTGATTCACTGACTTCGACTTTTTCTTTCTTTTCAGTGTTAAAGGCAGTTTCTTTTCCTGTTGAATTATTTTTGCTAGTTCTCATTTCATAGGCAGTAAGTGTTCCTTGCAGACTATCTAAGGTAAGTTGATCAAAGTGTTTCTTTTCTTCTAGGGCTGAAACCTTAGATTCAAATTTAGGTGGTAAGGTTCTAACAACCTTTGTGACAACATCAAATTCATTAACAGTTTGACCTAGACCTTTCATTGCATTGACAACTTCATCAACTCTTAGGAAATATTCAGCCACTTTTTCATCATCCTTCATTTTCAACTCCTCAAATTGATGTTTGAGAGTAATGATTTTTGACAATTTGACTTTCTCATTCCCTTGATATATAGTTTCAAGTTTTTCCCAGATATCATGAGCAGATTTGTAATGCATGAATTTAATGAACACATCTTTAGTTAACCCACACAAGATGGCATGCTTAGCTTTGGCATTTGTTTCATACCTCTTTTTTTCAGCAGGATCAGTGGGAATAGAGGTTGGTACATTTTAAGCATTTATAACCATGCTCCAAACATCAACATCAAAAGAAATAAGAAAAGCTTCCATTCTGATTTTCCAGAACACATAATCTGTTCCCTCAAATAACAGAGCTCTGGTTATAGAGGCACCCTCTTGAGAATGTTCCATTAAAAACAAACTCCAAGACCAAGATCAATCCAAGGTGATAAAAACCTATCAGAGGACCCTATGCTCTGATACCAACTGTTGGAGTTAAAATGACACTGAGAGGGGGGGTGAATTAGTGTCTTAAAAATGTGACCAATTTTTCAAATATTCAAACACACAGCTCAGATTTGATCTCAATGTCACTCTGATTAAAGCATTCATAAATTGAATGTAAACATTCATAAAAAAATTTGAGAAAAATAATGACTCAACAGTGAACTGAAACAACAACAGCATAGTAAAACAGAGAGAACACAAAAGAACAAAGAGACATAATATTTTGCCGAGTGGAAAACCCTCCTGGGGTATATAAACCACTCCCTAATAGCCTTCTAGGCTTAATCTTCTAACCAATTGTTCACAATGCCTTATAGGCTGATTTTTGAGCACCCACTCAAGGAGCACCAACCCCTCATTTAGATATTTCTATCTCAAGGAGTACCAACCCCTCAAATTATGTTTTGAACAATAATAATGATTCAGAGGATTTCTCTATTTTTAGTTAAGCACATATCTCTCTGTTTTCTCATCTATAGAGTACCTTAAAGATTCAATAACCGAATCCCCAAAATACTACATAGAGAAGAAATTTACAAAGTCTCTACCTCTTTTATTGTAGAGTTTATCCATACAATTTCATATAGCCAAGGAATGATAATCTCAGAATTACATCAACAGTCAAACATAAAACTAGGTTTTCTACTACTATATATACATCTAGATTTAAATGCCAAATAGGTAACTATCTTCAAGAGTAATGGCTAAACAACCAAACAAGACAAGAACCGATTCACCTAGCTAAGAGCCATTCTCAACAAATCTATAACGAATGATTTCATTTTTCTGCATAAAAAGCACAACTATCCACCACAGAAAATCATAACCTCTAATGCATGAAAGACAATACTCAGTCAGGGCATCATATTGACTGAGATGCAGAGAGCTGTTAAGAAAAATGGTGATAATAAATTAATATGCGCAGTATGAAACACATAAAATAAAATACCAGACAGATCTGTAACTCCCATGGCTCCATTATCCACTGTCGAGCTTCCAGTCAGAAATGCACCAAATAAACCTTCCATAAACCTCTATAGAAATCATTACAGTCAGCAACAACAGAAACATAGACATTCATGATGGCGGCTAGGCTAGGGTTCGATACCCAATAAAAAGAATAAACTCAAAAAGTTTGCCATAATTATTTTTATTTCCATCAATGACACGTTATGCTAAAGGCAACTTTAACATCACCAGACAACCTTATGTTTGTCGCTTTCGCCAAGACCCATCAGAGTCGGGAAGACCTCTTATAGACTTCATAATTTTTTGCCGAGAGTCACTTGATATACATTGTCACCGTGACAATTCAATACCTATTCCGAAGTCCTTTGTCATTTCCAAGTCGCCAAGACAATAAAGTTCTTACACCGATAGAAACCTTTTTCCTTATCTGCATCGCTATAACATACCAATATCAAGGAGACCTCTTGACAAAATCTTTTTCAAACCGAAACAAAACTTTGTACACTGAGTCGCTGAGACCATGCCAAAATTTTTCCGAAAGCACTTCAAAAGACTTAGTTGGTAAGACCAAAGTGTTCACTAAGACATTCCCTCAAAATAAAAACTCATGCTGATATGCAATGTTTTTTAACTGGCGGTCGGTGTGACATAGCGCATTCGTTATGACTTCACACTGAAAACAATAAGTCAGGCCGAAGTGAATCCTAGATGTGATGTCGGCGAGACAAAACCACTTCGCTGAGACCTATTATGAGAACCCTGACACTTGCCGATACGCATCCATCCACCATCGGTCAGTGTAACATTGCAATCTCGTTGTGACTTCATACCGATGGTATTACACTTTTCAGATAGACTTCCACATGCACTAGTTAGGGAGACAACATGATTTTGCTATGACCTCAGCCCGACAGCCAAACACATGTCGATATACTTATTCTGAAGTGGGTCGGTGAGACATAATGAAATCGATAAGACCTTATCCTGATGGTATAACATATGCCGAAAGGGAACACTTTATGTCGCCAAAACAAAAGAGAATTCTTGCCGACAACAACCTGTAAGATAAATTCAATCGCCAAGACATATGAAATGTCTTGCTGATAGGCAACTCAGACATTTCAAAGTGGATCGGGGAGACCCTGCCATACTCATGCTGATATGTGTAAGCCTGTGATATGCAAAGAGAACCATCCTGACAAAGAAACCAACTTACAAGCTTTGTCAGTCATAGAAATAACATTCATAGCATGAACCAGAATTCTTATCACCATAAAACATAACAAATGACTTTCTGTAATAGCCAAGAGACATCAAAGAAGTTCCATTTTAAATCATAAGGATCCAAACAGAGACCAATCACCAAAGAGAACCAACTAAAAGAGATTTTGTCATCAAGGACAAACCATAAACACAACTAAGATCCAACACATATACCCTTTGATCATTGTAAAATTGATTCAACACTTGACCATCATCTTCTTCCAATTGGTTCGAGATGTCATAAAGCTTGAGCATCTGTGAAAATCTTATAGTCATTCTTTCATATTTTCTTTTTCTTACCACGTGCTCATCTTCATAGTTAAGCCAATAATCTTCTAAATGAGGCACATGAGCACAAAAACCAACTATATTTTTAGAATTATTTCCTTCGATATCATAGTACACTCTTTGAAGAGGGAATTCTTCAAAATGGTAGGTCCTCAGTTCTTCTTCACACAAATCAATCACTCTAATTGCACTGCACTTATAATTTCCTATTCTAATGAGAAATCTAAAAGAAGCCTTTTTATGAGCATGGTTATAAAGAGCTTGAGATGGTTTTAATTTACTCACTAATTCCAATAAGACAATTTTATCTATAGGATACCTGGGCAGCATAAATGGGTGTCCATCAAATTCCTCCACTCTAATGTAGGAGTAAGTTGGGAACTTTATGTACCAGCCTCCCATAGGCCGAATGACACTTTGTGCTTCTAGGGATAATATCTTAGCTTTATCATCTTCCATTTTTCTCACCAATTTCATGGAGAAAAAATCATTCACTTTTTTGTAATCACCTTTATACCTGTGGATGGTGATCTGGGGTAAATGTGCATATATCAAACTATTGCTAACTTTTGTGCCCAAAGTACCAATCTATTTCAACCCTTGTTTACTGGCCCTCATAGTACAGAAGTAAATAACATATGATGACATGTAGAAGCATCTAGTTTTTATGAATGTAGTAATTTGTTCATGTAGTATGTCGCTTATTAATTTTCCCCAGTGTAGCTCCATAGGACGCTCCATCATGTGGGCTATTATAATGAACATCCAAGGTTCGAATTTGCTTGCATCTCTTAAACCGACTACTCTACTCAACAAAGTTATAATGTCTTGCATTTCTTGTTTAAACATAGACCTCTGAATTACCTTGGTTTGTTGTGTAATTGGTTGTTGGCACCTTTGGGTGCTCATGATTTCTCTATTACACTCCTCAACACTTTGATATGTCTTGGTCTTGGTCTTCAGGTCAACATTGAACATTTGTGTGTAAATGCGGAGACCAAATGTGTATATGATTCCTTTCTGAGATAGGTCTACATAAACTCTCCCTTCTTTCTCAACAAACCTCTTGGCTAGGTTGTAATGATTTACACATTGCATAACTAATTTCAGAGCTTCCATTGCTGGCGGAAACCCTCCTAGAGGAAGTAATCCATTTTCCACAACACTCTTGGTACATTGAGAAGCATTCTCTTGTAATAGCCGTGAATGGATTTCAGTGTCAGAAGACCATCCCATGTGGGTATCTGTAACCACTACATTGATGGGTACTACTTTTGAATTGCAATTCTTGAATTCATCTTCTGCCCTTGCATCAGAAGTACTCATTTTGTATATAATGTGCTCTGCAATTTTTAGAATATGTGTCTTGTGTGCGAGTTAGGGTTAGATTTAACCAAAACTTATGTTTCATAAAATTTTCAATTCATTTTCGATTAAATTTAACAATTCAGAGAATAATTAATATTTCAATTTCAGAATGGGAAATACCATTATCAATATTTTTAGCCTAAGAAACTCTTAACAAAGTATCAGTTGTTCGAAACATACTTGGTTATGGTTATCAATTTTGATTCTTCAAAATGCAACTTCAAAACCCTTGGTATCTACGTCTTAGTTTCTCAAAATTTTACCTCTCTTTGTGCACCAATGTTGCTTCAATAATTCAATTTCCTTAGCAAATTTGCAATATGACGCGAAGTGGAGTGTTGAAAAAGCAATTTCATGCTTGAGGTGGTGCCAAGTACATAGGTAGTTTTCCACCTTCATTAATTACCTATTATTTCACATTAATTCCTAGAATAAAGGTACAATCATTATAGATTGTGGTCCAAATCACAAATACCTTGATTTCTGTGCTGGCTCATTTTTTGGGAAGAAAGATGGTGTGGTGATTGTACGTTGAAATCAAATGCCATGCTGGTTCTTTGCAAGGTATATGTAATTAAAGATATGTGATCAATTGGTGATCACCGGGATTAAAGATTTCTGATATTGCTTATGAAAGGAGCAAACAACACCGGAATCTGAGAAATACCTTTTGAGAAAAAAAAACTAGAATGAAAGGAAAGACCGAAAATAGAGTCTAAAAGATAAAATTAACACAATTTCAAAGAAGACTCTCGAGTTTCGACTTTCAGAAAGAAACAATAAAATACCAAACTCCGGTAAGAAAGGAAATTACTGGGATTAAAATTTTGATCAATGAAATATTGGGCGGAGCTAGAATCTTATGAAGATACAATTTATTTTCAGCTCAAATGTAGGCCTCCGGTATTCCAGTTTCCAATAACAGACTAAACATTAAGAGCATACCGAAACAACAAAATTGGGAAGCAAAAGGATATAACAAAAAAAAGGCCAAGTGAAAATGAGAGAGGAAATCAGCAACTGACTGAGCATCAAGACAATGCCAAAATGAGCGAAAACAAAAAAAAATGCAAGGAAAAGAAAAGAAAAAGAGGGGGTCCACATTTTTCCAAGGGGAAAAATGTGGCATGTTGTGAGACCACATAACAATGGTGTAGATTGTAACATACATATCAAATATCTAAAAAAGGAGGACCCTAGTTTGGGATGCACCATTCCCTAGACCAGCCATTTTAGCTTCAAGTTTTCAATATAATTTCCTCTCTAATGTCTCTTCTCAAACCAAAGTTATTTTTTCCACTTTCTATTTTCTTCTATGCCATAAATTATAATTTTAGATCTAGGGTTGCATATCAAATTGACTTTTTAAAGCATAAATCAAATTTATCATCCTCACAAATTAAGACAACATAAACCCTAGTATGTTAGCTCTCCCTTGTTGCAGCAAGCTAATCATCAAACCCTAGTTGGTTTATGTTTGAATGTGCAGTCAAGTGAAAAGGAGATAATCCTAGTTAATCTAATTGGATCTAGGATCACTTTTCCTACTCAACATTTTGGTGAACCTGAAATTTCTTGTACTTGTAATTTTTTATTTTTAATAGCATAAAATATTGAAAATTATTTAAAATACTTAGGTTCCTTGAAGATATTGCATTGATTTAATTTTAAAAAATAGGCATTTGCATTATTTGTTCATAAAAAATAAATATTGAAAAATATTTTTGGATTAATAATTTCAAATTTGATTTTTCATTTTTAGGGCTTAGAACTAATTTATTTTCATTGATACATTTAATTGCAATACTATTTTATCATTTATGCAACACATATTTTAGTGACAAACATCGAAAAAGTGAAGAAATTGCTTAGTATTTTCATTTCAAAAATAAAAAAGCATTGCTTTTCTATATTTTTTAGAAAAATTAGTCAATTATAGTATTTAAACTTTTGAACATATTCAATTTCCCTAAAATATCAAAAATTTCATGCATGTATGTGATTCATATAGAAAAAATAGGTATTATGCATTTCTAGAACTTTGTTCACTTCCAAGCCTAAACCTTTGCAACTTGAGACCTTTAAACACTATTGATGGTTTTCAAATCCTATTTTAAAAAAAGATTACCTATCTATTCTAGGGTACATAGTACCCCTATCCAGCTAGTTTGGGCTAATTTGTTTTGTGCAAGTCTCTGTCTCTAGTCTCTATTAAGATCTAGGTCATGTTTTGGAAGTCTATTATGAAAAATGTTTGATATTGTTGTGCATTGCCAATTTTTCCTAATTTACCAAATTCAATGCAATACACCCTAAAAATGATAATAATAATAATGTGTTTTATTTTCAAAAGTATAGTTTTGACATAAAAAATATGACTTGTCTAAAAAAATTGACATTGTCCTTTGGCTGACCAATAATTTTTTACTTATGAGAACATTGTGATAGAACATAATAAAATCATTGATACATTTATGAAAATTAGTTTACTTAATATTAATTTTTCTCCCAATGTCTCCCCTATGTTTGAGGGTACTTTGGTTCAAGAGGATGTAATAATTAACAATCATGACAATCATGTTAGTTCTTCTCCAAATATCTCTCCTACTTGTGAGAGTCTATCTTGGTGCAAGAGGATCCAATCACTAAAAATAATGAGACTCATGCTTGTTTATCTCCTAATACCTCTCCTACCTGAGAAAATATTGTGGCTAAAATGGATGAGATCATTGATATATTTCCTCCTTCAAACTATAGTAAGGTGTCTTGCACATAGATGAAAATTCAAAATTTACAATAGGTCCTCCATTGATAGAAGATTACCAACAAGCTAAAATTATGAACCCACATTTGATTATTGGACCTCCTAAACCACCTCACATTATAGGACCTCCTAAATCTCATGGCCATATCCTAAAATTTGCAAAAAAATCATTAGTATCTATGCGCAACAAGATGTGTTGAAGAAATTGAGTTATCATGTAGTTGCTCACACATATTGATGAGCCTAGTTTTTGGTCCAATTTTGGGTAGAAGCTATAGTTTATTTGCTGGAATTTTTAATGGAATCTGATGTTATATGTTGATATTTTCATAATGTTTCCCTCAAACCATAGACATTGGGTTTAAATACTATCTTTGCAAGTTTTAATGACATTGGCATATTATGTGGATTATCTATATTGATTTTGCATGTGGTTAATGAATGTTCCTTAAGGTGGTTATAGATGTGCAATTATTGTACATACTAAATTTTCCATACAGATTTAATATGCTAAGTTGAGGAAGACACCGCCAACTAGGCATGCACCATAATGTATAGCAAAGGAATTGCTCAAAGTAAAAGGAGGAGGGAAGAAGATTCCTCATGCAACCAAATGTAACCACCTTGTAGTGGAATTTAATGATTGAGCATGCGCGGGCATTACTGTTGTGTTGGATTTGCATTTGGACATGCATGTCTGACCAGATTCCATGCACGTGTAACTGCCATCTCTCCATTTTCTCTATTTTCCCTAAATGGCGTCCTCCTAGTCGTGGAGTTGACTGCCTTGTTTAGCTGATAGTATAAATAAATATTGGATGCTCCTTCCTCAAGGGTTGCATGATTTCATATTGTACTTGCACTCTCTATTTTTTGGTAATATAGATACACTACTTTTTTGTACTCATGATTTACAGTGAATAAAATAAAGTTCTAAGTTTGAGCATCTTAGTTCTCATTAGTTTTAGAGGATACTTATCCAAGGGGGCCCACTTGGTGAGTAATACATCTTCTTAGTTTAGTGTTAGTTTAGTATTATTTACTTTTTAGTAATTAGTTAGAAATTTGGCACCAACTATTCCTACAGCCACTAGAATCCCATTCTGTGACTGTTCTTGTAGCCAAAGTAGATAGAGTAGTGCCCTGTTTTTTGCTCAAATTTTTATTCATGTTATTCATTTTAGTTTGATGCGGTTTTTGATTGATGATTGGTATTTATGGTATTCCCTTCTAATCAATTTAATTTTAGCATTATGTGTTCATTAGCTATAGAATGATATCGCTACTTTGAGTTCCTAGTGCACATACTATGTTGGCCCATTTCAATTTCACGTCCCTAGGTTGATAAGTTAAATGCACCTTCATGATGATTGAAATAGCTATTTAGGTTAGATGTCCAATCTTTGAATCATGGCTGTAAGGGCTTAGTTATTAAATCATTGTAGGAGGCCAACATTTTTGGCATTGTTGTTGGGGAAGCTATCAAACTAGGGAGACTTTTGGAGTCATTGGTAGTTTTTCTTGTTGTAGTGCTTCTCAAAGTTGTTCTTAGTATATCCTCATTTAGGAAGTAATGACTACCCTTATTCTTTACCAATTCTTTGTGTGAGTTGATTGATAGTGAGTGATACTACATGCATATAGGAAGGAGAATGGATGCTTATGGGAGATTTCTTCTTGACAATCCTATTCCATTCGAGCTAGTTGAATATCAAAACCTACCAAGAGAAGAATAAGAAGATCCACACCCCTTTGCTGATGCATAGCCTAATCTGAATAGCTCTGAAGTCTCCTCTGAAGATCAAAATGAGCTTGATAATCCCTTTGCTTTGGAACTACATCAAGTAGGCATGGGTGATGCAAATAGGAATAGACCTAACCAACTAGCTTTTCCTTTCCCCATTACCCACCAAAATGAAGTTGAAAACATCAAGAATATTCCTGCCTCAACACTCCACAAGTTTTATGGACTTGTCACATAAGATCTTGATACCTTTTTAATTGAGTTTGACATACTCTACATGAGTTATTATTATACTACTGATGCCAATAGGCTTAAGGTATTTCCTACCACTCTGAAAGAGGCTGCATTAAGATGGTTCATGAGCCTAGGAAGAGATACTAGAGAAACTTGGGAAGACATGAAGACACAATTCCTTGAGAAATACAAGGAATATTGCAAGGGAAATGACATGAGAGGAGGTGACATTTTCAGGATGCAGAAAAAGTAAGATGAGAGCCTTGAAGATTACATTGCAAGGTTTTTTTTTTCCTACAAAAATCTCCAGACCATACACTTAATGAAGACTCACAAAATTTGTTTTTCTTGAGATGAATCAATGATAGTTGCAATGATGCCTTGGACCTCATGGAAGGAGGAGATATCTCCCAAGTTCCTTGGGAAGATATCAAGAAAATATGCTAGAACTACTCTAAGGCAGCTTCAAAGAAGGGGGGATCTTACCAATCTTCCATGGGTAAGTCAACTATCAATGGAGTTTCAAGAATGGATATTACTCATTTACTAGCAGATTTCAAGAAAGACATTATAAATAATCTAGCTACTCAACTAGATACACTTCAGACCAAGAAGAAGCAAGAGGAGACAAAGGCAATGTTGACAGAGTATTGCCCCCACTATAGATAAAAGATGAAAGACTGCAGATGTAAGATGGTATCTAATCTTGAAAGAAAGAAAATTCCACTTGAGTTCAATCCAATCTAGATTGAAGAAGACCAAGTCTACTATGTTGCACAAATGAAGCCTTGGGCTCAAGACAAGGTATGCCATAAGATCCACTATCCTATGTTGGACCACATTTTAATTCCTACTCATCTGGTAACCAATGGCAACCCCTATATCCACCCAGTTATGGAGGATATCCACCACATCCTTGGAGTAACCCTCCAAATGCTTGGACCATTCATCAGAGTTCTCCACCCCAGTGGCAACAACCTTAGGGGAATTGGCAGCCACCTCTAGGAAATTGGTAGCAAACAAATCAATGGAGAGGAGGACAACAATGGCCTACCCAAACAACCAGTTACATGCAACCACCTTCTAAACCTCAGCAGCTTGCTATAATTCCTCCACCTACTAATCCAAGCTCAAATGCACCTAAACCTACCTAGCTACAAGCTTAGCCCACACCCAATCAAAATAACAAACCACAACAGCAGCCTGCATACTCTGCTAATTCAAATAAATTCCCTACATATGTTGTGAGTGTAGGTGACATCCACTTCCATTCAAGAACTACTCTACCAGCCCCTTCCAAGCCCATTATTACTGAACTTCCTATGGAAGAGGAAGAGGGACCTTTGAATGATCCCATTCAGCCAAGTGTACCTAAAAGTCCTGAACCAGTCCAAGTCAAGTAAACTAAACAAGAACCACCATTTCCTCAGAGATTAGAATTTTCCAAGAAGGAAGAAAAGGAGGATACCACTTTTGATATCTTGGACTAGCTAAAGCATATATGTGTCTAGATACCTCTATTTCAGGGCATAAAGGATGTCCCAATCTATGAAAAGGAAATCAAGGAGGCATGTCTCAAGAAGCCAAGTAGGAAAAAGAAGAACCCAACTACAGTTCATGTTATAGGATAGCTAACTGACATCATGCTAGGAAAAGTAACTATCCCCAAGTATAATGACCCAAGTAGTCCTGTGGTAGAATTTTTTATAACTGAGGTCCAAGTAAAGAATGCTATGATTGATTTAGGGGAAACAATAAATGGAATGACCAAAGACACCCTATAGCAACTAAAAATTGCAATTATGGGATCTACTCCTACTATCCTACAACTTGTTGATAGCTCTACTATGACGCCTGATGGTGTAGTGGAGGATCTTGCAGTAGTTCTAGACTCCTGGGAGTACCCAACAAACTTTATGATTATTTCTCCTAAAGCTACACTAGGTGGGTATCCCATTATTCTTGGAAGGCATTAGTTAGCAACTGTAGATGCATACATTGGATTTCAATCAGGTGACATGACCATTTCAGATGAGAGGATCACTTAAAAAAAAATTATTTATCTTCCTGCTCAGCCATCTCATGATGAAGATAATCCCACATGGCCACATGTTGGTGAAGAGGCTGAGGAAGTTAACTATATGGCATAACTGATGATGCTAGGAAGAAGATCTTGCATGCAGCTCCAAGATGAGGATGAATTATTGGCTAACATCATTCAGAACCATTGTGAAGTGGAGGAAGCATCATCTTCTCATTCTTCTACTCCAGTCAAGACACTTCTGCCTACTCTTCCTGCAGATAGACTTCCTATAGCAACAGGTATGTCCCATACATTGATTCCATATGAACTAAAGGTACCATGTGTTAATGAAGGAGCCATGATAGAGTTAACTACACAAGTACATGTGTCACAAGGAAAGTATGTGAATGTTAATAATAAATTGAATGAAGAACAACAATTGTTATTGGAAAACCTATTAAGGACCCCATCAACATGCATTTGTGTGGGATTATCATGATATTAAGGGATTGGACCCTAAACTTTGTACACATAGAATTTACATAAGAGATGATTGCACCCCAGTAAGATATCCACAAAGAAGAATTAACCCTGCACTAAGAGAAATTGTGAAAGGAGAACTGCAGAAATTACTAGATGTAGGATTTATCTACCCCATTTCAGATAGTGAGTGGGTGTCTCCATTGGTGATTGTGCCCAAGAAAGGAGGGAAATGTCGAGTTTGTGTTTATTATAGGGAACTTAATGCTTCCACCAAGAAGGACCACTTTCCCTTACCCTTCATTGATCAAGTCTTGGACACACTTGCAACAAAGCAATACTTTTCTTTTCTAGATGGATTCAACAGCTACAACTAGCTCTAAATTGCACCAGAGGACCAGAAAAAGACCACATTTACTTATCCATGGGAGACCTATGCCTATTTCGTACTCCCATTTGTCTTATGCAATGCACCTGCAACTTTTTAGAGGGCAGTCATTAGCATATTCTTAGACATTTCTCATGATTGCATGGAAATTTATATGGATGACTTTACCACTTATGGTGTTGATTTTAATCAAGTGTTGGAAAATATCAGAAGAGTCCTACAGAGATGTGAAGACCAAAACTTGTCCTTAAATAGTGAAAAGTGCTTCATGATGATGCAGGAAGGTGTATTTCTTGGCCACTACATCTCCCAAAAGGGAATTCAAGTAGATCATGCAAAGATTGAGTTAATCACAAATCTGCCCACACTTGCAAAATAGAAGGATGTTAGGAGTTTCTTGGGTCATGCAAGATATTATAGGTATTTCATCAAGGTAGTAGCACCAATATACACTCTTCTCACTAAAGATGTTGAACTTCAGTGGACTGAAGCTTGTGACAAGTCATGTTCTGACTTGAAGACAACCTTGACTCATGCTCCTATACTTAAAGGGCCTAATTGGGAGCTTCCTTTTCACATCCATACTGATGCATCAGATTATGCCATAGGAGCAGTCTTAGGATAGAAAGGAGCTATTGAAAATTCCATTTACTTTGTCAGCAAAAATTTCTAAGGAGCTGAATTCAATTATACAGTGACAGAGAAAGAAATGTTGGCAGTAATCTGTGCACTGAACAAATTCAGACATTACATAACAAGCTACCAAATATTTGTTCACATTGATCAGGTAGCCATTAGATATCTCATGAATAGACCTTTGATCATAGGTAGATTGACAAGATGGTTATTTTTGATGCAGGACTTTGATATAACCATTGTGGTTAAGCCAGGGAAGGCCAATGTTGTAGATTTTTTTCAAGGATGACTACATCAAAAGGCAGTCAGCCCATAGATGACTCTTTTCCTGATGAGAATATATTTTCCCTCAGTGTACAAACACCCTGGTATGATGATATATCCATTATTTGGTCATAGGTAGAGTTCCTTCTCACTTCTCTCCAAAAGAGAAAAGGACACTCATTGAAAAATCTTTTCCTTTCTCTTGGATTGTTGGATGTTTGTTTTATATTGGACTAGACCATGTCATGAGATGTGTGAGAGAAGATGAGACATATGAAATTTTTCATGCATGTCACAACAAACCATGTGGAGGAAAATTTGCAGCCAAAAGGACAACAATGAAGGTTTTGAATACAGGATATTACTGGCCAACACTCCACAAGGATGCAGGAAGGTATACCAAAAAATGTGATAGATGTCAAAGAATGGGAAGACCAACTAGATTTGATGAGATGCCACTGTGCCCTCAGATAGTAATCACTCCCTTTGACAAGTGGGGATTGGATTTTGTGCAACCCATTGACCCTCCATCAAATGGTAAGTCTTATATATTGGTATGCACTAATTATGTGACAAAGTGGGTAGAAGTTAAGGCCATGAAGCATGCAAGAGATAACAAGGTTGCAAAATTTCTTTATGAGGAGATTTTCACAAGATATGGAGTCCCAAGAGAAATAGTGACTGATCAAGGGGCTCAATTCACACCAACCCTTTTTGCAGCACTAGTTAATGAGTACAACATAAGGCACAAGAAGTCTACTCCTTATCACCCCTAGGCTAATGGCCAAGTTGAGGTGACCAACAAATAAATTGAAGTCATTCTGACCAAAACAGTAGCCACTCATAGAAAGGATTGGGCAAATAGATTACTAGAAGTTGTTTGGGCCTATAGGACAACCTAGAAAACAACTACAGGCTTAACTCCATTTGAGATGTTGTATGGAAAGATAGCTATGATGCCCATTGAATTTGAATATAAGACTCTGCAGAATACAGTAGATTTGGGGATGGATATTTTTGAGTCACAAAAAGAAAGAATCATGCAGCTAAATGCTTTGGATGAGATAAGAAGAGCAGCTCTGTAACATACAAAGGTAGTGTAGAATCAAATAATCAAGTGGCATGACAAATTTATCAAGGCCAAGAAATTCCAACTAGGAGATTGGGCCCTTCTCTATGATTCAAGATACTAGGACAATGCAGAAAAATTGCAGACAAGATGGCTAGGACCATATGAAGTTGTAAATATATTGCCCATGTGTCAATTTATGCTAGGCTACGTCATAATATTTAAAATGAGTCGATTTGAAATCTGAGTGAGAGGACAACTTGCATGTGTGAAGTGACATTAACTACAGTCACCATTTCTTCCCATCATAATTCTCTTTTATCACTCCTTTCTTGCCATTATTGACCCTATTGTAATCTTGAGTTGAAAGAAAAAAGGAAATTCAGTCGATATTGGCACTGGAAATTTAGCAGGTATTGCAGGAAGGTGAACTTGATTTTCAGACAGGAATTACAGGAAAGAAATTGTGAAGCATTTGTTTGATTGCAGACAATGGGAGGTGGGTTAATTCAAAATGAACCCATGGTGCATGATGTTTTATTGTAGGATGCACAATGTCTAGTTAAATTTAGAAACTATGGATGGTCAAATTACTTCCTAAAGCTAGATGGCTTTGATGAAAGAATTTCTCTTGAATTCACCCAATCATTTTTTGAAGGAAAAGTCATAGTAAAAGGATTGGATGTTGTGGCAACTAAGGAAATAATTGCAAAGGTCATAGAGTTACTGGCTGATGGTGAAAATTAGCCTGCCTCCAGAGATGCCAGATCATCTAGGGCCAAATTTATAGAGCCGAATGACCCCCCATTGATCATAGATAAATAGGGTGCAAAGAGAATGTCTCTACCTAAGCCATGGAAGCAGATAGCCATTTATATTATCAAGTACATCACCTGTGAGGGTCGCCAGTCAAATTTGCATTATGTGCACTTCAAGCTTTTGAATCACATGAGGCATGGAAGGAGGATGAATGTACCTAATGTGTTATACAATCTTCTCTCAATCATGGTGGTCAAGACCCAAAAAGGAGATTGAGTACGGCTCAATCCCCTCTTGGCGCTTCAACCTCTGGTGCTAGCTCTAGTGTGAATCCTCCTGCAGTAGAAGAAACCATAGAAATTAGTTCTTCTAGAACAATGCACTCAGAAAAAGAAAGCTCTTCATTAGATTTTGATGATGACATTCCACTTGAAACCCTGATGAAAACTAGGGAACAAAAGAGAGAAGTAGAAATGAGAAAAGGAAAGGCCAAAACATAGTCTATAGAAAGAAAGGTGCCAAGTTCTAAGAAGAGGAAGGCTGACACTGTTCATCCTCCATCCAAAGGAAAATGTGACAGACCTACTAGGAAATCAAGACTAGTTGGGCCTACGATTGGTACGCCTCCATAGGAAAGACCTAAGCCTAGTGAGACATCGCATGAGGACCCTAACACTCCAATGGGGCAGGAGAATGTTGAAGAAGACATATTTGGGAGAACAATAAATATAACACTGGCCGATCTTGCTAACATTGCATAAGAGTTTGAAGAAAATCAGGATTTCTTGTAGCATGAGCAGGAAGTCTTGCAGCAATAGCTAGAGCCAGAGTAGGAGTTCCTACAGCCACAACAAATACAAGAACAAAACACCCTGTAGCAAGAAGTGGAAGAATAAACAGTACCCCTACAACCAAAGATAACTGGATAGCCTGAGTCTATGCAGATAGTGCCATATGAGGAGCCACCATTGAAAAAAAGACTGGTAGGAATTCATAATCCTCTTGATTTTACAGTACATACGACAATTTTGAATTTATGGAAAGAAATGCAAAGGAGGGAGGAATAATGGAAAAAGGAAAAACAAAATTTGAAGAAGGAAATTCAAAAGAGGGATGAGGAGATTGAAGATAAGGATGCAAAAATTTCCACCCTGAAGTAGAGGGTGGATGATATGGCAACCTTGGCACCACAGATTTTGGAATGTAGGACCCCTCCAAGGGTCTATGCTCTACTCCTAAAAGAGAAATATATCCCTTTTAAGTTGTCAAGGATTGCCTTAGGTTTGAATCCTTCTATTGAAACCCCTATTGAATTTTTCAATGCTTATAGGATTGGCTCACCTGAAATGAAGAATTTGCTATGTGAGTTTTATTTGCATAATTATGATGTAACTCAAGACCAAGATTTGAAGCAACTGTTGTATGTTGGGGATGTCCAATTAAGGGTATTTATTTCTTGGGTACAAAATGAGATTAGTTGGGGACAACAACATGGGGTGTATAAGCAATTGGAGTCTAACATGCCTTTTCCCATTAGGGATGAATCAAGTAACCCAAGGGATATTTATAGAGAATGGTACAAAATGCTTCTCAGACCTAGTTATGGCAATAGGATTATGCCTTGGATTGAGGTAGCAGCAAAGGAGAAAACTATGAGAATATGTCTATCACAAAGATGGAGTAGCCTAACTAATGAGCTGAAATAGGCCGAGCCTCATTCCATCCACAATTATGTTGCAACACTAAAAAGGATTGATAGGTATATTCAGATTGGGAGAACACAAGGTAAATTGTGGCTTCCGCTGACTTTCTAGCCACCCATGCTCATGTGGCTCGTGCTAAACTTCAGATTCTACTAGTATGGAATTGCTGCAGAAAAATAGAGATGGAATAGATTTGACAGATTAGGAGGATTCTATTAGGATCTTGATTCATGCACAACAGCCACTAATGTTGGACAACTATCAGTTGCAAATTTCAGAGCCTTGACCAAGCAGAAGAACAACCCTTCCCCTGTTGGAGGACCAACAAAGCGTTAGGTTGGGGGGAGTGATGAGCCTAGTTTTTGGTCCAATTTTGGCTAGAATCTATAGTTTATTTGCTGGAATTTGTTGTGGAATTTGATGTTAAATGTTGATATTTTCATAATGTTTCCCTCAAGCCATAGGCATTGGGCTTAAATCCTATCTCTGCAAGTTTTAATGACATTGACATATTATTTGAATTATCTATATTGATTTTGCATGTGGTTAATGAATTTTCCTTAAGGTGGTTATAGATGTGCAATTATTGTGCATACTGACTTTTCCATGCATATTTAATATGCTAAGTTGAGGAAGACACCGCCAGCTGGGCATGCACCATAACATCCAGGAAAGGAATCACTCAAAGTCAAAGGAGGGCGATGACAAAAGATTCCTCATGCAACCAAATGTAACCTCCTTGTAGTGTACTTTAATGATTGAGCATGTGTGGGAATTACTGCTATGCTAGATCTACATTTGGACCTGCATCTCTGACCAGATTCCATGCACGCGTAACCACCATCACTCCAGTTTCTCTATTTTCCCTAAATGGCATCCTCCCAGTTGTGGAGTTGATTTACTTGTTTAGCTGATAGTATAAATAAAGATTGGATGCTCGTTCCTTAGGGGTTGCACGATTTGATATTGTACTTGCACTCTCCAACTTTCAGTAATACAGATACATTAATCTTTTGTACTCATGATTTATAGTGAATAAAACAAAGTTATGAGTTCAAGCATCTAAGTTCTCATTAGTTTTAGAGGATACTTATCCAAGGGGGGCCACTTGGTGAGTAATCCATCTTCTTATTTTAGTATTAGTTTAGTATTAATTACTGTTTAGTAATTAGTTATAAATCTTGCATCGGTTGTTCCTACAGCCACTAGAATCCCATTTTGTGACTGTTCCTACAGTCAAAGTAGATAGAGTAGTACCTTGTTTGTTTCTCATATTTTCATTCCTATTATGCATTTTAGTTTGATGTAGTTGTTGATTGATGATTGGCATTTATGGTATTCCCTTCTAAGTAATTTAATTTTAACATTGTGTGTTCCTTAGCTATAGAATGAGATGGCTGCATTGAGTTCCTAGTGCACATATTGTGTTGACCCATTTCAAGTTCACGTCCCTGGGTTGACAAGTTAAATGCACCTTCATGATGATTGAAATAGCTATTCAGGTTAGATGTCCAATCTTTGAATCATGGATGTAAGGGCTTAGTTATTAAATCATTGTAGGAGGACAACACATATAACACTAGAAATACTAAGTAATAAAAAAATGCTAACATTTATTCTATTACCTCAATCATATCTTCCAACCCCACCTAGTATTCCTCAACATAGTGGTAAATAATATTATCTTGTTGAGAAACTTCATAATAATCTTGCCAAAATTTTAGTTTGGGACTTGATTTAAATATCAACTACATACCATGGGATGCTTCAAGAGGCCTTGTAGAAGATTGATATTTCACCTTCCATCAAACCAAATGATGTACAATCCTTGTTTGACTATATGTAGGAAACAAAATTAGATATTACCTTCCCTCAACATGAATTACCTCAAATCAAAGTCTAAAACAAACATGAAGCTCTAATGATAGTGGTTGCTATTAATAAAACTAGGATTAGGCCTACTCTTATTGATAATGGATCAGGCCTTAATGTTTGTAGCATTGATATTCTAGATAAAATTAGTATCGATAATAATTTCATAGATCCTAATGATCTTTGTAATTGTGGCTTTGACCATTAGGGGCAATCAGACTACTCATTAAATTAGGACCCATTATGTTTCCTACCCCTATCTATATCATGTGGAGACCTTTTTCATATAATATTCTACAAGGTATAACATGGGTTCATGTCATGAAAGGAGTCTCGTCTACTCTTCACCATGAGATAAATATATGAATATAATAATAATATATATAGTAAAATAAGATACAAAAAGATAATTCATAAATTAAAGTCAAACATAATACTTCCAACTCTCTTAATACTTAGATTCCATCAAAAATAGAACCATTACCTTTTGATGATAATGATATTATGGATACACTCTTGGGTGATGATTAGGGATCATTATATTTTACACTTCATTTCAATGGGGAGTATAAAATCTCATCATCAAATCTCGAAGTGTTAAATGTGGTAGCATCTAGTACAACTAATGATCAAAATAATGTTTCATCTTAAAATACATGTTTTGATGATGATTGGAGTTCATTAGATTTTAAACCCTCCTTTGTGGGAGAATACAAAATCTCACAATGTCAACCTATGGGTTCTTATGATTTATTTTCTTAATCTTTTTCTACATCAACTAATCCAAAAAAATTATCCCATGATGGTGATAGAGGCTCTTTAGCTTTTGTCCCTCATGTGTTGGCAATGTCTAACTTAAAAAAAAATAGAAAGGATTTGCATTCCTATGAAATAATCAATTTTTCCATAAGCATTTAGACAAGATTTCTCTATTTGAGTTGGACAAGTGTTATGGGATTGAATATAAAACTCCTTCTAAATGTGGATATAATGAAAACATGGAACAAGGAATTAAGGATCATGTGAAGCCTATTCCACATATTTCAAAAAGGGGTTTAGGTTTCTAGCTTTCATTTCCTTTGTCTACATCTCACCCTTCATCATCTACTATATTTAAAACATCATGTGGTAAGCGAGCAATATTTTCTTTGCAAGAGAAAATTTTATCTACTCAACCTTTATCAGAGCCAACACATATTTTTTCAATCCTCCTCAAAGCTTGCTTGATTACTCTTCCTTCTCCAACTCATAAGGATTTTTATAGTAATAAATATTTTTGTGCAAATCTTCAAGTGTATGGTCATTCCACCAATGAATTTTATGAAGGGCGTACAATCTATTGAGAGGGGGGTGAATCAGTAGACCAATTATAGTTAAAACTCTTAACTCAAATACACATTAAAATACCTAGTTTATCACAACCACTAACTAAGCAACATCAAGATCACACATTCACACAAGAGAATGCCAAATTTATGTGGAAACCCAATATGGGAAAAACCACAGTGAGATTAGTTGCTTGGATCTACTATCCAAATCTAGCCTCACAAGGAAGAAATATACAAGTGAATTTTATAATATGAAGTAGGCACCAACCTACTATAGATACCAATTAGTTATATTGTATTTGTACACCAAAATACTAGAGACAATAATCCCAATTGAATCAATACAAGTAGAACACCAATCCTAGCAGATTACATAGATAAAGCTTGTAGATATTCAATTATAGTATAAGACACCTCATACACTTCTGGATAGGTCATATAAACTCTTCCTCACTTCTTATGATCTTCTAACTATGGTGCACACTTTGAAATGTAACTCACATTGAATAAATTTAGCTTCACAATCATCTCCTTGTATATTCACCTTCTACACTTCATCATATCCACATTGTGCATCCATCTAACTAGTGAATACATACATTAAATTACATTAAAAATTCTTCTGTCATTCAGGGGTTCACAAATAACAAGTATTGTTGGCATATGGCTTTAATGTGGTCGACTTTGGCTACTTGTGTTGTCATTGATGACAACTTGAGCCTATAGTTGGATCCACAATATCAAGTGCACTTATATCGGCAAAGAATCTAAGTCTTTGTATTCTACCGGCAGAGAAAGTAAAGAACAAGACATCTAGTTGGTATGCTGATCTAATTACTTCTTTGGATCACTATTTTGGAGTGTGGATCCCCAAGTAAGTTTTCTTAGCTTGTACACTATTCTACTGAAGAAGTTTTGTAGTTTTGCATTGATCATAGTTCAAGTTATGAGGATCAGTGGCATGTTTTATGATCTATTTTTCATTATAGTCGACAGGCTTGATGTAGTGGATTGCAGTTGTATTTGGAATAATTATTTTGCTATCTCCTATGTTTATAACCTTGGTATGGGTCATCTCTATAAGTCTAGCTGACTTATGATGGTACCCTTCATTTCTAATTAAATATTTAAGGCCGACATGGCCGATATAAGCAAAGAATATTATATTTTGTTGAAAGGTCGACATATATTGAATTTTTGGGTTAGCGGATATATAAGGACAATCGGTAATTCACTTTGTGTGCATGGCGCGAAGAGAGAAGAAGATGTGTGTGAAAAAGAATAGTTGATTGATTGAATATTGGTTGTACTACTGAAGGGTTTTCAATAGGAGAACAAAGCAGAGCAGAATAGATTTGAGCATAAGGTCCAAAGTTAGATTTTGCACTTCAGTGGAATTGAATCCAGGCATTTGTAGATGCTGTATTCTCAGTTCAATTTTTTTTGTAGTATAGTTGTATGGCAGTGAGCCTCTTTCTTTGAGCAGTGAGCTCTAGGAAGTGCTCCTAAATGCA
Source organism: Sequoia sempervirens (assembly GCA_007258455.2). NCBI lineage: Eukaryota > Viridiplantae > Streptophyta > Pinopsida > Cupressales > Cupressaceae > Sequoia > Sequoia sempervirens. The sequence continues at coordinate 157,253,927 of VDFB02026320.1, forward strand.
AGTGCATTCCCCTCTTTTATTTTACTTTTAATAGAGTAAACTTTGTGGATTAATCTCCACCATGGTTTTTCCCCTAACAGGGTTTCCATGTAAAAATATATGGTGTTATGGTGATTATTGATGTGACTGCATGTTTTCATCTGTTATGTGCTGCTAATATAAAGTTATATTATTGCTATTGATGGTTTTTAGTTCTGTTTTGTAAATCAAAATCATTGAACACTGATTCACCCCCCCTCTCAGTGATCCTTGCATTCAACAATTGGTATCAGAGCAGGTTCCTCTTTCAAAGTTTAGCAGCTTGAGGTGAATTTTGAATTACTATGGATGTTGGTGGTCTTCAACAATAGCTAATGGTGGCACTTGATGATATTGATCAATGTAAGGCAGAGGTCATGGAACTTAAGGAAAATCTTGAAAATGCCAAGAAATTCATTCAATCACTAAAGGGAAAGATAAATGACTCAAGGGAAAAGAGAAAGGAACTATGTGATCAGCTAAAGCAGAAGGAAACCAAAGGTCCAGATGATGTCCATTTAAATAAAACCCTAAAAGAGATAACAAGAGAATGTGAGAAGCTTGACAAGGACAATGCAACTATAAAACTTGAAATGGAATCTATGGAAATGAAGTTTACTAAAGAGATTGAGCAAAGAAAGAAGAATGAGGAAAATATGGCCCAGTCTCTGAGTAAAGTCTGAAGAATGTAGTAGAATTAACAATAGATTTATCCAGTTGGAGATTGAACTGCAACAATCCAGAAACAATGAACAAGAGCTTGAGAGACAAATAGTCATTCTTGGTAATGAGCTTGCTACTACAAATGAACTCAAAGAAAAGTTTAGGATAAGTTCAACCAAGCTTGAAGAAATCACCAAAAGTTAGAAGGATATAAATGATAAGCGAGGTCTTGGATATGAGAAGGGAGAATGCTCTAGATCTAAATAGAAGAGACCTGAAAAGAAGAACAAAGGAAGAAGACATCTGGTAAGGCAACCTAATGTTCAAAGATTTAATGGATATTGATTTGCCTATAATAAATTTGGACATATGGCTTCTCAGTGTAGAAGGAAGATAAAACCCAGTACTCTATCATTTTTTGGTCAATGTTTCAAATGCAAGAAGTTTGGTCATAAGGCATTAGAAGGCTAGAGTATGACTGTCAGTACTAGTAATATTAAATGCTATACTTGTGGAAGATTTGGACATGTTGCTAATCAATGCAGGTCAGGAGAAAATCAGTGGAATGGATGGTATAGGAAGAAAGGTCCGGTATGTTTTAATTGTAACAATCTTGGTCACATTGTAGAGTTCTACTGGAATAGAAACATGAATAAAAGAGGTCCAGTGTATCAAGGAAGAAATTCACAAAAAGACAATAAAGGTAAAGAAAAAAAATTTGTGGAAGAAATTAAAGATCAGATGAAGAATACATGGGTGAAGAAAAGTGAAACGGATGAAGGAAATAAAGCTGTACTGGAAGATCCCTCCAATAGCTCCTCTAGCAATTGATATCAGGCCAATGGCTTAGGGGGAGTTTTTCATGAAAATTCCTTGCCCCCCCATGTATTGTTGGAATCACATCTTTGGATGTCATCAGTCACTGTGTTATCCATTGATGGAAGTATTTGCAATGATATGATGAATTGGTCGAAATGGTATAATTCCAAAGTTGAATTCTTAGCTTGTTGTCTAATTTTGGAGTATAACTGGTACATCTAGGGCAACACATTTATTGCAGAAAAAAGTAAAGTTATAAAAGGGAACTTTGAACCCTATTTTGGCACCAAACATTGAAGGAGAATAGTTCGAGAGTATTTTTCTACAAACTTTCAAGGTGTGAAAGGTCATTCTAGTGGGAAATCTCTAGGTATTCTTGTTAATCATTGATTTCACATCTATTTAGTAATTCATAAAAGTCTGTTTAGAGTGGAACATGAAGGAAATAAAAGGTACCTTAACACTAGATGAGTATAACAGTTAGAATAATAGGGATGAAAGAAATTTTTTATTGCTGACCAATTTCAGAAAGCTTGAAGGATCAAAGCACAAGAATTTGGATATATGAAACGACTATCCCCATTTCATCAATATAGAAGTGATTTAGTTTTTCCTGAACAAATTAGACAGTGATATTCTCAATTTGGATAAACCATATCAAATTACCAAGGATGTAATAAAAAATTTAATGGGCTTATGCAATGTTGGTGATGTACCAAAGAAAAATTTGATTCACAATGTGGAGGTCGAAGCCCTAACCAAAATAAGGGGACATTTGAAGGCTCTGATAATTTCACCAATTAAAGATCCTTTGACAAGGTACGTGGCTTATGGAATCTCATACAAAATTTATTTCAGGAACCGAGAAGGATCAACCTCAGTAGGTGCTACATATATCACCCACAAAATGATAATTGAAAACAAGGACTTTGATCTGTGTAGTTTGTTGAAGAAGCAATTGTTGGAGAATGTTCAATTAATGAAGGATATTGGCTACCAATTTAGGTTTGGTACTCTGGAAAGGTACTTAATTGATAACAATATTGAGTTGGTAAGTCTACAAAATGTTCTCCCAGAAGAACTGATTGAATGTGTCAGGATATCTATAGAGTCTGTGCCCCTGGAAAGGAAGAAAGAAGAAATGATTTCTCATTTAAAAATGCAATTTAGTTTGTCTCTTTCCAAATTGAAGAAGAAAATGACTGAGTTGAGACAGTTTGATTCAGAAAATAAATTCTTTAACTATTGTCTCAGGTGGCCTCAAGTGGTAGGAAAGTACAAGGATAATCTTGAAGAGATTGAAAATGAGCTTGTTAAGACTGGACAGAATTACAGTATGCTCTTGGATAAGAATGGAGATGTGAAGAAGAAAGTTTATGATTTACAGATTGAGCATGCAAAAGATCATAATGCTAAGAATGCTCTCATTGACACTTTCTGGAAAGTCAAAGATATAACTAAAGGGAGATTAGAACAAATGATTGAGACTCTTAAATTAGGAGAGGAACTGGAAGGAGCAATCACTATTCCTGAGTCTCTTGTGTGAATAATCAATAGAACTTTAGAGAACAACAGTCTGATCATAGCCATTGGGATTGCAGTGGATTCCTGGAAGAAATTCCTTCTAGAATTGAAAGCTAAGTATAAAATAATTTTCTGAATTTTCGTAGCAGTTGTTAAATTTTGATCAATTTTTGCATCAGTATTTGGGGAGAGAATGGAGTAAGGGATAGTGTAGTAAAATATTTTAGAGGAAATGATAAGGAAAATAAGTGTAGAGCGGATGTAGTAGAGCTTTTTCATTGATGTCAAAGGGGAAGAGGATGAAGTGAAAAATTTCCTAACATCCAAAGGGGGAGTAGTAGTTTTGGCTTTGATATGTTTTGGTTTTGACACTTAGTCAATTTTTTCACAAAGTGTTGCCATCAATGTCAAAGGGGGAGATTGTTGGCATATGGCTTTGATGTGGTCAACTTTGGATACTTTTGTTGTCATTGATGGAAACTTGAGTCTACAGTTTGGTCCACAGTATTAGGTGTGCATATACCAGCAGAGAAAGTAAAGAAGAGGACATCTGGTTGGTATGTTGATCCAATTACTTCTCCGGATCACTATTTTGGAGTGTGGATCCCCAAGGAAGTTTTCTTAGCTCATACACTATTCTATTGAAGAAGTTTTGTAGTTTTACATTGATCATAGTTCAAGTTATGAGGTTCAATGGCATGTTTTATGATCTATTTTTCATTGTAGCCAACAGGCTTGATGTGGTGGATTGCGGATGCATGTGGAATAATTATTTTGCTATCTCCTATGTTTAGAACCTCGGTATGGGTCCTCTCTATAAGTCTAGCTGACTTATGATGGTACGCTTCATTTCTAATTAAAGATTTAAGGCTGGCATGGCTGATATAAGCAAAGAATATTATATTTTCTTGAAAGGCCAACATGTATTGAATTTTTGGGTTAGTGGATATATAAGGAAGATCGATAATTCACTTTATGTGCATGGCATGAAGAGAGACGAAGATGTGTGTGAAAAAGAATAGTTGATTGATTGAATATTGGTTGTACTACTGAAGGGTTTTCAACAGGAAAATAGAGCAGAGCAGAACAAATTTGAGCCAAAGGTTCAAATTCAGATTGTGTGCTTCAGTGGAACTGAATCCAAGCATTTGTAGATGCTATATTCTCATTTAATATTTTATTATAATCTATATTATAGTTTTATGGTAGTGAGCCTCTTTCTTTGAGTAGTGAGCTCTAGGTAGTGTGCCTGAATGCAAGTGCATTCCCCTCTTCTATTTTACTTTTAACAAAGTAAACTTTGTGGATTAATCTCCACTGTGGTTTTTCCCCTAATAGGGTTTCCACGTAAAAATATCGGGTGTTATGGTGATTACTGATGTGACTGCATGTTTTCATCTACTATGTGTTGCTAATATAAAGTTCTATTATTGTTGTTGATGGTTGTTAGTTCTGTTTTGTAAATCAAAATCATTGAACACTGATTCACCCCCCCTTTCAGTGTTCCTTGGATCCAACAAGGATGACATAAGGTCAACCTAAATTCAAATTATATGAAACATGTAATAGGTTAGTCTAAAATCAACTTTTATTATCACCAAAAGAATAGGATGTCATGCACTACCATAGGAACCTTAACTAGGTCCTGTCTTGACACCACATGCAATATTTTAATTTTTCATGCTACTTGTTATTACCACATAGGTTTCAAAAAATAACAGGTTGAAAAACAAGCATAGAGTAGCTTCTATCACTATAATATTTTTGCATGTTGAACATATCCTCTAAAAACTCAGGAATAAGATGTAGCATCAGTATACAACTCTCCTCTCAAATCACAGAGCAAAAATCCATTTCTAAAAGAAATGCTAACCATAATTATATTGTGAGAGAAATCTATTTTCCTTGAGAATTGAGTTGAAACATTCTGATATAGACTTCTAGATCACCTCTATTATAGTGAATAGATAAATGCATGATATTGGAAGCATATAAAAATCACACGTAATTTCAAAACTATAACTAGTAACATATTTTTTGGAAATATCTATAATTTAGAATGATATGACATGTACTAATTATCCTTACACCCTTGACAAAAAAAAATCCTTTGACATCAATGGAAACCTTGATGCAAGAGCATCTAACGGTGTAGGAAAATCTTGTATCACCCAAAAAAATAATGTTTTCTTTATTTTATTTAGTTGTTTTGAGTGTCATGATGACACTTAAGGGGTATAAGATAGTCAGAAGTCAAAAATATTAAAAAATGATCACTTAATATTTTTAGTAAGTTGGCCTAAACGGGATCATATGGACCTAAAAATTTACCTGAAGGAGCAGAACTGAAAAACATTTCCGGTCGTGAAAGAATCACCTCAATACCTTGAATGGTTTGGGAGAAATTAATTTTTTTGTCCTAAGAGATTTATCCAATGTAGCTTCAAATTCAAATATAAAAATTTAGATGACCTGAAATAGCTTGAAAAGTGGACGAACCGACCTATGGTCAATTCATGTTGTAGCTTAGGGAAAAACCTAGGTTAGCATATTAGAGCATAAAACAAGATAACCCAAATCAAGAAATGAAGCACAAAGGAGTAGAAACATGAAAACAAGGAAATATTTTAACAAATTTCTTCAACCTCCATGATTGACATCCATTGCACCTTCTCTATTTGCTGCAATATTATGTTTTTTGTTAGATTTTTGATGAGCAACCTATGATAATAACAATGTCCTAAGCAAATGTTGAAAGATTCTATCTAAAAAGCAACAAAATCCAAGTATGCAACTATGAAGCAAGCCTAAAGTATGCAAATGCCAAGATATCAAGATGCCAAAAGCTTGAGAGATGTGAAGTATTCCTAAGATGTGAATGCCAAGAGATGTGCATAAGGTGTAGATGAGATGTTAAATGAGGCCAAAATTGCCATTTTATAGAAAAGTTAATTTTGGATGAATGGCCAAGATTGAAGATTGAAAAATTCCCTAAGATCAATGGTTAAAAATGAATGTGACAACCCACAATTAGGGTTAGGGAAACATTAGGGTAAATTTGAAATGAATGGTGAATATTTTATTTTAGAAAATAAAATCAAGGGACAAGATTGCATGTGACAAGGAGATAAGAATGGCACGAAAAATGAAAGAGTTGGAAAATCAAATAATATTAGAAATTATTTGATTTGTGGAGGAAAGTTGTTATTTTGAATTAAACATTAATTTAATTCAAAAGGTGGGATCATGTGACAATAAATAATTAATTTAAAATTATTTACTAAGAGAGAAAATTAGAAAGTGGGAAAATTTTAAATAAATGATTTTATTTAAAATTAGGAGAATGCCAAGGTGGACAATAATTAAATAAATTAAAGAAATTATTTAATTATAGGAAGACATTTAGAGATTAATGACACATTTAAATAATCAAGAGGAAAAAATGGACAAGAGATAATTAAATAAATTTAAGAATTTATTTAATTACAGAAAGACATTAGAGAATTAGCAACGTATTTAAAGAAATAAATAAAATTTATTTATTTAAATAATCAAGAGGAATAAAAGACATGAATTAATTAAATAATTATGAATTATTTAATTAATAGTTGAATTGGACCATCAGACATAATTAAATATTTTAATTATGCTAGGAAGTAATATGGAGAAAATAGAACTTGTAGGCCTAGGTCAATTTTATGTCTACATTGTGTTGTAGATCTTTTTGAGAGCTTTCCAACAATATGCTATAATAGCAAGTCAGACACCTAGATCAAAAGTTATGGCCCCACGAAGTTGGCCCTCTAAAAAGTGAATTTCATTAAAATTTCTTCCTAGGCCATAAATTAGATGGCAAGACTTTTGGCGCCAAAACAAAAGGGAAAGTTGCACTTTCTAGAACATTCTAGGGGGCTTATTGGGTAAAATAAAAAGGGATTGAGGGGGTTGTAGGAGGCTCCATTAGTGCAGATTGTGGCTCTGAATAATAGTTTTGTCTTCAGAGTTGATTTTGTTGTAATGAATCAAGCTCGTGAGGTTGTAGCATGTAAGTTTGAATCTATAATTTAATTTTCTGAAAATAATTGAAAGTGGGTTAATTTATGTTTCACATCTTTTGTGTTGGTATTTATTGTTGTTTTTTGTAGGTTTGGGTAGCGTATCCCTCATCAAGTGGTATCAGAGTAAGAGTTCTTGAGTGTGTAGAAAGATCACTGAACATGAGGAAGTTTACACCAAGACTTGTGGTTGTGGATCTGTGAGAAAATATGCCTCCACAAAGAAACCGTGGTGGAAGAAATGTTGGGGTAACAAAATATGGTTTTAGAGCCCTCTAGAGACAAGTTCAAGTGTTGTAGGAGGAGCTACTAAGAGGGGTTGATGTCAAAAGAAGAGATGAAAGTGAGGATGAGGCTGAAGATGAGGAGCGATTCAAAGAGGAATCATAGGATGTAATGGATCCTGGAGAAGTTAGAATGATTAGGGCCATTTCTAAGATTGGAAAGAGGCCAAAGATAGAAGTTTATAAATTTTTTGGAAACCTAAATCCAGAGGAGTTGATCAATTGGATCAATGACATGGAAAAGTATTTTGAGTATGAGGAAATAGAAGACCCAGATAGGGCCAAATTTGCAAAGGCCAAATTGAAAGGCCATGCTAGCATGTGGTGGAAAGAAGTCCAGTTGGAAAGAAATAGAAGAGGAAAAAGGAAAATAACAAGATGGAATTAGATGGTGGAAAAATTGAAGAGACTGTCCATTCTTGGGAACTATGAGTACGATTTGTTGAAGAAGATGCAAAGGTTGAAACAAGGAGGAAAATATGTTAAGGAGTATACAAAATAATTCTACCAAGTCTTGATTAGAACAGGTCATTTTGAGGCAAACAAGGAGAAAGTTTCTCATTACATAAATGGGTTGAAGCTGATCATTCAAGAAGAGTTGAGTTTGATAAGAATGTCTAACATTGAAGATGCCTACTAGTTTGCTTTGAAGGTACAAAAGAATTTGAACATAAGGTTTGAAAGAAAGAAAAGAGGTGGAGGTTGTGGTGGAAAGACTAGTGGAAAGTCATATGGAGGTTGAAATGAAGATAAAAAAAGGGCAAAGGATCTAGTAGCAGCCATAACTAGAAAGGAGATAACACCTATCATCCTCATGATCAAAATAATGGAGACCAAAGAGGAAGAGGAAGATCTAGACGAGGACTAGGGAGAGGAGACTTTTTTGGAACCTATTTCTAGTGAGGAGAAGAAGGGCATAGGACATATGAGTGTCCTCAACATCAAGGAAGGACAAATAGAAGACCTGAGGGTAATGCATGAGTTGCACATGTAGATGAAGATTCTAAGTCTTCACATTCTAAGGATGTAGAAAGAGGAGAGGTTATTGTTACTAGAAGAGCCTTGTTGAATGAGGAGAAAGAGCCAACTCAAAGGAAGAATTTTTTTATCACTAGACGTAAGTGTGAAGGTAAATTTTGCATTGTTATTATTGATGGAGGTAGTACTAATAACCTTGTTTTAGAAGAGATGGTTAGTAAGTTACGGTTGGAGAGAAGAAGGCATCTGAATCCATACTAGATTGCTTGGTTGCAAAAGGACCATAGAGCTTTGGTAAATGAACAATTTATGGTAAGGTTCAAGATTGGAAATTACCATGATGAGGTATTATGTGATATTATGACTATGGATGTTTTTCATATGTTGTTAGGTAGACCATGGCAGTTTGATCAGTGAGCATTACATGATGGACATGCCAACACCCATTCTCTGACAAAGAATGGAGTTTGTCATAAGTAGAAGCCCTTGAAAGAGGAAGAGGAAAAGGTATGCAGTAATGCAAGAATATTTTTGGTAGATGGAAGGTATGAGGCCTGAGCATATGTGTTTTGCATAGATCCCTAGAGTTGATAAAGAAGATACTAATGAGGTACCTATTGATGTGTTTTTCATGACCGCACCAATGCAGAATAAAGTCACCAACGGCTACCCTATTCTCTCTTGATCAAAGTATCCAGCATGCTAAGATTGAGAGAGAGTTCACGCGTTCAACTCCAAGGTTCCTTCAATGCGAATATAATCAGTTGGCTCAATGTGATTTGCTAGTATTTCAAGGGGACTTACGGAATTGTTCAACAACAGAGGAAGGGGTTTTCCCAATTCGACAGATTTATCAATGAAGCACGGGTTTCCTCTTCTAACCAGAAAGTACTGAATGCGAATGGTGCAGGGTTTAGAGAGTCTAAATCTATTCTAAGTGTGGGATATGGATCTCAACTTCAGAAAACTTCAACCAAACTTCGCTTTGCCTCGCCTCAGCCAGCTTCCAAGAAGTCGGTACAATCTTCAGGGGAGATGACTAAAGATGTTCAAACCACCACTTGACATGAAGATACCATCACAACGACACATAACATCATTCAAACTGTGATTGAAGTTAGGCACACAATGTTTTGAGTTGACCACACAAGGTGAACACACCATCAATGAGCCCGCTAGTGGTATGGATAAGCGAAGCTTGCTTAGATCAAACACCACATTCCATAGCTAACATCTACTTGCATAAAAATGAAATTACGCTACTTGAAATAGAAGGGATGAAGAAACCTCGCTAGCTATCCATAAAAAAGAATAATTTCACCATCAATGAAAAGATCTTTTATTATAAAAGTTTTACACAACAATCTCCTGCAAAAAAAATCAAAGGAAAACTTTCCTTCTTCAACTACACTATCAATCTATACTAAGCTACTTCTAAGTTATCCCTCTACTCTATGTCTACTGTCTAACTTAACATCTATTCTAATGAGGTACAAATGAGGGGAGATGCCCATTTATATAGCTGGCCAAGTCCAACGGACGACTCAGATTACAATCGGCTGGATGGCCCAAATCGTGCCACCTCAGCCCTAAACAAGATTCACCGTAAAAACTGCCACAAAGAGGAGTGGGGTAATAAATGAGCCATTAATATCCACCATCCTTCTAGAAGATTCTTGTTTTTAAATGTGTTCACATCATTTCAACTTCTTAGACTGTAGACTTGATCAAACAGCTTCAACTTCTGGCATGGCATGCACGTTCTCATTTTGAAATTCCAAGACTACAACCTCATTCTTCTGCTCGACAATGATTTTCTTCTTGATGTTGTTCTTCAACTTAGAAGTACTTGAGGATGACCCTCTTCTCTCCATCCTGAGCTTTGAAAACATTTCCTCTTTGTCACTTGAGCTAGGCACATACTAAGTCTCAACACTTAGCCATTTTCTCCAAGTATTTGCTTCATCTCCCCAAGTCACCACCGTTTAGTCTCAACATTCCTCCTGCAAAACAAGCAAGGAGAAGAGCATCAGAACACTTCATACTATAAATTCACTTTACTTACTTGATTTTCATGCTCTGATCTTTGAGGTTTGAGCGATCTCCGGAACATTTCTCTTCTAGGAAACCCTTCTTTCTTCATAACTTTTCAACATCTGCATGCCATCTTGGCACTTTTTATCCTAATATTTGAGTTTCACTTTAGCTTCACATTCTTCATTCCTTAGACAAATTTCATCTTCCTCAAGGGCATATAATAATTCACTTCATCAGCTGGGTTGTTGATGACTTTGATTTTATTCAACTCTGACTCAAGAAGATTATCATCACGAAGAATTTGAGAAAATTTACCTAGGCAGTCAACTTCAAATTCATCATCTGAAGCATTTTTCCTTTTGAAAACACATTTTATCCATTTTTCCTTAGAAAATTTTAAATTTTCCTTAGGAAAATTCCACAGTTCAAGTGCCGATCAAATTCTTCATCATAAAAACCTTGGTGAAGTGCAGAAGACACTAAAATCCATTCCTCATTGATAATCTTCAATACCTAGAAGAAAATTTTCTTCAGAACGTGTCGAACTCATGGGTATACGACGAACAGGTTCATTTATTTTTTTTGATTTTCAACCTTGAAAAAATATTTTCAACAAATTTGTTCTAGTTCTTCATCCCTATGAGTATTTCTTGTTGCTCTAACTTGAAATCTTTTTTTTATCAATCTCGCAATTCCAGCTTCCTCTGACTTCACCTCTGGCCATTTCATTCATGTCCAGGAAAATTTCATCACCCTCCATTAGACTTAGGCATTTTTTTCTAGAGAGGTGGAATTTTGATAACACTTAGAAAAATATTTAAAATCACTTAGCACTTCGAATTTTTCCTTAGGAAAATTTCCATTCACTTCAATCATCTCGCCAGTGGTGAAGAAATTTCACTTAGAAAATTTAATGTCCATTGCCTGGGGCGCATTTTACACTTCATGAGGAATATACTTCCTTTTAATTTCCAATGCCTAGCACACTTTACCTCACATTATGAACCTTAGGTGTAATTTACATAGTGTAAAGGATAAGTTTCCAACGCCTTAGCCATTTTATTTAACCACCTCATAGCCTGGAGCATTTAGCACATGTGGAAGGAATAAATCTAACCTTGCCTTCACATGTCTTGATATGGGCACATTCTACCCCTTGAGAAGGATAAACATTTTGACTTTTGACTCTCCTCTAGCTTCTTCTAAGCTTGGCGCATTTGAGGGGGTGAATAGACTTATGCCTTAGAATATTTTTCTAGCATCTTGCTTGTGAGGGCACATTTTGAATGTGATGAGGGATAAAGCTTTTCCAATGCCCTTGACTTGTTGACCTTTTGACTTCCTTGTTGAACTTCTTAAGATGGGCGCATTTTTGATGTCATGAAGGATGAAATATTCAACGCCACCCTTGACTCTTCTTCTTCTTGGCACATTTGAGGGGTTGAGAGGGATTTTATATTTTCAACACCCAACATGTGACCCTTGAGCTCCCCTCTTTTGTCTTTACATGCCCTTATTTGGGCGCATTTAAGCATGGGAAGAGGATGAGATTTCAAACGCCACCCTTGCTTTCACTTCTTTTTGACTTCCTTGCTAATCTTGGGCACATTCTAGCATGTGTGCAAGATGGATATCCTTTATACTTAGAATGTTTTTTTCAAGGCATCAAGGCAGGCTGGGTGCATTATGAAGGTGGTGAAGGATAAGATTTTACTTAGAAATTTTCCTTGTTCTCCAGTTGAAGATGGGCGCACTTGGCCTAGGGAGCAGGATGAACTCAAACTTAGAGAAATTTTCATCTCATTTGAGGAGGGTGCATTTTCAAAGTGGTGAAGGATGAAGTCTCAGACTTAGCCATTTTTCTTTCCTTCAGTTTAGAGCAACCATGTCCTGTTGTTTATAGTAAGTCCTCTGATTTCCACACTTCTAAAGCTCAGAATGATTTGAAATTTTGAACACTGGATCTTCATGACTCCGTCAGCCCGTTCACACAATTTTCCTGAGCTGACTTGCTAAAAATAGCCCATTTCTGAAGGTGGCTTGCTATTTATAGTAACTACTTATTTCTGATACCTCCATAACTCCAATTGACTTGAAATTCGAATGACACGCTCCTCACCACATGACCTGGTTGTTGATACCGGCACCTAACATTGATTTACTATTTTTAGCCTTTTTCTGAAATGACTTACTGTCAATAGTAAGTGCTCCGTTTGCCTTCAAATTTTACTGGTGGATAGCTTGAAAGATGCTGATCGTAGTGGGATACACCTAATTTCAAAAAATTTGACTTTTTACCCCTCTCTTTCGGTCCTGAAGTTGGAAACCCTAATTCATCTTGCATGTATATCAAATGACCTCCATTTTTCCTCATTTCTGTTACATTGCGATCAGTTTATGATTCTGAAGTGCTGGGAGGTAGCTACCGAAATGCATCTGCTAAAAATAGTAAGTTCCTGAATAAGTGATTATCTCCATTTGCATGTCACATCATTACGTAGCTCTCAGAAAACCCATAAGGAAACATCAAACATGCAAAGAAAACCCTAACATGCAAACCCTAAAAATAGCCTCAAAAGGCTAAATTCTGAAAGTTGTTATCTCACTTTGCATGTTACACCATCGCGAAGGTCTCTAAAAACCCAGAAGGAATCTCTAGACATGCACTGAAAAAATCTGTGTATAAACCCTAAAATTTGCTTTGGAAGTCGAACTGCTAAAATTAGACAGTTGTATGTTCTGGCTCAAATTTTGCTAGTGAGCAGCTTGATGTGTTTTGGATGCAGTGTAATAGTCGAAACTTCAAAAATGCTGAAGGAATGCTTTGAATTGCACACTTAAATAGTAAGTTGTCAGAATCTGATGAAATTTCAGTGGAGACCTACTTGAAGCAAACTGACCTCAATGTTAGTCTCGCATTTCAATTTATTCACTTCATTTGACTTTGTATTGACTAGAAAGTTCAAAACCCTAATTTTTAGACTTGGCCAAAATTTTGCATTTGAGCTCACAGACAGGCACATCCCCGAAAAAGCAGACATCAGAAAGAGAGAGACAATAGGAAAACCAACCAAAATCAAGCCAAAAGACCCAAAGAAAGCCAAAATTATGGGGTCCCCATTTGCAATGGCGCAATGTGTGAAAAAGGTCACAACATTAGCCCCAACCTGAATAAATGTTCCTAAACATTTCAAAGAAAAAATCCATTCCATACTTAGAATCCTTTGGATAATTCTTTCCAACCCATCAATTGACTAGGGGATACACTTAAAAGGGAAGACGAATCCTAAATTGGATCAAGGCACCTCATCTTTTAATTACAAGTGTGTGCATATGCGTTTGTTCCAACTCAAAAAGACCATTGAAGCTCCTAGAATCCATCCCAGCAGGTTAAATAAATATCTTAACTTCAAAAGCATCCGGGACATTGCCTTGCTACCGGTCAGGCATCCATAGCCCCGACGTGGTTGTCGCTACAATTCTCACGAATATTGCTCCACTATCGGCTGGGCATCCATAGCCCCGGTGGAGATACTCATAGGTTCCCAAAACCAACATTTCATAATATTTCTCTTTTCATTTCTCATTTTCTTTTCTTTTCTATTTTTCAGATATTTCTTTTAAGCACATTTTCTTTTCCTCTTTTGATTTTTCGTCAATTCCTCAATTGGTTGGCAGGCAATGAAGCCTCCAATGGGTTTGAGAATTGCAGTGGTGCTGAAGCAAGACGTAAGATTTTCACTTGCCAAGACTTCTCCTAAGAAACCTCAATGACTTAGAGCAATTAATCATGTGTGTGAAATATAGCAATTGCAAGAATTGGTGCCAAGACCCAATAGATGATTCCCTTCTGAGTCAAGTACAATTCCTAACCAAATGATAAAACTTGAAAGAATAACCTCGGATCCTAAAGCACTTCCTGAATGATTATCCAAGAAATGGACTAACATTGTGTCAGACCATGGTGAAAACAACACAACACCCCCCACAAATGGGATCCCCGTTTATTGAAAGTGAACTAAAATACGAAAGCAAGATAACCAATCTAAACAAAAACAAAACAAAAATTTAAGCGAACAACGATCAAAAGACCCAAGTACATACAACTCCTAGCATGATTTCTTAGGACATTCAAGAGTGACACAACAATAGTGATAGTGCGGAGCCTAGCAAATTTGTCCTTGAACTTAGAAAAGTAATCTTTCACAATACAAATCTCAAACTCAAGCAAAACTTTAGGAAAGATTAGCAATTGAGGCAACTCATCTGGGCCATGATTAATCCATAAACAAGTTGTCTTTCCGAAATCTCCATAATCAAAATGAAATTCCTGGTAGGCAATAGTAGGGAAAGATACAACCTGGTGGTCTTCATTTGCTGGCCTGCATTCTTTCCCGTCATCCATTGCTTCGTCAGGAGGTTGAATTTGATGGTGAACCAAGCCTCTTGCATTTAAAACATGGAGATGATCCAAACTAGGAGGAATGGGGTAGGAATTTGATTCAAGAGGGCATTTGGAAACTTGGATCATTTCATGTGTTGGCTCTTTTTGAATCCCCAACAATGGATCAAGCTCCAACCTGAATTGCTCTTCATTTCCTATCTCTTTATCAAGCAGTGTTTCATTTGTTTCAATTTCATCCAGCAATTCTTCCATGACTATGAATAATGGATCAAGTGCTGACGTGAAGTGCATTTCATATTCTGCCTCCATCTTGGTAGCCCATTGATCATCAAACACATTATCTTGCCTTAAGCTGCTTACCATTTCTTCCATCTTGTTCATGCATAACTGAACCTTTTCATCAAGGAGCATCCCCTCTTGAAGTGTACTGGAATTGCCTCCCTCTTCATGTTCTCCTCCTCAAGTGAATGAACATTGAAAATTTCTCACACCATCTATACTTTGAGCTAAGTCCTCCATTCATGGTTCTTGATGATCTTCAATAAATTGCAATCTTGTATATTCATTCACTTGATAGTTGCCTTTGGTTGTTTCCCTTCCTTGGATATATCCCCTTGCTTCTTTGATCTTTGCTCCAATAGCTTCTTGTTCTAGCATGATGTAGGAACAATCTTCATCTGCTTGCTCCCTAAGCTCGATCATATCATCCTGTTGTGACTTATTCTCCTTGTTGTTGGATGATGTTGAGGTACCCTCTTCATTTGGTGCTAAAAATGTTCATGTGACATATTCAATCCACCCTTTTTCTTTGAAGAATCCATATGGTAGCATTGGTAATCCGAGGTGACATCTGGTGAAGTTAATGGCTTCTTCACATGTTGTGCAAGTGAACTCTGGATGAGGTGCGTTGTGAATCCAACACCAACGAGGGAGAAAAACACCTTTCAAACAAACATTGCCTAGATCCATCTGATTTTGGATCCTAAGTATGAATCTCATGAAGGCCTCATCCACAACTTCTGGAATGCTATAATCATCAAGTTCTACATCCAGTATTCCTGGCTTGGGGACATCCCAAAAGAAAATTTTCCCTTGGAGAACAAGCTCTATCCTTGAGAGGAATGTTAAGAAACTGACTTCTTCGTGCTCGGAGGTCTCATGAATTCGACATCTTCCTAGCAAAGAAAACTTAGAAAAATTCTTAGGGTGCAGCTGTGCATTCAATATTTCTTGAATCCGAGCAATATCCACAAGACTGTCTCAAGGGCAAGAAATGTGCCCATCCATTGAGAAATCTCTTTTTTGATTTTCCATTTTTTTGATTTCTTTGAATTTTTAAAATTTTCACCCTTTTTTTTTTGGATTTTTTGACATAAGAGAGATCTAACATATCTTTGATTTGGAACTTCAAAGCTCATACTGGTTCCTTCCAACCTTTGGAATAATTCAATGCTCACCCTCCTTCTAGCACCAATTTTGTTGATGTGTTTTTCGTGACCATACCAACACAGAATAAAGTCGCCAACGACTACCCTATTCTCTCTTGATCAAAGTATCCAGCACGCTAAGATTGCGAGAGAGTTCGTTCATTCAAATCCAAGTTTCATTCAATGCGAATAGACTCAGTTCGCTCAATGTGATTTGCTGGTATTTCAAGGGGACTTATGGAATTGTTCAATAGTAGAGGAAGGGGTTTTCACAATTCGATAGATTTATCAATGAAGCATGGGTTTCCTCTTCTAACCATAAAGTATTGAATGTGAATGGTGCAGGGTTTAGAGAGTCTAAATATATTCTAATTGTGGGATATGGAGCTCAACTTCAGCAAACTTCAACCAAACTTCACTTTGCCTCGCCTCGGATAGCTTCCACGGAGTCGGTTCAATCTGCAGGGGAGATGACTAAAGATGTTCAAACCACCACTTGACATGAAGATACCATCACAACGACGCATAACATCATTCAAACTGTGATTGAAGTTAGGCACACAATGTTTTGAGTTGACCACATAAGGTGAACACACCATCAATGAGCCCGCTAGTGGTATGGATAAGCGAAGCTTGCTTAGATCAAACACCACATTCCATAGCTAACATCTACTTGCATAAAAATGAAATTACGCTACTCTACGCTACTTGAAGTAGAAGGGATGAAGAAACCTCGCTAGCTATCCATAACAAAGAATAATTTCACCATCAATGAAAAGATCTTTTATTATGAAAGTTTTACACAACAATCTCCTGCAAAAATTTTCAAAGGAAAACTTTCCTTCTTCAACTACACTATCAATCTATACTAAGCTACTTCTAAGTTATCCCTCTACTCTATGTCTACTGTCTAACTTAACATCTATTCTAATGAGGTACAAATGAGGGGAGATGCCCCTTTATATAGCTGGCCAAGTCCAACGGATGGCTCATATTACAATTGGCTGGATGGCCCAAATCGTGCCACCTCAGCCCTAAACAAGATTCACCCTAAAAACCACCATAAAGAGGAGTGGGGTAATAAATGAGCCATTAATATCTACCATCCTTCTAGAAGATTCCTATTTTGAAATGTGTTCATATCGTTTCAACTTCTTGGACTGCAGACTTGATCAAACAGCTTCAACTTCTGGCATGGCATGCAAGTTCTCATTTTGAAATTCCAAGACTGCAAACTCATTCTTCTACTTGACAATGATTTTTTTCTTGATGTTGTTCTTCAACTTAGAAGTACTTGAGGATGACCCTTTTCTCTCCATCCTGAGCTTTGAAAACATTTCCTCTTTGTCACTTGAGCTAGGCACATACTAAGTCTCAACACTTAGCCATTTTCTCCAAGTATTCACTTCATCTCCCCAAGTCACCACCGTTTAGTCTCGACGTTCCTCCTGCAAAACAAGAAAGGAGAAGAGCATCAGAACACTTCATAATATAAATTCACTTTACTTACTTGATTTTCATGCTCTGATCTTTGAGGTTTGAGCGATCTCCGGAACATTTCTCTTCTAGGAAACCCTTCTTTCTTCATAACTTTTCAACATCTGCATGCCATCTTGGTGCCTTTTATCCTAATATTTGAGTTTCACTTTAGCTTCACATTCTTCATGCCTTAGACAAATTTCATCTTCCTCAAGGGTGTATCATAATTCACTTCATCAGCTGGGTCGTTGATGACTTTGATTCTATTCAACTCTGACTCAAGAAGATTATCATCATGAAGAATTTGAGCAAATTTACCTAGGCAGTCAACTTCAAATTCACCATCTGAAGCATTTTTCCTTTTGGAAACACATTTTATCCATTTTGCCTTAGAAAATTTTAAATTTTCCTTAGGAAAATTCCACAGTTCAAGTGCCGATCAAATTCTTCATCATAAAAGCCTTGGTGAAGTGCAGAAGACACTAAAATCCATTCCTCATTGACAACATTCAATACGCAAAAGAAAATTTTCTTCAGAACGTGTCGAACTCATGGGTATACGACGAATGGGTTCATTTAATTTTTTTAATTTTCAACCTTGGAAAAATATTTTCAACAAATTTGTTCCAGTTCTTCATCCCTGTGAGTATTTCTTGTTGCTCTGACTTGAAATCTTTTTTTTATCAATCTCGCAATGCCAACATCATCTGACTTCACCTCTGGCCATTTCATTCGTGTCAAGGAAAATTTCATCACCCTCCATTAGACTTAGGCATTTTTTTTCTAGAGAGGTGGAATTTTGATAACACTTAGAAAAATATTTAAATTCACTTAGTACTTTGAATTTTTCTTTAGGAAAAATTTCATTCACTTCAATGATCTCGCCGGTGGTGAAGAAATTTCACTTAGAAAATTTAATGTCCATTTCCTGGGGCGCATTTTACACTTCATGAGGAATATACTTCCTTTTAAGTTCCAACGCCTAGCACACTTTACCTCACATTATGAACCTTGGGTGTAATTTACACAGTGTAAAGGATAATTTTCCAACGCCTTAGCCATTTTATTTCACCACCTCATAGCCTGGCGCAATTAGCACATTTGGAAGGAATAACTCTAACCTTGTCTTCACATGCCTTGATATGGGTGCATTCTACCCCTTGAGAAGGATAAACATTTTGACTTTTGACTCTCCTCTAGCTTCTTCTAAGCTTGGCGCATTTGAGGGGGTGAATAGACTTATGCCTTAGAATATTTGTCTAGCATCTTGCTTGTGAGGGCGCATTTTGAATGTGATGAGGGATAAAGCTTTTCCAATGCCCTTGACTTGTTGACCCTTTGACTTCCTTGTTGAACTTCTTAAGATGGGCGCATTTTTTATGTCATGAAGGATGAAATATTCAACGCCACCCTTGAATCTTCTTCTTCTTGGCGCATTTGAGGGGGTGAGAGGGATTTTAAATTTTCAATGCCCAACATGTGACCCTTGAGCTCCCCTCTTTTGTCTTTGCATGCCCTTATTTGGGTTCATTTAAGATGGGAAGAGGATGAGATTTCAAACACCACCCTTACTTTGACCTGTCTTTGACTTCCTTGCTAATCTTGGGCGCATTCTAGCATGTGTGCAAGATGGATATCCTTTATACTTTGAATTTTTTTTCAATGCATCAAGGCAGGCTGGGTGCATTATGAAGGTGGTGAAGGATAAGATTTTACTTAGAAATTTTCCTTGTTCTCCAGCTGAAGATGGGCGCACTTGGCCTAGGGAGCAGGATGAACTCAAACTTAGAGAAATTTTCATCTCATTTGAGGAGGGCGCATTTTCAAGGTGGTGAAGGATGAAGTCTCAGAATTAGCTATTTTTCTTTCCTTCAGTTTAGAGCAACCATGTCCTGCTATTTATAGTAAGTCCTCTGATTTCAAAACTTCTAAAGCTTAGAACGATTTGAAATTTTGAACACTGGATCTTCATGACTCCATCAGCCTGTTCACACTGTTATCCTGAGCTGACTTGCTAAAAATAGCCCATTTCTGAAGGTGGTTTGCTATTTATAGTAACTACTTGTTTCTGATACCTCCATAACTCTGTTTGACTTGAAATTCAAATGGCGCGCTCCTCACCACGTGACCTGCCTATTGACACCGGCGCTTGACGTTGATTTACAATTTTTAGCCTTTTTCTGAAATGACTTACTATAAATAGTAAGTGATCTGTTTTCCTTCAAATTTTACCGGTGGATAGCTCGAAAGATGCTGATCACAGTGGGATACACCTATTTTGAAAAATTCTGACTTTTTACCCCTCTTTTTGGGTCCCATAGTTGGAAACCCTAATTCATCTTACATGTATATAAAATGACCTCCATTTGTCCTCATTTCGATTGCATTGCAACCAGTTTGTGATTCTGAAGTGCTGGGAGGCGGCTGCCGGAATGCATCTGCTAAAAATAGTAAGTTCCTGAATAAGTGATTATCTCTATTTGCATGTCACATCACTGCATAGCTCTCGAAAAACCCATAAGGAAACATTAGACATGCAAACCCTAAAAATAGCCTCAGAAGGTTGAATTCTGAAAGTTGTTATCTCACTTTACATGTTACACCATCGCAAAGGTCTCTGAAAACTCAGAAGGAATCTCCAGACATGCACTGAAAAACTCTGTGTATAAACCCTAAAATTTGCTTTGGAAGCCAAACTACTAAAAATAGACAGTTGTCCATTCTGGCTCAAATTTTGCCAGTGAGCAGCTTGATGTGTTCTGGATGCAGTGTAATTGTCGAAACTTCAAAAATGTTGAAGGAATGCTCCGAATTGCACAGTTACTAAAAATAGTAATTTGTCAGAATCTGATGAAATTTTAGTGGAGACCTGCTGGAAGCAAAGTAACCTCAATGTTAGTCTCAGATTTCAATTTATTCACTTCATTTGACTTCGGATTGACTAGAAAGTTCAAAACCCTAATTTTTAGACTTGGCCAAAATTTTGCGTTTGAGCTCACATACAGGAACATCCCCAGAAAAGCAAACAGTAGAAAGAGAGAAACAACAGGAAAACCAACCAAAATCAAGCCAAAAGACCTAGAGAAAACCAAAATTAGGGGTTCCCCATTTGCAATGGGGCAATGTGTGAAAAAGGTCACAACAGTACCTATAGAGGTTTTAGACTTTTTGAATGAATTTTAGGCTATTTTTTTTTATAATCTACCTGAAGGTTTTCCTCCAGTAAGAGATATTAGTCCTTAGATGGACTTGATTCCTGGAGATAGTTTTCTAATAAGGCAACTCATCATATGACTCCAACAAAGAGTGAAGAGTTGAATAGACAAGTGCAAGAGTTGTTGTAAAAGGGATTGATCAAAGAGATTTTGAGTCCATGTGCAGTACCTATAGTACTAGCACTAAAGAAGTATGGGGAATGGTGAATGTGTACAAATTCTAGAGCCATCAACAAGATCACCATCAAGTATAGATTTCCCTTGCCAAGAATGGATGACATTATGGATTGTTTGAGTGGAGCTGAGTACTTCACAAAGATAGATTTGAAGAGTGGATATCACTAGATCTAGATTAGAGAAGGAGATGAATGGAAGACAACCTTTTAAACCAAGGAGGGTCTGTACAAGTGGTTAGTCATTCCTTTTGGGCTAACCAATGCACCGAGTACATTCATGTGGCTTATGAATGAGGTATTAAAAGAATTTTTAGGAAAATTTGTTATTGTTTATTTGGGTGATATTTTTATTTTCAATAAGACATTAGAGGAGCACTTGATACATATTTGAAGAGTTTTTGAGAAGCTAAGGGGGGAGAATCTATTAATTAATTTGAAGAAATGTAGTTTTGTGAAGAGAGAGTTGTTGTATCAAGGATTTGTTATCTCGATGGAGGGCCTTAAAATTGATCCAGAGAAGGTGGGAGCTATCATTGAATGGTCTACCTCGAGGTGTGTTACAAAGGTAAGATCATTTCATGGTCTAGCAAGCTTTTACAAAAAGTTTATTAAGATTTTCAATAGTATTTGTGTACCTCTAACTAAAGCAATGAGAGGGGATAGAAAAGTGTTTAAGTGGACTATAGGAGAAGCCAAGAGTTTTGATATGTTGAAGAAGAAAGTTATAGAGAAACCTATTTTAGCACTTCCAGATTTCAATAAGGTCTTTCAAGTAGATTGTGATGCTAGTGGCATTGCCATAGGAACTCTTTTTGATTCAAGAAGGTTAGTCTATTGCCTATTTTAGTTAGAAGTTAATGATGCTAAGAAGAAATATTTTATCTATGATCAAGAGTTTTATGCTATAGTTCAGGATTTGAATAAATGGGGACACTATTTGTTTCCAAAATAATCTATGTTATATAGTGATCACCAAGCTTTGCAGTATCTCAATAGTTAAGGAAAGTTAAATCAAAGGAACAAATGGGTTGAGTTTTTGTAGAGTTATACTATTTTTTTGAAGCACAGGAGTGGAAGTTCAAATAGAGTTGTAGATGCCTTAAGTAGAAGGAAAAATTTATTGATAGAGATGAATATAGAGGTTGTTGGGTTCAATGAACTCAATAGTTTGTATCCTAAAGATCCAAACTTTGCAAAAGCTTGGAGGCTTGTTTGAAACCTATTACATTGGATAGGACATGATGGTTGTATTTCTTAATCCAAGATGGGATGTTGTTTAGAGGAAGCCAATTGTGCATTACAAGGAGTTCTATGAGAGAGAACCTAATCAAGGAGAAGCATAGTGGAGGATTGGCTGGACATTTCAGTCAATATAAGACAATTGCTCTTGTTAGTGAGAATTATTACTCACCATAGTTACAACAAGATGTGAAGAAGTTTGTACAAAGTTGCAGTGTATGTTAGACGATAAAAGTAACAATTCAAAATATTGGATTGTATCAACCATTACATGTACCTGAGAGGCCATGGGAGGATATTAGCATGGATTTTGTTCTTGGCTTGCCAAGGACATAGAGAGGGCATGATTCCACATTTGTGGTGGTGGATAGATTTTCAAATATGGCACATTTCATTCCATGTCATAAGACTAGTGATGCTATTCATATTGTAGAGTTATTTTTCAAAGAGGTGGTGAGACTACATGGTCTACTAAAGAGTATAGTTTCAGACAGAGATACCAAATTTATTGGTTGTTTCTGGAGGACATTATGGAAAAATTTGAAGACAGATTTGAAGTTTAGTTTTGCACACCATCCACTTACTAATGGAAAAATAGAGGTAGTGAATAGGAGTTTGGGTAACCAATTAAGATGCTTAGTAGGAGATAATCCCAAGGGATGGGATTTGATTATACCATAGGTAGAATTTTCTTACAATAATTCTGTCAACATGAGCACTAGAAAATCACCATTCCAGATTGTGTATGGGAGTAGTCCAAGAACTACTTATAAACTGGGGAAGATGGATAAGGGGGAGAAGAGTAGTGCTAAGGATGAAAATTTTGTTGAGCACCTAAAGAATTTTCATGGAGAGGTGAGGAAACATATCAATAAGATGAACTCACAATATAAGGCTAATGAAAATCAAAAAAGGAGGTATAAGGAGTTTTGGGTAGGAAATGAATTCATGGCTCATTTGCAAAAGGAGAGGTTTCCAGTTGGTACATACAAAAAGTTAAAGATGAAGAAGTTTGGACCATGCAAGATCCTAAAGAAGCATGATTTAGGAAATGCATATGAGGTAGAATTTCCTAATGAAATTCATATTTCACCTATGTTTAACAATTCATATTTAACAAAATACCATGAAGGAGGAATTGATGAAGAAATAATAGAAGCATAGTGGAATATCCCAACACCCACTTCAAAAAAGGAGGAAAAAGAAGAAATATTGGATAGTTGTGTGGGAAAAAGTACAAGGAACAAGCAGTATGAAGAATATTTGGTTAAACAGAAAGGAAGGCCTATGATCCAAGGGGATACTCAACGTCAAAAATTGAAGTGTCCCATAGGCTCTAGTAATCATCATGAGATCGAAGAACCCAAAATTTTGAATTCAATGCAACTTGAATGGGATCCAAAGGAGTTTGTATGCCCAAGATACGACCAGTCAAAGGTTTGGTCAAAAAGGCTTTTGAGGCCCTCCAAAAAGGTGAAAAAATTCATTGTCTCAGAATTCAATGAAAATGATGCCAAAATGAAGAGTTCGTTAACATGAACCTAATGTCACTTGTTTCACTGAAACTCAAGCTCGTACACACAAGTTATGCCAAGTCAAAGGTTGTAGGTACCATGGTTGACCAGTTGTACAGACGATGATGTCAGCATGTTGACATGACAGTCTGTACTATATGGAAGATGATATGGACCAACCAAATGTTGACATGTGGTGGCTAACTCTGCATTTTGTATAGGTGATGTGTCCATCTGTACAGGTGATGTGGCATACATGCATGGCAGGTTGATGATGTTTCTTGGACAACATGGCAGTGACTGTATGGGTTGAGTGAATCACATCATGCCATGTGGCACCCTTCTTCTATAAGTTGTTGGGCTAGTTGAATGGGTTTATAAAATTCAACGGTCGGGGTTTAACCCCCACCTCTCTTCTCCAAGGATCGCGGTCTGCCATTGGGGTGCATGATATGCGCTTAACTGTAAAGCATTGGCGATTTGTTTTGTTAACTCCCAATTTGAAATTGGGTTAAAAATAGAAGGTTGGGGGTCAAACCTTTGACCTCTCTGGCCCCAAAATAATAAGCAACTATTAAGCCAATGAGTTTCTTTAGTATAATAATATATTTGGTTGCATATACCGAATTCCCAAAACCTAAAATCCTCAATTTAAATGGATTTAACCCCTTTTGGGGTAAAACAAACTTAACCTCTAGATAAAAATAACCTCCCAAAACAATAAAATCCCAAAGATGACAAATTTAAAGGGCTCAAATAAAATGAAATGATATTAGGGAGATTTTAAATGATTTTTATATGTAAAAAAGGGAGATTTGAAGATTTATTATGTAAAATGGGGGAATTAGGAGAGATTTTTACCTAATATAGTATGATTGTGTAAATCATATGGTTAAAGGCCATATTAGGAGAATTTTATGTATAAAAAGGGGTGATAATGGGAGAGTTAGGAAACCAGGTGATGTGAAGGAGAGAACAATCAGAAGACTTTGATTCCATTTTTGTACGTTGGAGGAATGTTATGCCACAGTGCTAGAAGGGAATGGCTTTGTAGCGATTGCAATTCTGATTTTGGAGCATAATTGGATTAGTCACTCTGTTGGAGAGGGACCTGGAGATGTATCCTTTTGGCGAACTCTGTTATCAATTGTGTTGTGTCTTCTATCTCCTCTCTCTTTCTTTTTGTTCATCAACTTTATTATGCCATTTTCATTTAAGCATTTCTATTGTGTTAATTCATTTTTAAAGCTTGAATACATCATTGTAATATTTAAGCATTCATTAGCAATTGTCATAGATCCTAATTCAGATCAAGTTTCATATCAGAGCTTTGTGTGACTATTATTGTAGAAGTGGATGCTAACATGTTCTAGGAAACAATGAGGTGAAGGTAAGCTTGAAGAATACAATCCTGAGATTGGAAAATGAAGGACTTTTCCAACGATGGAAGAAACTAAAGTTGGGAAAAGTACTGTGCCTAAGCTTGATGATAAGTTTTTTCAACAAGCCTTTTTTGACATGAAGGCTATGGTGGAAGAGCTTTATGAGAAAAATAAGAAGCATGAAAAGGGAGATTCTTTGAAGTGAGAAAAGAAGGAAGATCGAAAGGACAAAGAAGGAAAATCTCTAGAAACTCCATCTCCTCCATCTTCCCCTTCTTCTCCATTGTCCCCTTCTTCTTCTTCTTCTACTACTGCTAATCCTTTCAAAAGAAATTCTAAGCCTATTATTAAACTGAATGTAAAATTTAAATTGCCTAAGTACTGTGGGGAGTTAAATTCCAAAAAGTTAGATGATTGGATCCAACAGGTAGAAGTGTATTGTAGGATTCAAGGCCTACTAGAAGATGCTTCTAGGATCCAATTAGCCACTCTTCGGTTGGGAGGACCAACTCTCACCTGGTGGGAGACTCTCAAGAGGAAATTGCTCACCATGGTAAGGTTAATATGACTTGAATGTAATTTTTTTCTGCCCTTAAAAAATAGTTTTACCCTTTAGGTTATATGCAACAATTAACAATGAATTGGTAAACCTTTAGGCAAGGTAAGGGTCTGTCTATCCAAAATTACACCCACGAGTTTAGAAAATGGGCTATTGCTTAAAATGCTCCATTGTATACTCAAGACACACTACTTAAGTATATAAGTGGTTTGCATTCTTACCTAATACATACTATTCTAATTTTGAGTCCTAATAATTTGGATGAAGTGTTTGTCCAAGCCACTCATTTAGAGTCAAGGGGTAAGAACACTTTCAGTGATAATTTTTTAGAGAAACCATCTAAGTCTGAGGGGAAGTCTAAGGGTAAATAAAAAGATAAAAATAAAGGCAAGGGGAAAAAGATAGCTATAGTTAAGAAGGAGGGTGATAAGCCCACATTCTCCCATTGCAAGAAAGAGGGGCATGTTGATTCGAATTGCTGGAAGTTGCATCCAAAATTAAGGCCAAAAAGATATTGAGGAAATAAAGGAAAGAAAAATATTGTTGCAATGATTCAACAAGATCTTGGATCTGACTCTAGAGATGAAACATAGATTGGTGTTGTGGGGGTCCAAGGTAAAGGGAAAGGTATAACTCTCTCTTCTGATGCAAATGTTTCTAATGCAAGTACAAGTAAAGTATCTACTCCTCCTAAAGTTGATAAACAATAGAATGAATTGTTTCATATTTGAGTTGTAACTAAGCACACTAATATTGACACACTATTTGATACAGGTTCTCAAGTCAAATTAATATATGAAGAGGTGGTAAAGAAACTTAATCTAGCTACAAAAACTCATCCAAAGACATATCCACTTGGATGGGTTTGCAATGATGCACAACTACAGGTAACAAAACAATGTAAATTGATATTTGCTATTACTGCAAACTTTTTTGATGAGGTAGAGGTAGATGTTCCTTTGGATATTTGTGGGCTTGTGTTAGGGAGTCCTTATCTGTATGACAAAAAATAAATCTTTTATGGTGGGAAGAATAAGTATCATCTATTTAAGGATGGGATAGAATACATTGTACGTGCACATAAAGTTAAGACTAATCTTGCACTAGTCAATGCTAGTCAAATGAAAAGGTTGGTCAATTCTAGTAAGAACTTTGTATTAATGCTTGTAAAACCCAAAGAGGATGAAAAAGTTGAAGCATTTAAAGGGTGTGATCCAGAGCATAAAACTAGGATCGTCAAAATATTTTCTACTTATAATGAATTATTTTAGGAGCCAAAGGGATTGCCACGTAAGAGAGAGATACAACATGAAATCCAGTTATAACAGGATGTGCCTCTTCCAAATATTGGCATGTACCATTTATCAGTTTTGTAGAATGAGGAAATCAAAAAGAAAGTTTAGGAATTGGTTGAAAAAGGAGTCATCCATCCTAGTACATCTCCTTGTGGTTCCCCAATTGTATTGGTTCCAAAGAAGGATGAGTCTTGGAGAATGTGCATCGACTATCGAGTCTTGAACAAAATAATAGTGAAGAATAGGTATCCTCTTCCCTGAATTAAAGATTTTCTCAATCAATTACAACATCCAGTTTATTTGTCTAAGTTAGACGTGCGTAGCAGATATCATTAGATAAGAATTATAGAATATGACATTTGGAAAACTAAATTTAAGACAAAATAGGGATTGTTCAAGTGGTTAGTCATACCCTTCGGGCTTTGCAATGAACCAACTACATTTATGAGAGTCATGAATGATGTATTTCATTTTTTTATTGATGATTTTGTCATAGTCTATTTAGATGATATTCTTGTATTTAGTTGAACTTGGGAAGATCATGTAAGTCATGTAAATAAATTTTTTGATGTATTGAGAAAAAAAAACACTCTTTGTAAAGATGTCTAAATGCAAATTCACTAAGACATCCTTAGTGTACTTAGGCTATATCGTCGGTGGTGGTCAATTGAAAGTAGACCCTACAAAGGTCAAAGTTATTGTCACTGAAGTCAGAAGTTTGTTAGGTGCAGTCTAGTACTGGAGAAAGTTCATTGAAAATTTCTCCTACATTGCATCACCATTGCACACATTAACCAGTATGAAGTCAACTTTTTAGTGGGGAGGTCCATAGCAAAATTCCTTCAACACTTTGAAGGAAAAGTTGAGCACATCACCAGTTCTGGCTTCACCAGATTTACATCAACTGTTCTAGATCGAGACAAATGTGAGTGGGTTTTCCATGGGAGCAGTGCTAATGCGAGGAGGTAAATGAATCTGCTATCGCTTTGAGACCTTTACAGGTGCAGTAATTAACTATCCTGCTTATGATAAGGAACTTTATAAATTATTTTAGAGTGTTAAAAAAATGGAAACACTACTTAATGGGGAAAGAAACTATAATCCACATTGATCACCAGCCACTTCAGTACTTGCACTCACAGTCTAAGCTGCAACAAAGTAGGAACTTTAGGTGGATGGGTTTTCTTCAACAGTTTCATTTGGTAATTAAGTACAAGAAAGGTGCCCATAACAAAGTATTAGATATACTATCTAGGCCTCCTATTATCAATGCTTTGATTATCCTTAAAGGTAGTTCCATGGTACATGAAAGTTTTTAGGAATAGTATAGTAACAATCAAGACTTTAAGGAAATCTATTCATGTCTAATTGCAGGAAAACATGTAGAAGAGAAAGATTACTATGTGTAGGAGAACTTGTATCATTTAGGGAAGTTATGTATCAGAGAAGGCCACACATCATTGATTGGACACTTTGGGGTAAGCAAAATAATGACTCAATTGCAGAAATATTGTTATTAGCCTCACATGCAAGAAGCTATAACTAAGTATACTAGAGGTTGTGTCATGTGTGCAACAAGTAAGCCTAGTAACATGAAAATGGGATTATACACACCTCTACCAAAACCATCCTGTCCATGGGAAAGTGTTTCAATGGATTTTGTTGGGGGGTTACCTATGTCTAGGAAGGGACATGATTATCTATATGTAGTAGTTGATCGGTTCAAAAAAATGTGTATTCTAATGCCTTGTAAGAAACAAGTCACTACTGAACTAACAACTCAGATGTACTTTCAATTTGTATGGGTTCATTTTTGGTTACCTACTTCTATTGTATCAAATCAAAATTCTAGATTCTTGGGGGAATTTTGGTCAGCTTTGTGCTGAATCATGGACACCAAACTAAAGAAGAGTACAATCTTCCATCTGTAGACCAACTGACAGAAAGATGTAGGAAACATGATAGTTGTACATCTACTTAGAAGTTACTATAGAAAACATCCCAAGTTGTGGGATGAGAGTCTTCATTATGTGCAACATGCTTACAACCATGTGGCACACTCTTCTACAAAGAGGTCTCCTTTTGAGACTTGCTTCAGTTATGTGCCTAAAACACTGATGGATTTTTCTTTTGGGAAAGATGATGTTAAAGATGGACGCCATGATGGAGAGAAGGCTTTGAAGTTCATCCAAAAATTCCAAGCAATTCAATAGGTAGTGGAAGCATAGTTGGAGAAGAGCCAAGACAAATACAAGGCTCGACATGATAAGCATCTCATCGATCATCATTTCCAGGTTGGAGAGAAATTTTGGTTACATATCAACAAGGAAAGAATGCAAGGCAAAGGATGGAAGCTCAAGCCAATTCAGTATGGTCCCTTTGAAATCTTGGAAAAGATTGAAACCAACACTTTTCACCTTAATCTTCCTCCATACATGCACATCTATTCAGTTGTCAATGTTGAGAATCTGAAGTTGTATGAGCCTCCAATGCTAATAGATGAAGACACAAACATTCAAGTTCCATTAGTTGATGATCTTTCACCAAAGTACATATTAGAGTTGTCAAAGGATGTCATCTTAGATAGGAAAGTCAGGACTTCATGAAGAGGCGTAGTTGACTCCCTTAGAGTGGGACTGAAGGGGATGAATCCAAGCAAGAAAAAATTGTTGGAGATTGGTAAAGTGAGGGAACTTTTCTCTCACTTGCTTTCTGAGTAATCAAGTTTTCAGAGGTCCAAAAGCTCTCCAGTGGGGAGGACTAATCTAGGGGGATACTCGACATCAAAAATTGAAGTGTCCCATATGCTCTAGTAATCATCGCCAGACTGAAGATCCTAAAATTTTGAGTCTAATGCAACTTGAATGGGCTCAAAAAGAGTCCATACGCCCAAGATATGGCCATTCAAAGGTTCGACCAAACAAGCACCGGAGGCCCTCCAAAAAGGTGAAAAAATTCACTATCTCAGAATTTGATGAAAAGGGTGCAAAAATGAAGAGCTCGGCAAGATGAACCCAATGCTACTTGTTTCACTGAAATTCAAGCTCGTACGTGCAAGTTATGCCAAGTCAAATGTTGTAGGTACCATGGTTGACCAGTTGTACAGATGATGACATCAGCATGGCATCAACATGTTGACATGGTAGTCTATACTGTACAACAAATTATGTGAACCAACCAGATGTTGACACGTGGCAATTTACTGTGCATTCCGTACAGGTGACACATCATCTATATAGGTGATATGGTGTGCATGTGTGGCAGGTTGATGATGTGTCTTGGATAGCATGGCAGTGACTGTATGGGTTGAGCAAATCACATCTTGCCATGTGGCACCCTTCTTCTACAAGTGGCTAGGCTAGTTGAATGGGTTTATAAAATTCAACAGTAGGGGTCAAACCCCCCACCTCTCTTCTCCAAGGATCATAGGCTGTCATTGGGGTGTGTGATATGTGCTTAACTGTAAAGCATCTGCAGTTCATTTTGTTATATCCCAATTTGAAATTGGGTTAAAAATAAGAGGTCGGGGGTTGAACCGTTGACCCCCCCTACCCCAAAATAATAAGCAACCGTTAGGCTATTGTGTGTCCTCAATATAATAATACATTCAGTTGGATATACCAAATTCCCAAAACCCGAAATCCTCAATTTAAAGGGATTTAACCCCTTTTGGGGTAAAAAAAACTTAACCCCTAAATAAAAATAACCTCCCAAAACAATAAAAGCCCAAAGATGACAAATTTAAAGGGCTCAAATAAAATGAAATTATATTAGGGAGATTTTTAAATGATTTTTATATGTAAAAAAGGGAGATTTGATGATTTATTATGTAAAATGGGGGAATTAGGAGAGATTTTTACCTAATATGGTATGATTATGTAAATCATATGGTTAAAGGCCATATTAGGAGAAATTTATGTATAAAAAGGGGTGATAATGGGAGAGTTAGGAAACCAGGTGATGTGAAGGAGAGAATGCTCAGAAGACTTTGATGCCATTTCTGTACATTGGGGGAATTCTATGCCATTGTGCTAGAAGGGAATGGCTTTGTAGCGATTGTAATTCTTATTTTGGAGCATAATCGGATCAGTCACTCTATTGGAGAGGGACCTAGAGACATACCCTTTTGGCAAACTCTGTTATCAATTGTGGTGTGTCTTCTATCTCCTCTCTCTTTCTTTATGTTCATCAACTTTATTATGCCATGTTCATTTAATCATTTCTATTGTGTTAATTCATTTTTAAAGCTTGAATAAATCGTTATAATAGTTAAGCATTCATTAGTAATTGTCATAGATCCTAATTCAGATCAGCCTGTTGAAGATTCATCATGGTTGTCTAAGGCTGAGTTTAACCATCTTGGTTTCCCTCTAATTCCTGAGAAGTGATAGGGTCACTTTTCAAATTACCCTAGGTGTCTGATGTAGGAGCATCCAATGGTGTAGGGAAATATTGCATCACCCGATAAAATTGTTTTCTTTATTTTCTTTAGTTTTTTTAGTCCCATGATGGTACTTAAGGGGTATAAGACAGTCAAAAGTCAAAATAGAAAAAAAAAGCCAGTTATTATTTTTAGTAAGTCAGTCTAAATGGGTTCATATGGACCTGAAAATTTATTGGAAGGAGTAGAGATGAAAAACATTTTCAGTCATGAAAGAATCACCTTAATACCCGAAACAGTTTGGGAGAAATTAAAGTTCTCATCTCGAGAAATTTCTCCAATGAAGCTTCAAATTCAAATATAAAACATTAGAGGCCCCAAAACAGCTTGAAAAGTGGATGAACCAACCTATGGTCAATTTGCATGTTGTAGATCTCTTCGAAAGCTTTCTAATGATATGAAATAATAGAAAATTGGACACCCTAATCAAAAGTTATGGCTCCGCGAAATTTCCCCTCTAAAAATTGAATTTCATTAAAATTTCTTCCTAGGCTAGAAATCAAATGGCAGAAATTTTGGCACCAAAACAAAAAGGAAATTTCCACTTTCTAGAAAATTCTAGGGGGGTTATTTGGTAAAATAAAAAGGGATATGAGGGGGTTGTAGAAGGTGGCTCCATTAGTGTAGATTATGGCTTTGAATAATAGTTTTTTTTCTTTAGAGTTGATTTTGTTGTAATGAATCAAGTCCGTGAGGCTATAGCATGTAAGTTTGAATCTGTAATTTCATTTTCTGAAAATAATTGAAAGTTGGTTAATTTTTGTTTCACATCTTTTGCATTGGTATCTATTGTTGTGTTTTGTAGGTTTGGGTGGTGTAGCCCTCATTAAACCTCTATTCAACAATCTCCCCATTTGTCATTGATGACAAACATCAAAATGTTGGGCCACCCATAAAACTAGTTGGTAACACATGAAGACATTTCTCCTCCTTGGAAGATATAGAGTTTTGAGTTCACTTTCTCCCCCTTTGACATCAATGAAAAAGGTCAACAATATCCCCTTTTGTATTTTTGGTACCTTGCACAATCCAAAAAACTGTAAACCAAATAGACCATTTTAGTGGCATTTATCCCCTTATAAAATCATCCTTCAAGCCACAAGACCACAACCTCAAATGTAGAGAAATGTGAAGCATTTATCTAAATTTTTTAGGAAAACTCCCCCTTAGTCCATAATATACTACTTCTGAAAAACATTTTCCAAGACCACCAAACCTTCTTGTGGCAGGAAGACCAAGCTCCCCCTCCACCTATGCTTCCTTTTGATTCAAGAGGAGGGAGAAATAACTCCCAAACTTTACAAGAGAAATTCAAAAGTCTCCTTAGGAAGTAGTTTTATAAAAATGTCTACCACTTACTTCTTTTTGTCAACATACTACAATTTCACCTCCCTTTTTGCAACTTTCTCTCTTAGAAAATGATTCTTGATTGCAATTTGATTTGTCCTTGAGTGAATTACTGGATTATTTGAAATGTTTAAGGCACTAGTATTATCATAAAAAATGGTAATTGGTTCATCAAACTCAATCTTCATCTCCCTTAGGTTATGCTTCATCCACAATACTTGAGTGCAACATGAGGTTGCAACATTGTATTTCGCTTCTATTGTAGATAAAGAAACTAAGTCCTATTTCTTGCTCAACTAGGACACCAAACTATCATCAAGAAAGAAAGCTCCACCACTTGTTCTCTTCTATTCATCTAGGTTTCTTCCCCAATCTGTATCTGTGTATGCAGTCAGAGTGAAATTTTCACTTTTTGGATACCATAGTCTAAAATCCATTGTAGCCTTCAGATATCTAAATATTCTCTTCACTAATTTGACATGAGTTTCCTTAGGTTCTTCCTAAAATCTAGCTACCATTCCAAATTCCTGTATTATATCTGGCCAAGATGTTGTCACATACAAAAAATTAACAGTCATAGATCTATACAAGGTTTGGTCTACCATAGTAGATTCATCATCTTTACTCAACTTGCATCCTATAACCATAGGTGTACCCACTGGTTTGTACTCTTCCATCCTAAACTTACTTAGAATCTCCTTTATGTACTTGTTCTGGGAAATGAATATGCCTTTATCTAATTTTGCAATTTATAACCTAAGAAAGAAAGATAATTTTCCTAGAATTGACATTTCAAACTCACTCTTCATTGGATTTTGAAACACCTTGCACATTTCATCATTGCTACCATAAAAAATGATATCATCTACATAGACTAAAACTATCAACAGTATATCACCTTCTATTTTTATGTACAGATTACTATCTACACTTCCTCTCTAGAACCCTTGTTGCACGTATCCATCCAACCTTGAATACCAAGCTTTGGGATCTTGTTTGATTCCATATAGGGCCTTCTTCAGTTTGTACACATAATCTAGATTGTCAAAACATTTAAACCATTCTGGTTGTTTAATGTAGACCTCTTATTCTAGCTATCCATTTGGAAATGTTGACTTAACATCCATCTGGTATACATTGTAATTCTTGAATGTTGAAAGAGTTAAAAACATGTTGATTGCTTCTAATATTTCTATAGGAATAAATGTTTATTCAAAATCTATTCCTTCAGCCTGAGCATATCCTTTACACACAAGTATAGCCTTGTTTTGAATCACTTCACCTTCTTCATTTATCTTATTTTTGAAAAACTACTTGGTTCCAATCACATTATTTCCTTTACATCTTGGGACTAGTTCCCAAGTTTCATTTTTCTTTATCTAATTCAGCTCTTCCTCCATAGATTCTATCCAAAATTTGTATTTGTGTGCTTCTTTATAAGACTTTTGTTATATATTTGATATTAATGTAAAGTAATTTCTCATTTTCCCTCTTAATTCTCTTCCAAGTCTGAACCCCTTTATCTTTATCTCCTATAATCTAGTCTTCAGAGTGATTCTTTTGAGCATATTTTGTTAGAGTTTTGTAACAACTTTTGAAGATCTTCATCACTTCTATGTATTGGTTCTTCATCATATTCTACTTATGGAGTACCAATAGATTGAATTACTTCATCAATTCTCACATTTGTGCTTTCCATAATCCTCTTCTATCTTTTGTTGTAACATCTATATTCTTTACTTTTCAAAGAATAACCAAGAAAAATACCTTCATCAAATCTAGAACCAAACTTACCCAAAATTTCTTCATCACTTTTTATGTATCATTTTCTTCCACATATTTTGAGATATCTAACTAAAGCCAGTCTTCCTCTCCATAATTCATATGGTTTTTTATCAGTATTGCATATGATCTAAAATTTGTTCCTAATATATACCATAGTTTGAACTGCTTCTCTCCAGTACATATCTGGTAGATTTGCTTGACACAACATTGTTCTTTTCATCTCCTATACATTCTAGTTCTTCCTTTCTGCAACTCCATTTGGCTATGGAGTCCTAGGAGTAGAATATTTCCTTTGTATCTCATTCTCTTCATATAATTTATCATACCTATCAAAAGTGAATTCTCCACCTCTATTTGATCTCAAAACCTTGATTATTTTTTCAATTTCATTCTCTACTAATGCCTTGAATTCCCTAAACTTCTCAAATGCTTTAACTTATCTTTTATTAAAGTAATCCAAGTCATTCTAGCGTAATCATCAATAAAAATCATGACATACCTATCACCTTGTAGTCTTTTTTTCTCATTAGTTTGTAGAGATCTATATGGACCAAATTCAATAGTTTTTCAATGTAGAATATTCCTCAGTAGGAAATATGTTTTTTGTCTATTTTCCTTCATGGAATAGTTTGCAACTGGTAGATTGAGGCTTCTTAATCTTAGGCATATCCTAGAACATTCCTCCTGAGCTAATCCTTACAATTTAATAAAAATTAATGTCCCAACCTTTTGTGCCAAAATGAACTTTCTTCTCTCTACACAGTAAGACAATTTTGTCCATCCATCTTGCTGAGATGATATATGTCACTATTTGTCCTACTTCCTTCCATAATCAGTTATCTAGTACTTGATTTTTTGATTTCACAACCTTCAGAACTAAAGGATACATTATAACCTTTATCACACATCTGAATTACACTTAACATATTATTTTTAGTCCTTCGGCATAAAAACATCATATGTCTTTGTCCTACCACCATCAAGACTCAAAAGTACCCTTACCAATGATTTTTGCAATAGAATTATTTCCAAGAGTCACAAAACCTCCTTACTTCTTGAAATTCATGAAATTACTTATATCTCTAGTCATGTGGCTTGAACATTTGCTATTTATGATCCATAGATTCTTCTCTTTCTAAGCATGCAGAGCAGTTTGAGCAATAATTAATTTCTAACTTTTTCTCTTCCAAAACCTTCTTCTAGAATTTGTTTGATTCCTAAATTCTACATTATGATCCTTTTCTTCATGTTTTAGATAGAGGGGGGATCACACAATTTCTTTTTCAATTCCTAGCATTGTGTCCAATGTTTTTTGCATTTGTAGAAAATGATATTAAAATTGTATAAAGGTGCAATTATATTATTGATGAAAAAGTTATTTCTTCATACCAGAGTGTTAAATGAGAAAGAAAATTGAGAGGGGGGGTGAATTAGTTGTACCAAATTAAAACATCAAATCCCTCAACAATAATCAAATCCACATGAATTCATTAAACCCTTAATATATTATAATATTTAAACATGAAAAGTAGATAACTGGAATTGAAAAAACCAACACCATACACAAGAGAACACCAAATTTACATGGAAAACCCAATGAGAGAAAAACCTAGGTGAGGATTAGCTCACAATATAAGTAATTGCAAAATTGGTACAAGGGCTCATTACCAGAATAGGATGCACTGTCCAAAAAGGCTCACAACCACAAAAAGAAAAAGATAGAAGAGAAATGTTACATAGATAAGAACTTCTCAATGCAATAGAGAATCCTCCACAATAGCTCCAACACCTTTGCAGTCTCGTTTGAATGATTATGGATACCTTCAACTCACTACATTCAAAATTCCAACACTTTGAAGTTTGCACTACTCTACTCAAACTCGAACTATATTCTTTGACAATTCACATCACTTGCATCATACACATCTATACTTTCTATCTTTTCAACCTTCAACATCTCAACTCATACTTATATCATCCTCAACCTTGAATCTCTAAGGTTAGCTATACATGCTTCACACTTTGCAATTTCAAATTGAAGGAATGAAAAGTAGACCAAAAAAACTTAGTTGGGACCTAAACTAACTCTCACACACCATGTCATTCCTTCATTAATACTTGAGAATCTTTGAATGTAGTTTAAACACTAGGCCAACCATTACCCATGAAAAAAAATTGAACTTTGGATTTACACGATTCTATTGAACAGTCTAAAAATTCCAAACAACAAAATTCACCTGAACATGATCCAAGAAAATCCTAGAAACCAACAAACTCCTTTGCAACAAATCTCACCTAAAGATTATAAGCATTATGTTTATTCAAACAACATTACCAAAAACTACACTACTTTGTAACTAGGAAGACCTTTTGATATATCTATAGACATTGAAAAATGCCCTAAGTCTGTGAGCGCCATTTTTCTTGGTCTTCGTCTTCCAATAATCAAATAGTTTTAATTATTTAATTATTCCTAACCACATTCCTCTATTAATTAAATATTTTTTAATTATTTAATTAATTCATTTATTAACCTTTTTCTATCTTGATCAATTAAAATAAATTAATTGCATCTCTAACACTCCCTTTCTTTAATAATTAAATAAATCATTATTTATTTAATTATTCATCCCTTTATCATTCACCTATAGTCAGATAATAAAAATTATTATTATTTGTTTATGATTGACCTTATCATTCTTCTATAATTAAATAATTGTCAAGATTATTTAATTATGTGTTATTCCTCTCCCCATTAAATAATTAATTCAAATTAATTATTTAGTATCTAATTTCCACCTCCCCCCATTTACTTAAATTGATTTAATTGAATTTTTTTCATTTTCCTCAAATAAATAATTTGAATGCATTTTTTATCCTCCACTTGTCCATTTCCTACATTTTCCCTTTTTCAAGTAAATA
The DNA here is from genome assembly GCA_007258455.2 of Sequoia sempervirens. Taxonomy (NCBI): domain Eukaryota; kingdom Viridiplantae; phylum Streptophyta; class Pinopsida; order Cupressales; family Cupressaceae; genus Sequoia; species Sequoia sempervirens. The sequence continues at coordinate 157,291,491 of VDFB02026320.1, forward strand.
ATTTGAATAAATTATTTATGCCTCCCTTTTGGCCAAAGATTCCTTACTCATTAATCTTTGCCATAGCCTTTATTTCTATCATATTTTTCGGGTGTCATAGCCATCAACATCATAACTATCATAGCTCCTTCTATGAATGGCATATTCTTGGTGCATCAATTTTGGACCATTGATATTGACATCTTTCTACAAATTCAATCTTGGCTTTTCATTTTGTAACCTCCCTCTCATCCATTCTCGTCCATCAATCTTGAAAAATCTTTTGAGAAGATCGATCTCAACCATCCATTCGAATGGTTGTCTATAAAAGCAACCTTCCTGTCCCATTTTCAACTTAACAACCATTATCTCCAACTTTCTTGCTTACTATTTTCTCATATTTTCACAACTTCAACAACAAATCTGAAGGAAAGATTGTAAAAGGATAAATAGGAGAGACAAGAGAAGTGATTCAAGTTCAAGCATGGGGAGTATTGTGATTTGATGCTTTTATTTTCCTTATGCTTTCATTGTTTTTTGGGTATGTGTAGGATCATCATGGAAAAAATAGGCCCTTAAGTGGTGATAAAATTCAGAAAAATCAGAGTTAGGCAACTTCATGTAAAATTTTGAATAAGTTATCTATATTATTTCAAAAAAATGTAAGAGTAGAATCTATAGGAAATTGAATGTAGTTTCTAAACTACTAGGTTTATTTTAAAAAAAAATCTATTTGGTGAAAATTTGAAATTTCAATGCAGTAGCACTTAAATTTTAGGGAAAAAATAAGAAGTAGGTGTCTGTCTGACCACCCTAACCGTAATAAAATGATAATAAGTTTTCATAAGATTTTAGATATAAGTAGAGGACTCATGTCTTGATGTGATGCATATTTTTTTGTAATTTTTTTCCAAGTAAGTAATTAATTATGATTTTTTTATTACAACTTTTAAAAAATATAAAAACTCATATGTCTGACCACCTTAACTTGGTCAAAAATTCATGAATTTTTTTTTTTTTAATCATATAGTATGCAAAGCATAAAATGTGACACATGTTTTGGATTCAAAAAATGTGATACCATTTGAAATCTATAGATATTTTTCAATCAACCTATCAATCAGAACTTTAGTCATAATTCAAATAGAAAATGAAAATAATTATATATTAAATTCAAAGTAAAACATAATTTATATTGGTGGAAAGCTGAGATTCTCCTTTAAAAACCCTTTTCATTTCATCAATTTTGGGTAAAAAAAAAGTCGTCAGCAACATACCCTACACATACCCATCATATTGCCACTTTTTGGCCCATCATGATCCTGCACATACCCTTCTCTTGTTTGGATGAGGTTAATAGCTTAGAAGTGTTGGCTGTTACTTTCATCTATGCTAGGAATGATCTAACCCCATATTACATTGGTGAACATGACATGAACAAAATAATAGCTACATCTTCATAGATTTGATCATATTGTCATTTTCATGGCTGCACTTTCATAAATCAATAAAAAAAATAAAAAAAATAAGCAAACACGATGAACATCATAGTTGTATTTTCATTTTCATAACTACACTTTCATAGATGCATTTTTCATAGATTTGATTATATTATCATTTTCATAGCTACAATTTATCATTTTCATAGGTGCATCTTATCATTTTCATAGTTGCATCTTCATAAATCAATCATATTTCATCTAGATAACAAAAAATAAATGAATAAATAAAAATCATTTAGCAGAAAATGAAATTTAGAAATTGCAAATGCCCACAGCACAAATAACTTTTTTGGCTTATATTTTTTTTATTTGTTAGATTGTGAGGCTCGGAAAATATTGAGACTTGAAACATGGCAGGGAAATGCAGGTTGGCAGAATTTTTGATAAGGAGTTCTTCCTTCCAACAATAGTCACAACATTTCCACTTTCAACGAATCCTACAGTCACAACATTTAGATTTAACTTTTAATTTAGCTTTTAAATTTTAATTAGATTTTGTTTTAACTTCTAATTAGATTTAGATTTTAACTTTTAATTAGATTTAGTTTTTAACTTTTAATTTAGATTTAGCTTTTAATTTCTAATTTAAATTTAGTTTTTAATTTCTAATTTAGATTTAGCTTTTTAATTTCTAATTTAGATTTAGCTCTTTAATTCATATTTAGTTTTAATTTTTAATTCAAATTTAGTTTTTAATTTAGATTTAATTTAGAAGGTAGATTTAATTTTTAGTTTAAATTTAATTTAGACTTAATTTACTTTAGGATTAATTTAGTTTAGAATTAATTCTTATTTAGATTTAATTTAGATTAACCTTAATTTATATTTTAGATTAAATGTTTTTTTTAGTTTAATTTTAGTTTTGTGGCTAATTTTGCTAATTGGGATTTTGTGCAGATTTGCATGTAGAGGTTGGAAATGTGAAAGCATAAACATACATTTGTCGAAGATTAAAAATCAAAGAAACTACTAATGACATTTGGTGTAGGATTTTTCTTGAAGACTTGGTTTTGAAATTGATTGTCTTTTAGTATAGCAAACACTTCAATTGGTGCTTAAAAATAACAATTGTCTTCTTTCACTTAAATTTAACTAGGGGGTAAAGAATTACTATTTTCCATGTTTGAAGGATGGTAGGTATTATGCTCTCACCTTGTGCAAACTTGGTGATTAGAAAGCCAGACCCATCTGTTTTTGAATTTACCCATTAGAGGGCCTACCTTGGTGGGAAAAAGTACTCACCCCAAGGGAATGACCCAAGCGGTAATAGGATAAATCCAAGTCCTTCCGAATTGCGATATAATTTGTGATTGTAAGGAAAGTTTGCAATCAATGGGAAGCAGTACATTATAGCACTCCCCAAGTATCTTTATGATGTGAAAATCCTTTGTTCTAAGGGTTGGGAGGCCTCTTGAGGGATTTTATCACAGTACCCCCTAAATTGGATTCCCTTACTATACACCTCTTGTTTTTAGAAGAAAAAATCCTTCTATTTACTAGCACAGGAGGTCAGACCTTTGAAGTTGTCCCACATTTTCGCAGTTCACTATAGAGATGGAAAATTTCCTGAGATCCTTGTGGTCTTAGGGAATTCAGAACTTGGTATGCCCATAGAAGTGAGTGCTATGGAGGGAAGCTAGTGCTACCATGTTCTTAGGCTATCCACTTTGAATAGGAGCAACTAGAGAAATCCAAGTGGGAATCTAGCAAATATTTCCCTTTCCAACCATATGATTGTGCTTGTTATCTTGAAATTAAAATGTTTTCACATCTAAACCAAACCAACAAAAAGGTGCTTGATATTGTATGTTGTGTTTTCCAATTACACTTTATAATAAACAATCAAAATTTCATCAAGAACTAGCTCAAAAACATCAAAACTGTCAAAACAACATTTTGGAAAACTGCAACTGACAGACACGAAGCTACAACTATTACTATGAACCGCAACTATAACTGTACAACCACAATTGTGTCCCTGAACCACACTTTCTAAAAATAGAGTTGCATTTGATAACATGAACCGCAACTATGAGACACATTTGTTGAAAATTGATCTGCAACTATCTGCTAAACAAAAACTTCTAAAATATGTGTCCAAAATCCAACCAAAACAATTTCACAGTGACCTCTAACTGATAAATCAGAGACTTGCAAGATTTACCAGTTCATTTTAGGCATTCCTATTAGAAATAAATTTCATTATAGGTTGCATTCCTCAATCCTTTGCATTGCACAAATTAGACTTTGATTCTTGGGTTGCATCTAGACCTTCAGATTTTGAACATAGGCAGACCTTTGATTTTTTGAAAATTCTTGGTTACATATTATATTTTTCATTGACTATTGTCCTTGTCCTTGTCTTTTCATTGTCATCCTATCAAGTTTGAGTCTTAGTCTTGCCTCTTCATTGTCAAAGTTATCCTCTTATGTTCAATGAAATTTGGAATTTGTTGCCTTGGGTTCACATTAGCTTAATTGTAACCCTTTCTTCAAAATTTTAGAATTCCTTTGTATTGCCTTGCTCTCATTTAGACTCATATTGCTTAGTTTGCACTCTAAATCCTTATTACAAAAATATTAAAAAAAATCTCACTTTACCTTAGTCTTAATCCTTTTGCATCCATTAGTTTCATTATCTTTACATCCTTATACTCCAAAAATACAAAAGAAAAATATAGCTTAATTTCATCTTAGCCCTAGTTGCACCACTACCTTTGATCATTCACTTAGCATCATTTAGTCTCCACTATCTTGGTCTACCTTTGGTATCCTTTGCATCCTTTAGTCATTATCATCCTTGCATGATCATATTTCACCCTTATATCCAAAAAATCACAAAAACATAGCTTAGTCTCATATCCCTTGGTCATCATCATCATTGCATATCAAATCCTTTGGTCATAGGGTAATTATTATTCTACCATTCCTTAATCTTGGTCTTAGGTGCATCCAAAAATTCAAAAAAAATGTAGCATAGTCTCATATCCATTTTTCATTGTCACCTTGCATTGTCATCCAAAGGTCACAAGTTTTATATGGTTCTCACTAAATTTTCCTTATCCATCCTAATCCAAATTTGTGACCATGTCTTTGTTTTACCTTTATCTTCTTTGTAGTCAATTTGAATACAAATCAATCCTCAATATTCAATACCAACCACTCACACACCCTTCTTACCAACAATCCATAAGCTCTAGTCCTCCATCCATCTACCCTCACTATCAAGAGTCCCTTAGCATAATCCACAACAAACATCCATTAATCACCCTTATCCTAACCTTGACAAGGGAAACCAACCTTCCACTAGTCCATTCCAAGCCTCTATGTCCTATCCTAGTCCATCATCCCTCAACCCATTCCAAGTATCCACATCCTATCCTATTCCATCATTCACTAATCCATTCCTATTCACTCCATCCCAAGCTACATTTAGTCATGAAAATACATTTGGTCATGGTCTCCAAAACCACATCACATTGCCTACACCTTGGGATACATGTCAAAAAGAAAGTCCAAAGCATGACATCATAGCTTCCCATTCATGTCAAGATCAAAGTAGTCCATCCCATGAAACCATTCTTAAGTCCATCCAAGAAGTCCTTATAGATAATCATGGCATCCAAAATGCACCTATCCTTGATCAAGATCCCATTCCCAATCATGTCATCCAAGAAAAACCTATTTTTGACCAAGATCCTACCCTTGAACATGAAGTCCAAAATGATCCACTCATTGACCTTTATGACATTCATGATCAAACATTTGAAGTCATTCCTATCCAAGTATCAAACACACCCATTTCCCAAGATGAGACACTTTCCTCATTTGGACACATAGACAATCAAATAAATGACATGGATGCCATCAATGAAGAACATGAAAAGACTAATTTGGATCAAGAAGAACATAAAGAAGTTACCATGGAGCAAGTCAAAGAAGAAGAACACAAATAATCTACTATGGATTGAATCAAAGAAGAAGATGCAAAAGCTACGATGGATCAAATTGACATCCCAAATGATCAAGAAGAAACAAGTATGACGAATGATAAATCCAAAACATCCTATCAACTAGGATCATCTATCTTTGTTAGTACAAGATTTCTTACAAATGAAAAAATATGGAGTAACAGTGTCTAAATACATAATGATGGGTTAGCATCTTGTTTTCAAAACAAAAATACCCCATCACACACATATTCTTTCAGAGCATGCAGTATCAAGGAAAGGGACTAGGCCTATATGAGCAAGGAATTCTAGAACCAGTACAATTTCAAGCAAATTCTAGACAACAAGGTCTTGGCTATTTTTTAGTAAACAAATCAAAAAATGTTAGTGGTACCTCCTCGATATTATGGATAACTTTATCAAATACAAACATCAAAATGGAGGCCATGCATAGTCCTTGTCTTAAGGTTGTTTCCAACACTCCTTCCATCCACACCATAAACCATCATTCCAACATGAATAAACCTTCCATTTGGAACCAACAAAAGGAAAATTATTGCAAATACAAAGTTCAAAATCAAATTTCAAAGGCCATTGAATCAAACAAAAATCCAAGTGGACAAATGAAGTTAAAATGGATCCCAAAGAAAAATGGATCAAGCAAAGAAAATATTCCAAATCCAAAAGTCAACCAAAATGTGGAGCCACAAGAAAAGAGGACTCCCAAATATAAAAAATGTCCACCTCCTTCAAAATGGTCATCAAGCAAGACATATAAAAGTGTTGGTTCCAAACTCCATCATCCATCACCCCAAGTTTGGAAAATAAAAACCACTACATCCAAATGTCCAAATAATCCTTCGATGGCTATCATCGTCCATCATTCCAAAAATCATACCTCACTAATCCATCGCATCTTGGCAGCAACTCTTTATCATAAGGACTCCCATGGTACTCTATCACGGTGTGTGTATTTTGATAAGGCCAAACCTAGTATCAGAGAGGATCACAATGACATCGACCAATTTTATGCAAGTGCTATGATCTTGACAAGACAACTACTCCATAAATGTAACTATTGGTATATCATGACACCAATATCTACATCAACACCATCAAAGGATTCAGAACAATCAACAATCATCTAGAACATCAAGTTGATAAAAAATAAAATTTGTCACCTGATGAAAACCTGGCAAACGGGCATCTTGCGTGACATGATAAAAAAGAAAAAATAAATAAAAAAGAGAAAAATTAAAAATTAAAAAAATTAAAAAAATTAAAAAAAGAAGTAAAGAGAAAAATTTTGTCCAATAGTGAAAACCATTTTTATGACAATTTGGATAAGTACCATGATGAAAACCTGGAAAACAGGTGTCATGTGTAAGAGAAACTATCTATGTGGACCAATACACTTGGGGGCAAGTTGTCTCATCTCCCATGCCTTTCTCACGACATTTCCATCTATCCATCTAATCCATATCCCTTTCCATCCATTTTCCCACCTACCTTGATCTTGATAAGAAATGGAGCACAAACATAAATCATACTTTGGAAAAATTCTTAACATGTCTATCCTTTGGTCAAACACTATCATGAAATATCATGTCATTTCCTTCATAGAATTTATCCAAACCCATATCTTGGAGAAAAAAAGCTATTATTATGTGAAATAGTCCTTGGAGATCATATGCCAATTCTTTCATCAAAATAATCCTCATGTCTCTTATCCTTTGTGAAAATCAATCCATTATCCTTCCATACCTATTGCTAGACTTGGTTTTCCCTTGTCATTGGTTTAAGGATTCTAATTTGCTTATCCAAGTTCCTTCCATAATCCCATATAGTCCTAAGGTTAGTCATTTCAAATGCAACAAGCCTAATCCATACAATACTGCTATGCATCCTAACACATCATCCAAAACATTCCTTGGATTTGTTCCTAGCCTTGCTGAAAACCTTGATCTGTTAGTTACATTATCATCAATAGGATATGTCTTTACCAATCCTCACATTGTTTCGTGATGTGTCCTTCCCATATCAAACAATGTTGTTGTCATCATCATCACCTATCAATTGGTTTTTAGCTTGACTAGGGGCAAGATCATGTTTGTCCTTGGATCCTTGTGTATGCCTACTTGGTTGATTGTGGGTATCTTTCACATACATTTGTCACGATGCTTATAGTTATCATCCATAAAATAATCTCATTCATCCATAATAAAGCTTCATCATCCTTCTCATGGCCTAAATACCACCGAAATTTAGCATCCTTTTCCTTCATGACCATCCTTTGCATTTGCTCGTTACCTTCCCTCATGCATAATAAATTGGTCCTACACCTGATCGGGGGAAATTCCTTGACTCATGCTTTTTTGGGAAGATAACACATGGTATCAACATCGTAAAACATAAAAAATCCAAAAATCCAAAAAAAATCGCAAAACCATCAAAATCCAAAAAAAATCATAAAACATTAAAATCCAAAAAAATCATAAAACATCAAAAATCCAAAAAAATTAGAAAACATCAAAATCCAAAAAGATCATAAAACATCAAAATATAAAAAAAATCATAAAACATCAAAATCCCAAAAAAATAGAAAACATCAAAAGTCCAAAAAATAGAGTCTGAGTCAATTTGTTTTAGTAGGGTCGAACTACATTGTATCTGCACATTTTCTAAATAGGCAAGGCTCATCTTAAATGGGCCCCTAAGACATTAGGTCAGTCCTTCTAGGTTGTCCAAATAAAATCATGACTCGGTCTTTTGTCAAATAAGGCAAAGTCAAGTTGTGTCGAACTATGAGGTCTCTACACATTGCTACATAGGCAAGGCCATCTATCAATAGTCCCTGAGGCTACCTAGGTTAGTCCTTTAGATTTTTTTGAGTCTATTCTTGTTCTATGTCCACAAGCAATCATCACTCAAATCAAATCTTGAATTGAGGGACAAATGTAACCAACAAAATCCATTCGATCAGTTAATCATCTTATCATCAACCAATCAATCAGATCATCAATCTTAGCATAATGGGGCATTATGTCATTTCTCATTCGGTCCTATCTCTTTTCTTTTATTAGGATGTGTCCTTCCTGTTAGACTTTTTCAATTTGGTCATTTACCTTAAGAAGGATATGTCTTTCTTGTAGATAGGTGTCTTATCAACACTTATCACTTGGTCAACTTTATCAGATGTGTCTGTTACCCTAAAATAGGATTTGTCCTTGAAGTTGGGCATCATCACATCACTTGGTCATATTCATCAATCTTTGTCAAACAAATGATCAATATTTTTCACAATCAATCTTGTCAACTTTTTCAATCAATCTTTCCTCAATCAAGATATGTCTTTCCTAAAGTCAGGTGCAATCAATCAACTTTGTCAACTTTATCACTCAATCTTTATCAAATCGATCAATCTTGTCATGTTGGTCAATCAATATTTCCTTATTTAGGATGTGTCCTTCTTGAAGCTAGGTGGGGTCAATCAAATCAAATTTTCAACCTTTGTCAACTTAGCAATCAATCCTTGTCAACTTATCCATCAAATTCAATCATCTTTGTCAACCTAATCAATCACATCAAACAAACTTACCAAAACTATTAGTGAACATTATCTCTCTTGCAATCACTTTGTTGGTCTGGATTTGTCTTATTCTTTTGATTGGTTCTGGGTCATGTTACTAGTTTCCTCAAGGATGTCCTATTAAAGGATTTAGAGGGACGATGATGGATCATGACCTCTTTTCTTTGTTTGTTGTTTGTGGCTTGTCTTGGCAAAAATATTGGGATAATTGGATCCTTAGTATGAGCCAGGGCAGTCCTTGTCTTTTGGTTTTATCTTTTAACTACTTGTCTCTCATAAATTGTCACCTTACACACCTTGGTATATGTCATAACATGGTGTTTGTATTCCATTTGCAACACTTTTGATGCCCAATGATGATAAATATACAAGTATGAAAGTTTGTCCCTTGTCATTTCCCATCTAGATTTTCATCTCCATCTTCCTTTCCTTTCTCACGTAACAACCATCTACTCCATGCTAACATTTCTTCTATCCTTTATCCTATAGTCTTATCATCCATTTTGAGTGCACATTCGCATTCTTTGAACCCACCTGTCCTCTCAAGGGGGAATACTTGTACCCTGACTTCACTGGGGCATCCTTTGACTAAATTTCTTTGACACAACGCGATGAACTACATTATGTCAAAGAGGAAAAATGTGGACACTAAAAAATGTCCCAAATCTGCGAGTGTCATTTTTCTTGGTCTTCATCTTCTGATAATTAAATAATTTTAATTATTTAATTATTCCTAACCACATTCCTCTATTAATTAATTAATTTTTAATTATTTAATTAAATCATTTATTAACCTTTTACTATCTTGATCAATTAAAATAAATTAATTGTGTCACTAACACTCCCTTTCTTTAATAATTAAATAAATCATTATTTATTTAATTATTCATCTTTTTATCATTCGCCTATAGTCAAATAATAAAAAATATTATTATTTGTTTATGCATCATGTTGGAACTATAAAAAAATTATATTTTTACTAGCCCTCACTCACCATGTATGCCAGAAATTACCACACCTTAATCTCATAAATAGTACAAATTGTTGAAATTTGTGTGACAAGATCCATTTCACAATCCATATTCACCAAAGATCCCATCAAATTAACCTTCGATACATGAGCATTACTCTGGTCACCACTGAGCAAGAGTTTTAAAACCACTGATCCCTATCAGCAAGATTAGGGCATGTCTTTCTGATCAACGGGGTATAGCTTTTATAGTTTGAATATTTTTTACATATTGAAAAGAGATTAAACAATTTATAGTGATGTGGAGAATGCATAATCGGTAAGACAATGCATGTTTTCTCACTAATGAAAGACTTATCGACAAGAATAAAGTAATCAGATTGAAGTTGTCCGATCATGTCAAACTCTTAACTCACACTGATGGAAACTTCATCAGTGAGACTCATATTTTATTTCGTCGATGGGACAACAGAACAACTATCGGGAGGACTTATACTATCAGAATGAATCACTTAGATTTCACCAATCATATTAGTTTACACCGATGAAGGAAATTTTTGGAGGAGTCTTGTTGATCCATCTAAATGAATGAAGCAGTAGATAGAACATATCGAAGAGACTAAAGAAATCAAAGTGACATTATATTTTCCTAGCGACGGTTCTTGTCATGCTGATGGTAATACGAAAGGGTCAAAATGCATTGGAGTAACAATGGGAAATGATTAAAAGGACTTCTATCTATCCATAACAATTTGAAATTGGGGAGACTTCACAAGTATCTCCCTGAAGTGGTACAAGTTGTTAAATAGGATAAGGGGTCATTCATATAGCATTGGTAGGAGAGTCATTTAGTCTTCCTAATCAAGAATGATAAACCAAAAGGTCGCTCCATGTCGAAAAGACATTCAGTTATGTCTTGGTGATCAAATGTGAATGTATAAAGCAAAGGTGGTACCAAGATAGATACATAGATCGACCAAAAAACTAAAGGAGTCTCACCAATACAATCTTGTTGTTTTGACAGTGAAAAATTCAAAAAACCTATTGCATTCATGCTCAAAAGTAGACATTAATGGCCACATGAATGTACATTATGTAAATCTTCTTTGATTGAAATAAGAATGAGTAGATGGGATTTCCAAGGTTTGCAGCGAGGATGGGAGGTTGGACAAAAGCCAAAGAATTTAGTGTGGCCAAAGATTCACAAGTAAGCTTACAAGGTTCCTTTACAATTGAAATTATAATTCAATTCTATCACATTTAAATTTGGAGGGATCAAGCTCTGGGAAAATGAAGGGTAGAAAACAACAAGGTGAGGGTAGTCAACCTAAAGGTAAAAAATAGAAAATTGAAACAAGGGAAGAGCCCAAAACGAAGGAAAGAAAACTAAACCAAGACCTTATCGATCAATTACCTGGTTCAGGGCCAAAGGCTAGAAGGTCTGCATAGCTAAGGGCTAATGTAGAATTTTTTTATGATAAATGCAAACACATAGGAGACGCATGGACCCCTGGTAGAGGATATGAGTTATTCATATTCCACTACCATCAGAGAAATAGGTCTGAACTAGTGTGCAACCCCTGAAGTTTTAATTTCGGGAAATTGGTCATTCTAAATGTGTTCATGAATGTAGAACTTGTGAAACTTCTGGAAAAGAATTATAACCCAAACTTGAAAGCTATCTGCAACTTGTAGGGTGAACCCTTTATACATGTGTCCCAAACTACAATTTGTGAAGTCTTTAATTTGGATGACACATATGACATGCTAATTTTTCATGAGGATTTAGAAAGGGAATATTAGAGAATGGAAACAACCTATAAAGGTTGGAGATTTACACTGTAGAGACCTAGAAGGGATGGAAACCTTGTTCCACTTGAAGATAATGATGGGCCTCCTTTCCATGTGGACTTATTTGAACCCTATTTCAAATATGCATACTTCTCAGTATGTCAAGTGTTAGGGATTGAAGCTTCTAAATTCATGTGAATAAGTCCAATGGTGATTGCAATAGACATCTAGTGCCACAATGTGAGACCATTTGATTAGGCCTCCCACATTTTCAAAGCAATTGACTCAGGGTTAATGGTAGTTAAAAATGGATCTCCCACACGACATTTCAAGCACTATTCCATCTTGATGCATATGATACTGTATTATGGGCAAGAGATTGGGATGTGGCCAGAAGAATTGAAAATTTCTCAATATGACAAGGAAGATCAGTGCTGGTGCAATTGTGGACTACAATTTGGGACAATAGATTTGTGAGTTCTAGTTATATTCATTTTGAGGAATATTTTGTTAAGACATTGTATAGATTTTTCAATCACCCTTGTGATTATTCCTTGATTGATGAACTTAAGAGATTTCTAAGGCCTAAATATTTTGATGGATGAACAATTGTTAGTCACAATTGGGATTACTAGTACTGTTATATTGATGCCACTATGATTAGGGTGTATGTCTTTGAGGATACACCTTTTCTTCTCCTGAAAACATTGCCAAATATAATTGCTTATTTGGAAATTATCAAACAATTGGATTATTCAAGTGTTATGAATTTGAGTTCTTTTGAGAAACAATTGTTCATGCTAAGTACATTATGTTTTGGACACTTCACTGTATTGTCTAAAGAGGGGCATGATTTAATTTTAAATGTTATCTCATTTCAATTTAAAGAAAGCAACACCAAGAAAATGATTTGATCCTAACGGCTACATTGATTTTGCTAGAAAGAAAGTAAACTTGGGTGGGTATGTTCATATACCCTATCCACATGATGATATCATCAAAAACATGGAAGAGAGGGAAGTATAATTGGCCATAATATATAAGGAAGATGGAATGGAGAATGAAGGAAATAGAGGAGGAAAAAATGTTATCCTCTGGTGAAAAAGAACCTCAAGCTCCAACTAATAAAATTCCTAAATTAAGAATTGAGAAGTATCAATCTCCAAATAGAGAACATGAGGTTGAGGAAATATCTAATACAAATGCTAGGAAATTAGCCTACAAATATTTTGTTTCTGATGATGAGTTTATTAAGTCTCCTAAGTTTAGGTCATTCTTATACAAGCAAAAGGGGAAGGAAATAAGGGAGTCTATCTTAGATGTTACACCGAGCAATGAAGCCCAATTACTAAAAACTTTGAAATCAAATGTGGAAAAGGAGTTGAAGGATATGATTCCAGAAAGAGGGAAGAAGTTGTTAGAGGAATTTGGTATAATGATTTTTCCTAGTCTAGATTTGAATTTAGCTCTTGTTTTTAATAGTTTCTTGCATAACAATGGTGCTACACATAAGCTAATTCTAGAAGGAGTTACAAAAGTATGTACACAGGGTCAAAGTATAATCCTAATGAGAATTCTCTCTTGATTTGGGCCATATATCCTCCACACAAAAAGTCCATGATCATTGACACAAAAAATGAATTTGGCCATGTGATGACATTGAAAGTGGGAGAGGTTGATCCTATGGCTACTACTGATATTGGCATAAATGTTTCCAAAATAAATAAAGCACAAATTCAGATGTTGATCAAGGAGAGAGATATGTAAAAAATGAATAATGAGAAAATCCTCAAAGAAAATGATTTCCTGAAGGACATGGTCAAGGGTACTATGCAGGGACCTACCAAATTACTAACTCAAGGAGAGGGTTCTCAATCCAAGGATGAAATTGAAGAATAAAATATACAATCTCAAGTAAGAAAAGCCAAATTTGATGCATTCTCTACAACATTCTAGAAGAGACACTCTAATTTGATGGTTTGGATGAACAAGTTTTGGGGAACTCATTCCAAGAGTTATGCTACAATCTAGGAGCATAAAAGGATGAATGACTGAATTCAGGAAAGAATCCAGGAAATACAAAAGAAAGATATTTATGATAATGGATCCATCACCGCTGCTGAAGAAATCATGAGAAAGCACAAGGGTTACTATTAGGAGCTTTAGGGAGATGCAAATGGATTCATTGATGCTACAAAGGAAGGGGTGCCTACATTGTTTAGAAATGATGGAGAGATGAAAGACCGAAATGAATGGATAAAGGAATGCAGGTTGATATTACACAAAGCCTTGGAAGTAGCCAAAAGTGATGAATCAACATTGGACAAGATTTGTGACAACTTGGAGAAAATGGTGATCATGGAGATAGCTACAAGAAATTCTTCTGAAGACACTAATACACATTTGAGATAGGACTACTTAGATCACATAACAAAAGTTCATTTATGGCTCGCCAGAGTTTAATTTTAATTTTGATTGTTGTTAACTTCAAAAGACATTATTGAAGGGGTGTGTCCTCTTCAAAATTTTGGTATATAATTTGGATATGTAGTGATAGGAGAGTAAGAACGAATAGAGAGAACATAGGAGATATAGAAGTACTTTTAGAATGTTTATCATATAAACTTTATTGTGTGGATCATGATGCATGCATAAATTTTGGCTAAAATCAATGGAAGATCTTTAATTTTTAGTGGTTCAATATTGGTATCTATTGTTTGTTGGTTTGAATAAATTATCTGGATGTCTCCATTGCTACTTGTTTGTTATTTAGGGTTGTGTATCCAAGTTGATATTTCAATTCCTTCAAGACACATTTGTTGTTGTTGTGTAGTCAAGTCAATTGGTTTCTATCAAAGAATTAAAATCCTTTGATTGATTAAAGTAACTTGGGGGTAACAATTGGATCAACAAGAAGAGCTAGGTGATTGATATGATTGTCATGTTGTCTCTACTTTTATGTTATCTTGTTATTAAAATTAAGGTTTAAATTATTTGTCAATACACATTTGCTGATATTGTGTGGTTCTATTGATTGGTTCCTTCAAGGAAGGATTAAAAATCCTTTTAATAAATAACAGTAACTTGATAAGGTCAATTGGATAAATAATAAGAGCTTTTCAATCACATCCCTACACATTTATACCAAGTATAAACAAGTTGAAGTGTCAAGCAATCAAAATTATAACTAATACCAACCACTTGTTAAAGAACTCCATTAACTCCACCCACCCAAGCAAAGCATTGGTCCACCTCATTCATACATTACTTATCCAATTTCACATTAAAAATTTATAATTATCATGTTAGGAGTAGAGTAAGTAACAAGCCCCCAACTATTTCACACTTTGTGCCACTAAAAATAAATTCATAAACCCAATTAAGTCATACAACTTTAAATCTACTATAACAGTCAAGGTCTACCTACCTAGTTTAGTAGAGCCTGAAATGTAGGGAGTCTTCAATCACATTGGTTAGCTCCACTCACTGGTTCAAAAATATTACAAGTCTGATCATAGACCCTGACACTCTCTTAGGACTTGTAACCTACATTTTTGAAACCCAACACATCAACCTTTTCATTCTTCTATAATTAAATAATTTTGAAGATTATTTAATTATGAGTCATTGCTCTCCCCATTAAATAACTATTTCAAATTAATTATTTAGTATCTAATTTCTACCTCTCCCCATTTAATTAAATTGATTTTATAAATTAATTTAATTGAATGCTCATTTTTCATTTTCCTCAAATAAATAATTTAAATGAATTATTTATCCTCCACTTGTCCATTTCCTCCATTTTCCCTTTTTCAAATAAATAATTTGAATAAATTATTTATGCCTCCCTTTTTGTCAAATATTCCTTACTCATTAATCTTTGTCATAGCCTTCATTTCTATCATAGCTATCGAGCGTCATAACTAGCATAGCTCCTATGAATGGCATATTCTTGGTGCATCAATTTTGGACCATTGATCTTGGAACCTTTCTAAAAGATTGATCTTGACCGTTCGTTCAAATGTTTGTCTATAAAAGCAACCTTCCTCTCTCATTTTCAACTTAACAACCATTATCTCCAACTTTATTACTTACTACTTGTAGGTATTTTCACAACTTCAACAACAAATCTGACTGAAAAGATTGCAAAAGGAGAAATAGGAGAGACAAGAGAAGTGATTCAAGTTCAAGCATGTAGAGTATTGTGATTTTATTCTTTTATTTTCCTTATGCTTTCATTGTTTTCTCTTGTTTGGATGAGGTTAATAGCTTAGAAGTGTTGGTTGTCACTTTCATCTATGCTAGGAATGATCTAACCCAATCTTACAATACCATACCACGAATCCTCTTGACACACGCAAGAGATCAACACCATCAACTCTTCTTTAGAACCACAAGCCCTAAAAAATAACGGTAGAGAAATGCAAAGAAAATACATTTCTCCCAAACACCTTTGTACACAACACTACAAAACCAGTTCACACACTGGTGAACATAACTTCCTCTGACCAACAATTTAGAAACCAAAATTTTGGATATAAAAACTCTAAATATCTCTAACCAACATATCCAAACCACAAAATCAGATCTTTAACCCAGAAGAAATGTGATGCAAAACAAGAACACCTCTGTAACACACTGTTTCCTTATTTTATCAATTTTCTCAATATCCTTGATATCTAAACCATGAATAGAAGATTATAAAAACAAACATCTCTTCTCAACCATTGCACTACTATCATCAATGACAAGACAATCTTGTTGACATCAATGGAAACACCTTCATAGTTGCAACAATATCCCCCTTTGTCATTGATGTCAACACAAGATATGAAAAACCATCAAAGACATAATAGCTTTAAATATCCTTATTTCATTTTCTCTTTTCTCCCCCTTGCACAACTATCTCATTACACTCTCTCTTTGTTGAATAGTACAATTAAGAGGGGGTGAATATGTTATCACATAATTAAACCTTTAATTGAATCACTAAAGCTAATTCTTAATATTTCTTAAATGATCAATCATCAAATGCTAATGTAGGAACTCAATTCCAATACATAAACACAATAAAACCCAATAATGGAAAAACCATGATGAGGATTAACTCACACTATAGAGAATATCAAAACTAATTACAAGAGGCTCACTACCTAAAATAAGGATCACTACCAAAATAAGGACTCACTATCTAGAACAAGGAATCACTGTCCAATAGGGCTAACAACCCAGAGGGCTCACTACCACAAAGATACAAAGAAGACAAAGAAGAATTTTTATAAAGAGACTACAATCCCAATCCAAAAAAGGATTCCACCACATTCAATCAAAGACATGCATGAATGATATAGTTCACCTTCTGCTCACTGCATGTGGAAACTTAGCATTAAGCTTCACACTAATTTTCCACACTCACATCACACACACTCACTGAATAGAATCAATGTTGCATCTAACTGCACTTTTTTTTTCTCTTTTCACTCTTCTTCTTCACTCTTGTATATTTCTTCACCACTAACTCATCTTGTATTTATACCATCTTCAACTTTCAAACATATCCAAAGTCGGCCATTCAAATTCAAATTCAACTTAAGTCAGCACCAAAACATCTTAGAGTGGAATTAGAATGAGGGCAACCCAAAAACACTCTTCAAGGGACCCAAAAAGATCCAACATGCTTCATCAACCTTGAGAGTAGTATTTCACACAAGGTTGGCCAATCCAGTGTAAAATACATAGAACCATTAAGCACAAATCTTCCATATGTTGAAACTATCTTCAATAGAATCAGGGCAACTCAACTCTAGAATTGCAAGTCATAATACTTCATCAAAGAGAAATTTGGACCAACAACATTTCTCCTAGGCCTCAACTAGAAACATAGAAAACCATAGTTCACAACTGGTGAACAAAAATTGCAATGTACAACAAATCCACAACCAAAAATCTAGATATAGCATCTTCTAACAATCATGAACAACATGTGTGAACCACAAAAACATAGGAGAAAATCCAAACCAAAACCCAAAGCAACCATTGAATACTTGCAACCTATCTTCATTACAATTTTCTCAATATCCTTGACATATACAATCAATAGAAAATATTTGATAACCAGTTGAGCAGTTGAAATCAATGAAAACACCTTCAATATTTCCATTCTTGCAACAATCTCCCCCTTTTTCATTGATTTCAACACATAATGTGAAAAATCATCAAAGACAACATAATAGCTTTGAATACACTTTTATGTTTCTTCCCCTTAGTAGATCATCTCTTATATGCTTCCTTTCCTTTCACATGCTTCTTCTAACATTCTTCCTCTCTTTTTTTCTCGCATGATTCTTCTCCCCCTTTGACATCAATGACAAAGGAAAAATAATATTTTACATTGATTTCTCCTTTGACATAAAAAATAGAGTATACACAATGACAACACCTAATACTACCTGCTCCCCCTAAGAGGTAGCCACCAAAACATCAGTCTAGAAGAAGGATAGATCCATAGATCCCCAAGACTGATACATCTCCATATGCATCTAGCTCAAGAAATGAGGGGATAACCCCTAACTTCTCCTAGAGATACTCAAAAGTATCTTTAGGGAGAGCCTTCATGAAAATATTAGCAATATAATCCTTCATCGGAACATACTCAAGCTTTACTTCATTCGCCATGACCTTCTCTCTTAATAAATGATATCTAATAGATAAATGCTTCATCCTCGAGTGCATCATAAAATTCTTTGAAGTGTTAATTTCACTTGTATTATCATAGAAAATTGAAATGGGATCATCATATATACCATTGTTATATTTTTTAATGTTTGTTTCATCCATAGAACTTGTGTACAAAAAGATGCAACAACAATATACTCAGCTTCAATAGTAGAAAAGGAGAATAAATCTTGATTTTTACTTGACCACGCCACTAATTTGCATCCAAGAAAGAATGCACCATCACTTGTACTTTTTATGTCATCTACACATCCAACCCAATTTGCATCTATATAGGCACTAAGTGTAAAATCAATATATTTAGGATACCATAATTCATAATTCAAAGTTCCATTCAAATATATGAATATTATTCTAATAGTAGCAACATGTGTTTCCTTAGGATCCTCTTGAAATCTAGCCACAAGACAGACAACATGCATGATATCTAGTCTAGTATCAGTCAAATATAGTAGTCCACCAACCATAGATCTATACTTGCTATGATCAACCTTAGGTGAATAATCATCTTTACCCAATTTGCAACCAATCACCATAGGAGAACTTAAAGGTTTGGAACCATCCATCCCAAAATTCTTCAACATCTCTCTCACATACTTGGACTATGAAATGAAAATTCCTTTCTCTATTTGATTAATCCATAGTCCAAGAAAGAAATCCATCTCCCCAAACATAGACATTTCAAATTCTTTTTATATCTCTTTCACAAAAAATTTACACATTTTCATTTCCTCCAAAGATAATGTCATCAACATATACTACTACAATCAAGACTTTTTCATTTTCAATCTTAAATTACAGATTGCTATATGTTGTACCTTTGTTAAAACCTTGCTAAATCAAATACTTGTCCAATCTCACATACCAAGCTCCAGGAGATTGCTTCAATCCATATAAAGTTTTCTTCAATTCACGCACCATATTTGGTTGATATTTCAACTAAAATCCTTCTGGTTGTTCCATATATACTTCTTCTTCTAGCTCACCATTCAAAAATTTTGATTTGACATCCATTTGATAGACCTTAAAGTTTTTATGAGTAGAAAATGCTAAGAACATCCTTATAGCTTTCATTCTTTCTACCAGAGCAAAATTTTGTTGAAAATATATACCTTCTACTTTTGAGTAGCCCTTACACACAAGCCTTTCTTTATTTCTAACCACTTCTCCATTCTCATTCAACTTATTTCTAAATACACACTTTGATCCAATGATGTTTTTGTTTGTCAGTCTTGGGACCAATTCCCAAGTTTGATTATTCTCAATCTATATAAGTTCTTCTTTCATTGCTTTCTTCCAATTTTCATCTTTACAAGCTTCGCTCACAGTCTTCAGTTCAATCTCAGAAAGTAAACAAAGAATCACTTCAATAGTAGCTTTGATTCTGGTTAATACATCTTTTTTCTTGTCACCAATAATCTAACTTTCTGAATGATTCTTCTGTACATATCTAGGTGTCTTCGGGGACATCACCGAAGCATCTTCTTCTCTTTCATTCTATTCATCTTGCTTCTCGTCTTCATCTTTTTCCCATTCTTCCACAATCTCTTCAATTCTTACACGATCAGGTTCATGAAATTCATATCCATATTCAATGTCAATAGAATTCTTCATTGTCTCATCAACCTTGACATTAGAGCTCTCTACAATATTTCTCAATCTTTTATTGAAACATCTTGATGCCTTGCCTTTAGTATTATATCCAAGGAAAATTCATTCATCACTTCTTGCATCAAACTTTCCCAAAGTTTCTTCATCTCTTTTGATATAACACTTGCTTTTGAATACCTTGAAATACTTAATAGTAGGAATTATTCCATGACATAGCTCATAGGGAGTCTTTGTACTATTTTCTCTTGCTTGAACTCGATTGAATACATAAAAAAAAATATAAATAGATTACTTCTAGTCTACCTCTAGTAAACCAACCTTAGCAATCATTGATCTAGCAGCTTCTTCAACTGTTCTATTTTTCCTTTCAAGAACTCCATTCTACTAAGGAGTTCAAGGAGAAGATAATTTTCTCTTAATTCCATGCACTTCACAAAACATATTAAACTCATGGGAGGTGAATTATGCACCTCTATCATACCTTAAGCATTTTATCTTCAAGTTCACTTCATTTTCAACCATAGATTTGAATGCCTTGAATCTATCTAATGCATCTGATTTATCTCTAAGAAATATAACCCATGTATATATAGAATAATCATTAGTTCAAAGTATAAATTACCTTTCACCAAGTAGGCTTCTCACTCTTGTATGAGCACAAAGATTTGTATGAACTAAATCTTGTAGTCTAGTAGTAGACTATTCCTTTGATCTCTAATTATTTCTTGCTTGCTTTCCAGACTGACAATTCTTGCAAATAGCATTAATAGGCTTTGTAATTCTTGGTAAATCTCTCATGGCCTAAACAACACTAATCCTTTCCAAGTTATCAAAATTCATGTGACACATTCTCTTATGCCATAACCAACTGTCATTAATCTGAGTCAAAAAGCATCGTCCATCAACACCCTTAAGTCGATAGATATTCCCTTCAATTTTCTTTCCTATGGAAATCAATTTTTCAGATCCTTTTCGGATCTCACATCTCTCATCCTTAAACATGAGATCATATCCTTTTTTGCACATTTGACCAATACTCAATAGATGATGCCTTAAATCCTTAACATAGTAGACATCATCAGTATGATGCTTGCCATCAAAACTCATTGAGCCTATCCCACAGATTTTAACACTAGTATCATCTCCAAACATAACCAAGCCTCCATCATATTTTCAAGCTTAAAAAATTTACTCTTATCACAAGTCATTTGATGTGAACAACCACTATCAACTACCCAATAGTTTTTCTCTTGTTTACCATGTAGGGTAGAGATAACCATACCTTCATTTTTCTCCTTCTCCATGGGGCTTTCCTTTACCTTTTTTTTAGAATTAGCAGAAGTAGGTTCATCCTTAATCACCAAGAATAAGCATTCATTGTCATTAGGATCTTCATAATTTGAATCCTCATTAGATATACTAGAATTCTCATTCACATAGTAAGCTCTATTAATCTTCTTTCCTTTATTTTCTTTCTCATATATTTGTTTATTCCTTTTAGCTCTTTCTAGACACTTTGCAACATAATGGTCTATTTCTCCACAACTAAAGCATTTAAAGGGAAACTTACCTTCATACTTACCAGAGCCCTTCCTCATCCTTCTTACAAAGTTAGCTTCTATTTTATCAAAGTTTTCTTCATCTAGATCTTCAAATTTTGTAGATTTAAAAGTGGTCTTTGATTTGCATCCATTCCTTAAACTCGGCTTCCCCATCTCATAAAATTTCCAAAATCCTAACAACATATCCTCAGTATAGGTCTTGTAATCTATAGTCTACTTAATAGCACTCACCTTCTCACTATAAGCATTAGGAAGAGTTTTCAGAATCTTCTTTACAATTCTGGTTTCATCTATAATAGCACCAAGTACTCACATTCTGACCACTATCTCATCCAATCTCTATGCATAAGCTTTAACATTATCATCTTTAGACATATGTAGAAGATCAAACTTTGTCTCCAAATTTTATAGTTTTTCTTCTTTAACTCTTTCATCACCATCTTGTTCTCTTTCCAAGGCATCCTAGACTTCCTTAATAGTCTTCAAATCCTAAACCTTAATCAATTCAAAATGTACCAGACTATTCTTCAAGATGTACTTCACCTTATTATTTCCTTCATGTGATTTTCGTAAGATTTCTTCACATCATATCCACAAGACTCCAGATACTCTTCCATCAATACTTTCTAGATACCATAATTAGTTCCATCGAACCTCAGATAATCATAAATCATTTTTCCATCCATCTTGGACCTTCCTCAAGCGGTTAATCTCTTCACCAAGGAACCAAACTCTAATACCAATTGTTGAATAAGATGACTGAGAGGGAGGGGTAAATAGGTTGTCATAGAATTAAACCTTTAATTCAATCATTGAAACTAATTCTTAATACTGCTTAAATGATTAATCATCAAATTCCAATACAAGAACTAAAATTCAACACATAAACACAATAACACCATATTTATGTGGAAAACCCAATAAGGGAAAAAACATGGTGAGCATTAACTCACACTATAGAGAATATCAAAATCGATTACAAGAGGCTCATTGCCTAAAATAAGGCTCATTTCCAAAACAAGGACTCACTATCTAGAACAAGGACTCACTGTCCAATAGGGATAACAACCTGGAGGGCTCATTGCCAAAGAGATACAAAGAAGACAAAGAATACTTATTACAGAGAGACTACAATACCAATGCAAAAAAGGATTCCACCACAATCACTCGTAGACATGCATGAATGATAGAGTTCACCTTCTGCTCATTGCATCTGGAAACTTAGCATTAAAATTCACACTAATCTTCCACACTTGCATCACACACACTCACTGAATATAATCAATGTCGTATCTATCTACACTTTCTCTTTTCTCTTTTCTCTCTTGTATATTTCTTCACTACTAACTCATCTTGTATTTATACCATCTTCAACTTTGAAACATATCCAAAGTCGGCCATTCAAATTCAAATTCAAATTAGGTCGGCACCAAAACATCCTAGGGTGGAATTAGAATGAGGACAACCCAAACACATGCTTCATCAACCTTGAAAGTAGTATTTCACACAAGGTTGGCCAAACTAGTGTAAAACACATAGAACCATGAAGCACAAATCTTCTAGATGTTGAAAATATCTTCAATAGAATCAAGGAAACTCAACTCTAGAACTGCGATTCATAAGAATTCTTCAAAGGGAAATCCAAACCAACAACATTTCTCTTGGACCTCAACCAGAAACATAGAAAATGAGAGTTCATAAGTGGTGAACACAACTTGCACTGTACAACAGATCAACAACCAAAAATATGGATATAACATCTTCTAACAACCATGAACATGTTTGAACCACACAAACATAGGAGAAAATCCAAACCAAAACCCATAGCAACCATTGAATACCTGCAACATATCTTCATTACAATTTTCTCAATATCCTCCACATATACAACCAACAACTAGTTGATAACCAATTGACTAGTTGACATCAATGACAACACCTTCAATCTTTCCATTCTTGCAACACTCTTGACATGAATTCTCTATTTTTTCACATGAATTTTTTCTCTCCCCCTTTGAAATCAATAGAACAGGATAAGGCATTTTTCATTGTTCTCTCACTTTGAAATAGAACCAAGATTACTTGCAACAAATTTGAATACTCCCCCTTAGGATTACACACCAATCAACTTAGCAACCTCTACATCATGATAATGTAAACTTCACACTAAAACAATGTTACTACTTACTCCCCCCAAGGGGTAGCCACCAGCATTAGTCCAAGTAAAGAATGAATCCATAGATCCACTTGACTGATGCATCTCCATATGCATCTAGTTAGGAGGGGCAATAACCCCTAACTTCTCCCGAAGATAGTCAAAAGTATCTTTAGGAAGATCCTTATTGAATATGTCATCAGCCTCATCCTTTCTAGGTACATATTCAAGCTTAACTTCATTCTCCACAAATTTCTCTCTCAAAAAGTGATACCTAGTAGATATATGCTTTGTACTTGAATGTATCACTAGCTTCTTTGAAATGTTAATTGCAATTTTATTATCACAAAAGATAGAGATAGGCTCATCATACATTGGTATGTGCAAGATCATGATGGGCCAAAAAGTGACAATATGATGGGTATGTGGCTGGCGAATTTTTTTTTACCCAAAATTGATGAAACAAAAAGGGTTTTTAAAGGAAATTCTCAACTTTCCAAAAATATAAATTATGCTTTACTTTGAATTTAATAAGTAATTATTATTCATTTTCTATTCAAATTACATCAAGTCCCGATTGATAGACCTGATTGAAAACATCTATAACTTTCAATGATATCACATTTTTGAATCCAAAACATGCATCACATTCTATGCTTCACATACTATAGGATTAAAAAAATAAAAAATTAATTTCATGAACTTTTGACCAAGTTAAGGTGGTCAGACATACAAGCTTTTTATATTTTTTAAAATTTGTAATAAAAAATTCATAATTAATTATTTGCTTGAAGAAAAATTACAAAAAAACATGCATCACATTGGGACATGAGTCCACTACTTATCTCTAAAATCTTACAAAAAAATATTATCATTTTATTGTGGTTAGGGTGGTCAGACAGACATCTACTTCTTATTTTTTCCCTGAAATTTAAGTACTACTGCATTGAAATTTCAAATTTTCACCAAATAGATTTCTTTTTTTTAAAAAAAAAACTAGTAGTTTAGAAACTACATTCAATTTTTTACAAATTCTATTCTTACATATTTTTGAAATAATATACATAACTTATTCAAATTTTTACGTCAAGTTTCCTAACTCTGATTTTTCTAATTTTTTTGCCACTTAAGGGCTTGTTTTTTCCATGATGATCCTGCACATACCCACACTACTCTGATATCCTTCAATGTCTGTCTCATCCACAATACCTGTGTGTAGCAAGATGTTGCTACATTATACTTAGCCTCTACAGTAGATAAAGAAACATAATCTTGTTTCTTTCTTATCCATGCCACCAATCTACATCCAAGAAAGAATTCACCACCACTTGTACTTTTCTTGTCATCAACACATACAACCCAATCTACATCTATGTATGTACTTAATGTGAAATGAGTATCCTTAGGATACCATAATTCATAATCCAAAGTTCCTTTTAAATATTTGAGTATCCTCTTTACTATGGCAACATGTGACTCTTTAGAATCTTCTTGAAATATAGCCACAAGAAAAATTACATGCATGATATTCAATCTAGTAATAGTTAGATATAACATTCCACCAACTATAGATATGTACTTACTTTGATCAGCCTTGGGTGATTCATCATCCTTTCTCAATTCGCAACCAGAAACCATAGGAGCACATACTAGTTTGGAGTCATCCATTCCAAACTTCTCAACATCTCTTTAAAATATTTTGTTGTGAAATGAATATTCCTTTATCTGTTTGACTAATTTGTAGCCTAAGGAATAAATTCATCTGCTCAAACATAGACATCTCAAAATCTTTTTGCATCTCTTTTGAAAATTTCTTACACATATCTTCATTTCCTCCAAATATAATGTCATCCACATACACAAGTACTATCAATATTTTATCTTTCTCAACTTTAAAGTAAAGATCACTATCTGTGGTACCCTTGTTGAATCCTTGTTGTATCAAATATCTATCTGTAGACACTTTAAAATTTCCTAAATGATATACACACTTGAATCAAATATATTAACATCATTTTGTCCTCAAGCCCATCTTTTGTTTGCTTGTTTGATTAAATTAGCCTAGCTATTTAATTAAATGCCTCATTTTTCACCTATTAATCTAATTGGCCTAATTGGGTTAATTCATCCCTTCTTGCACTAACATTTCATCTTGTTTAGTTAAATAATGCAAATTATTTAATTTAAATGCTAAGTCCTCTTATTTAATTAAATAGCCTTAAAGTATTTAATTAAATATCATTTTGCAACCCCCCTTTCATTAAATCAATAATTTAGTGAATATTCTATTATTCTCTATCTTGCACATTAAAATTTAGTTTTAATTACTAAATTTATAATTATCCTCACCCTCCCACTTGCAAGGGAATATTCTTGGAATATTCCTCCTTTGCACATTCCTCCAAAAGAGAATATTCCTATGGAATATCCCCTTTTGTGCACTCATTCCTCAAAAATGTCTCTTAACCTCTTCCTAATTCGTAGGAAGTGTGTTTGTTGAAAGCTAATTTGGACCATTGATTAAATAAGTTTATCCTTGTCAACTTTCTATTTTGACCATGGATTGGAATCCTCGATCCATGTTTCATCCTCCTTTCATTATTGACCATTGTTTGATCTTTTCAATCTGAGCCTTTGATTTTTTATTTTCTTTCCATTTAGCTTAAGCATCCATTAATGGCTTTCATGGTAATTTAGTTTGTATCCATTTTAGCATAGTTGCATCAAGACTTATATCTTTGAATTTTTCTTACATTTAGCATATATTGCATCCATTTTATCTATCATCTTAGCATTTAGAATTCATCTTTATCATATTAAACTAGTTTTGCATCCATGTTTCATACACATCTTATCAATTTCATCTATTTTCTTCAATAAAATTAATTGAAACAAGATCATATTATCCAAGGGATTGGGAAAAGGTTGTCATTCCACATCAATGCGACACCACTCCCTAAATAGGATAAAATTTGAGGTCCTAGAATAGGGTTTTGTTATGCTTTCATGTATATATCATGTCAGTTTAATGGATTCCTAGTTTTCATGAATTAGAAATATCTTATTGGGATCATTGCTTAGGGAGTTAAATAGGCTTTAAATTCATTTGGATCTAGTTTATTTAGTTCACACTATGATCATGGTAACATTTTGGCTCTTGAAGGAGAGCAATAATAATTGAATATGATGAATTTCTCTTTAGATTCCTATATTCTTATGTTTGTAGATACAATAATGCTCTTGATGGATTAAATGACACAGCTGATTTGCGTCGCTATACAACGATGCACTTTGGTTTAAATTCAGCGACACATATTTTAATTTCATCAATGCATAATTAATATAGCGACACTAAATTTTTTTATTAGCACCATGATTTTCATTATAGTGACACGTGCATTATAGAGACACAATTTATGTCACTATTTTACTATAGAGTGATGCACTTCTAATATAGTGACACGTTTGATAAATTAAGCGACACAATTAATTTCAGCAACGCTTTTTACTGGTAAAAAAAACAAAGATCTAATTTTCACATGTGCTTTAAATTTTTGACTTCATATTCTCTCTAACATTTTATTAACACCTAGTTTTATAGGAAAAAACTAGGAAATTATTTACCCCAACTTGTTGGGGTCATAACTTTTTACTCGGTGCTCGAAATTCGAAACTATTTGCATTGTTGGAAAGGTCTCCAAGAGTACAAATTCAATCCATAAAAAACCATTCCTTTGAAAATTAATTTTTAGGGATTGATGCAAGTTTCAACCCCAAATTCCACTCCGAAGGCATCCAAAAATGTGATTTACTAGAACACAGAAAAAACCAAAAAATAATTGAAATTTTTGATTTTCAAATTTTCTTAGTTCTAGTTATTGTAAAGGTGTTTTGACACTTAGGGGATGGTATAACCCCTCATATGCTACTTTACTTCATGTTTTAGGGCCACTAAATTACCATTTGGGTTTTAAAACTTACAATCTTAAGACAACTAGCTTTCAATTGGGCTTAAAACTCACTTTCAAAGTTAGTTAAAATTGGACCCACATATCCTCATTTTGTAATTTTGGTTTAAAATTGAAAAAAATATCAAACACTTCCATTGGTGCTTAAAATGAATTCATTTTTCTTTATGGGATTAAAATGAATGAGTGATTGCTTTTCTTGTGTATACTTGTAGTGTGTATCCACTCCCCTTGCTATTCGTGTGATCTTGGTTGAACAGAAACACTCAAGTATACTTTTGTTGCTTGTGTATACTTGTAGTGCATATCCTCTCCCCTCACGCATTTTGGTGATCTTGGGTGAAAAAAAGCATCTTGATTTTCACATTGTTTTACCTTTAGAGGGCTTGCCTCTCGATTTG
The DNA here is from genome assembly GCA_007258455.2 of Sequoia sempervirens. Classification (NCBI taxonomy): domain Eukaryota; kingdom Viridiplantae; phylum Streptophyta; class Pinopsida; order Cupressales; family Cupressaceae; genus Sequoia; species Sequoia sempervirens. Next base: position 157,319,704 of record VDFB02026320.1, read on the forward strand.
TGAGAGGGAACAACCCAAGCGGTAGTTTCATTTTGGTCCGCTACACAAATAATTGGTGTGATGAAAGTCATCAACCACCTGGTGTAGATGTTCTATACCAGTGAAATTATCCCTTAGTATCCATGAGATGCGTAAAAACCCTTAGATAATTTTAAGGGTTGGCATACCTCTTAAATGAGTGAATCACTTCATGTATAAACAAGTAGGTTATCCTAAAAACATTGATTAAGAACCCTTGTTTAGTAGTGGCCAACCAGGTTCATTTATGAAGCGTATTTTAAAGTAGTGCATTGGAATAACACCATTCCAAGAAGTTACTTACCATGTTTTTTGTTGAGGCAATAAAGCAAATGGGGAAGGGACTCCTTTCCTTGGCATGTCAAGATGGTACATTTCCTTGACATAGCCTATTTTTCCATTACATCTTCATGGATTAATCATCTCGTAGGGGATGATGGTAAGCCTACCAAGAAATATGTACCCACTTGAGCTAGGGATGTTATATTGCTTGTGATCTAGTTTAATAATTTTATTGGTTCTAAAACATTTCAAACACACATCAACATGATTCATCAAACTTCAAACCCTTTGGTTTAAGCATGAATACCCTTTGAAAAGTATTGATATTGATGCTTGTCCTAAGGATTTTTTTCCTTAGATAATTCTAAGTATTTTGGATTATATCTAAATCCATACTTTCCAAAGGTTAACATAGGGAACTATATTCTTATCTTCATGATTTTCACATAATGGACTTTGTAAAATGAGGGTTTCTTTCGCATAGACATTTTTTTTTGAAACATTAACTAAGAATTTTTTGATGGGGTAATGAAACAATATCATTTAAGCAAAGATTAAATCAAATGAACACCCCACATTGATGTATGTTCAAACTTTGACTCCACAAAACAAGCAAATTGAGACAAGGAAAATATTGCAAACATTGATTCCAAATTCTATTGTCCAATCATTGAGTTCTATTTCACCAAATCATTGGAGTTCTTAGGGTTTCATCACTTTAGAGGTATATAATTTTTCTCACTACCTTGGTATTGTAGAACAAAGGTTCACTCTAGGTTAACATTTTGGGTTAAACAATTCATCCACCATTCATCATATTTCATCTTTCATCCAAATTTATAAACTTTTGGACACACCAACACTTTTAGCTTAGTCATCATCAAACCAATCCCATAACTTAGCTATGTTGTGTGTGAAATGGATCCTTTTCCATGCACTTAGTTGAGTTGGTTATCACATTTTGTGGAAAATTTTATCTTAAAGGTCACATATCTACCTTAAATATTTACAAGTTCATTAACACCTTTCATCAAAACATCAAATCTCTTTGTCTAAAACTGTTGTCCAATATTTTAGAAAGATCCCCCATATCATTCACCCTTTTCATCTCCCATTTACATCATTGGTACTAAAAAAATTAGAGTGTCCCTTTTACCAAAATTTGAGTCAACTAGAGAGTTAAAAAATTACAAATCTCAACTTAATTCTCCCATAGGTGACCCACAATTTATGGTTACAACAAGATCACAACACAAGAGAATCATAGAACAAGCCAAATTCATATCCACGACAAGTGATACCAATCCACATGAATTTGATCCAAGGAGTCATTTTATCCCCTCACAACAACCCCAAAATATATTGGTACCATATGAGGTAGAAGACATCACAAATAATCCATTTGATCTTACTAAAGAAGAAATCATTTAGTATAAACAAGAATGCCAAGCCTTATAGAAAGTGGCTTCAATTCCCCCATCTTTTTTTGTGCAACCCTTGGCACAAGGATTGAATCCATCCATGATTCAACCAACTCCATCGCTACGGCCAAGTCAAACACAAACTCCTAGTCTTGCAACTAGTCTTGCAAAGGACTTTGGTCACACCCTTCCTCTAGAAAGCAATACACTTGTGGGTACTCTAAACACCAATCCTCCCCAAAATACCACTTGGACACCAGCATTTGGTGCCCCACCTCAATCTTCCACCACCATTCCAAAACAATCTTTACATCCACACAAACTTTTTACATTCCATGATACCACACTAACTCAAGATTTTGAGCACAACCATATTCTTCAATCTTCGCAAGTACCTCAAGTGTGCCTAATGTTATGCAAGGTAGTGTAAACCAAGAGCCTCAAGTAGGAAAACAAGGGAAACTTAACACTCTCACAAAAATTCAACCCTTGACAAGTGGTTCCACCAGCCTCATTGACACATCAAAACAAGTGGTTACCCAAACTACTCAAGTCAATCCACCATCCACATCAGCCCCATCCAACAACAATCCACATCAAAACAACACATTGATCACAAACCCAATCAACCAAGATAATACCTTAGTCCTACACCAAACACAACAAGGGAACCATCAATACATCGGTCAAGGGAACCCTTCCAATCAATTGATCCAAGGTTCCAATATTCCATTAACATTGCAATACCAAATGGAATCATCATCTTTACCATTGGTCCCCCACATCATGCAAAATAAAATGGGGACCCAAACTTACATTCCTCCATCCTAACCAACAATTTTAGAAGGAATGCTAAGCAACACCCAACCACTCATCATCAACCCGCAACCATCTCAAATCAATCCACAACCCATGATTACCTAAAATCTATCCCAACATCAAAAAACTTTCACATTGAAAATGCAACAAGTGCATGCTCTAACTTTACAACAAGTACAGCAGGCTTATCAACAAGCATTGCAAGCACAACAAGCTCAAGATAAAACCTAGTACCAACAACAATCCTATCAACAAGCCTTGTAACAACAACAAGATCACACTCTACCTTTCCAACAAGAACAATATTCCTATCAACAAGCCTAAGCACAAGTTGCACCAATATCAATCCCAACAACAAGCCTTAATAATACAACAACAACAATAACAATAACAATCCCATAAACAAGCCTTAATTGCACAAAAACAACAACAAGCCCAATAGCAAGCATTTCTCACCCAAAAATATGCCCAACAATAACAAGTTTTATACTATAATCCCCCAAAAAACCTCATCAATCCAAATACATTAGGAGCATATACACCTCTACCACCATCACCTTCATAGCATAAAACACCACCATACACACCATACAACACCCCATCATATCAAAATCCCACCTACAATCCATCCACCATCCTACAATATGGCATCACAACTCAAGGTGCTAATGCAACAAATGTAGGACATTGAAATGGGAAAAATGAAGAAGCCCCATACACAACAAAACTTGTGTCCATACCCATTCAATAGAAACATTGCAATGGTACCTTTCCTTCTTGATTTTGAGGTCCCTAAATTTGATAAATTCAAAGGGAGGGGAAATCCTATGGATCACATAAAAGAATTCAATGTCATGTGTATGGAGGTTGCATACAATGATTCCTACTTAATGCACCTCTTTCCACAAATTTTGACAGGCCCAATCATTGATTGGTTTTTAGAGTTACCTCTAGGTATCAAAACCTTCCAAGAAATCGTTGATAGATTCATAGATCACTTCTCCTTCAATCTTGAAATGGATGTAAGATTAAAATAATTTTACATACTCAAGTAAAACAAAGGAGAATCCTTTGCTAATTTCCTACAAAGGTGGATGCAAAGAGCTAGTAAGAGCAAGTGGCCCATTCTTGAAGAAGAACAAGTAGGAATTATCATTGCTCATGTTGATGAGAATCTATCCTTCCACTTGAAGATGCAATGTATCACCACTTATGATGATATTGTCCCTAGTACCCTCAATATCAAGAGAGCCCTGATATCATAAGGAAACACACAAGCATATAGAGACAACCACCCATCCACTAGTTCTATCAAGAAGCCACACTTTTGAACCAAGAACAAGAACATTACTAGTGATGGTGTTTCCAATTCAAAGGTAGTATTAACAACTCCTAGGCAAGAAAAAACCCAAACCATAAACACACAACAACCATACATGCCACCAACAAACAATCAACCAACAATCAACACTACAAACATTGAACATAGACCACAAAGAACCAAGAATTCTCCTAAGCGACAATTCACTCCTTTTGGGGAACCTATGGAGGATGTGTTGAAGAGGTTGATACAGTCTAACCTTATCACACTCCCAGATTTCCCAAACTATCAAGCACCACAAGTCAAACCTCCTAGCTATAGAGAAGATAATTTTGTGAATTCCATCGATACAAAGCTCATAACACACAAAATTGTTTTAGACTCAAACATCTAGTAGAAGATCTTATTGAATAAGGAGAAATTGATGTCGATCAAAAATATGGAAATAAAAATCTAGAAATTTACACAAACCCTATGCCTAATCATGGAAAAAAATAATAATTAGGAAAGCAATCAACTTCAAACAATGTAAACAATACCCATGATACCACAATGGGACATATTTATGTTATTCCTTGTGGAACCAGAAATGGATGCTCAACTTCCTTTATCCACACAAAAGGGGAATGAAGGAAGAGGGATCCGATTTCGCAATGCTCACATTCAAGAATACCTTAGAGATCTCAACCCAATGAAGCATATAAGATATTTGACTATAAGATACCCTTGGAGATGAATGAATACAAGAAATGGGTTCACCACCAAGTGTTACCTTGGAAAATGCAAGATGTTTGAAAACACAGTGTGATATGTAAAAAGATAGATTGAATGCAAAATAAAACAAAATAGAGAAGCCAAATAGAAAGTGTGCACCCATAAACTTGCAGAGGTTGAAGTAAAGAATGGAAACATCTGTGAAATTCTAGAAAATCTAACTTTATGGCCTTCTAGGACTCACTCACCAACATGGGTGGATCAGTCCCAGATTAGGGTTTTTTGCCAAAAAGTTGTTTCAGGGAAAAGGGTACTGGAATCTGAAAACTGATCTGGAAAACACATTTAGTGGGACTCATTTTCAACTAATGGTGAATCATTCCTAATCCACTTTTTTAGAAATTGAAATCACTGATTTGCACTTTAACACTTGCACTTTCTTCCTGGATTGAATTCTGGATCTAGATCTACAAAAACACCTACAAAATAGAATACAATTTGATTTTCCAAGGAGGAATTTGACTCAGTCAAACCCCTAGTTTGGTAACTAAACCTTGACAAAGATAATGAAACATGCATGAAAACCCTACCCTTAAGTGTGTCTAGTACTAGGAAATACTAAACATGATACAATCCTATTCTAATATGCAAGAACAAGATGCATAAATAAAATTTGAATGATGAAAGAATCACTTTAGGAGATCCTAAATCACCTCAAATGAATCTCAATGTTATGCAAACCTTCCTTAGGCTGAAAGTAGAGACAATGGAAGATGGAATCAATTAAAAAACAAGTCCTTAAGCCTAGATTGATGGCTAGTTGCATCTCCCCAACCAAGAATTCCTCATGATTCACCATAGACATCCATGATCAACCCTTGACAATGCTAGATCTTGAACAAAAAATGAGCTTGAAGACCTGCAAAAATGGTGCAGGAGCACCTTGGGATCCCCATGTCTCTTGGAGATATTGCTTGTTTTCCTTGTTTGTTGTCAAGAATTTTGAGATGTAATAAGGTTCCAAGAACCATCTTTCATGTCTTGTAACAAGTTTTAGATTTGGAGTCAAGTCTTGTTGTAAGAACAAGGTCTCCTTCCAACCATGTAAGCTTGGTTCATCTAGGAAAACTAAAGAATTAAAATGCCTTGATGTATCCAAGCCCTTCAGGGGATTTTCCTTGACATTTGAAGTTTTTGTGGTGTCTTTTATACATTTGAATACACGTTTGAAGCCTCATTTCAATCGGGCTTTTGAGAAGTAGTAGCCAATTTCCTTAACTAGGCAATTATGAGTCTAAAGTGAAGTTTGATTAGTTCCAACATCCAAATAATTCAAATTTTAGTTGGAGGAAAATGGGAAGGGTTTTTTGAAGTGAAATAATCCTCTTATGGTGGAGGCATGGTTGTTGAATCATTTTCTTTGAAGTTCTAATGAAAGAAGTTATTGTTTTTTGGAATTTTTGTGTGTAATTTGCTGCTAAAATACATAGTACGACATCTGTATGATCTGTATAGGCTAAACCCTATTATGGTTGGAAAGAGGAGAGTTTCAAAATTCATTTGAAGGTAGTTTGGTGAGTTTTCATTGGGTATAAGAGAAGATATCTTCATTTTAGCAGCAGTAGGTCAAGAAACCCTCAAAACTAGGGTTTTGGCAAAAAAATGCCTCTATCTTCCACTCCCACGGTGTAAAGTTGCTAATTCTTTGTGGGATGGAAGGTATTTATGCCTATTTTCACTTTTGAAAGGTTTTGGAGAATGGCCTATTTTGTCGAGGAGTTTACAAATTGATCTAGGCCTGGCATCTTCATGTGACAGGCCTAGCTTGTAAAGCAAAAGGCTGAGTTTTGCTTGTTTTGAGAGATTTTTCTCAAGGTGGCACTTAGGAATGGTTGGAATGGTTGTAAGTAGCCTATAGGAGTTTGGAACAAGGCTTTGGGGAGAAGGAGTGAGCCTAGGTAACTAAAAACTAGTCAAGTTCAATCAATTAGGCCTCTTGAGGACAACGATAGATTGGGCCATGGTTGCTTTTCCATCCACTGTGAAGAAGTAATACTTTGAGGTCTTGTAGAGGCATGTTAGGGTTCCAAAAAACAATATTGTGCACCTTATATAGGCTTGTGAGTGAAATTCAATTAGACTATCCTACCGGGAAGTGCTACAAGCAATTGAAGGTAGAGAGGCCTAATAGTGTTAGAAATGAACTCATGGGGTTTCATAAGTGCTAAATGGTGCTTTGATTTTGGTATGTTAGAGCATGTTTCAAGGTATTATAAGCCTCTCAATATTCTAAGATTCAGAGACCCTTGGTGAGTTAAGTTTTCCTTATAGAGGGACAGTGGTTTGGTGATGTACTGATAAGAGTATTTGAGAGAAGCACTCATAAAAGAGCCTCTACCATCTGAGATTGGTGTACTTCCCTACTTACTCTGCATCAGAGTGGTATTAGAGCAAGGTCTGATTGTGGAAGAGTAAAGAAGATTTGTGTGTTGAGGTGCTTGAAGAAAACAATTCCTCCTAAAGGCGGGTCTACGGTGGTTGCAAGGGAAATGAAGTCCTTAAGAGATAGGATAGAGGCCTTAGAAAAAAGGAAGGGGAATGCTGAGGAAGAGAGTACCTTAGAAGAAGAGGTAGAGGGTGGAGATGATACCAACCCTGAAGAGAAGATCCCTCTTGAAGAGAGAAGGTTCATTGGAGCCTTGAAGACAATAAGAGCAGAAGCCACTGAGGTAAAGATAGACATCCCTATGTATGGGGGAAAGATGAATGCTAAGGCACTCCAAGAATGGGTAGATGCCTTGAACAACTACTTTGAATATAAGGAGATGGTAGAAGATAAGAAGGTTAAGTTTGCAAAGACCAAATTGAATGGGGTTGCCTTGACTTAGTGGAATTATCACCAAGGAGAAAGAGTGAAAGAAGGAAAGAACATGATTACTTCATGGGAAAAAATGGTGAGCAGATTGAAGACACAATTTCTTCCTGTAGATCATGAAGTACAAGTGTTTAGGAAGCTACAAAACCTAAAGCAAAAGGACATGGACGTGGCAACCTACACTGAAGAGTTTCATAAACTTAGCATGAGATGTGACCATGAAGAGAGTGAGAAAAATAAGGTGGCCAGATATTTGAATGGCCTAAGATTTTCAATTCAAGATGAGATGAGTCGAGTGACTCCTAAAATAGTAGAAGAATGCTTTCAACTGGCATGTAAGGTAGAAGAAAAGTTGAGGAAACAAGAGTAGAAAGGAAGGGGTAGAGGCTGAAACTTCAAAGGAAGAGGAAATTTTGGTGGTAGAAACCAATCACAAAGGAAACAAGGGGAGTCAAGTGGAAAAGAAGAACAAATTCAAGAGTCAATAGGAGGATTTAGAGGTAGGAGGTCTAATGGAAGAGGCTCCAACTCATTTTCTGGAAGATGCTACACATGTAACTAGTTTGGGCATCCATCTTTCAAGTTTCCTAAAAAGCAAGCTTCAACCTCTCAAGGTGCAGATAGGAGGAACCAATTGGTACAAGAGGACGATGCATAGAGTGTAAATTCACCTTCTAGGCCTGCTAATCCTGAATTTGGAGAGATCTTGATGATGAGAAGAAAGCTTCTCAAGGTGCCAAGTTCCAAGGAGCCACCACAGAGGAAGTCCTTATTTAGGACTACATGCAAATCTCATGGTAAAGTATGCAAGGTAATTGTAGACTCAGAATCCACTGATAATTTAGTGTCTCTTGAATTAGTTGAAAAGTTAAAATTGAAAAAGGTTCCTCACCCTACACCATATAAGGTGTCATGGTTGAATAGGGTACAATAGGTGCTTGTTAATGAGCAAGTTTGGGAAGATTTTCAAATTGGGGAGTATAGGGATAGAATTTTGTGTGATGTCACCCCCATGGATGCTTGTCATCTACTCTTAGGACGTCCATGGTAGTATGATAGGAAAGCCCAACATGATGGGTAGAAAATTACATAAACAATCAACAAAGATGGGCAGATTTTCACCATGAATCCCTTACCAGATGAAGGAGTACATAAGAAAATTGGGTCTAGTATTATGGTGGTAGTGGAAAAGGAGTTTTTGCAAACCTTGAAGGAAGAGGGAGGTCTAGGGTTTTCCCTGGTTGTTAAGCCTAAATTCAAGTTTTTTTTTTCTGCAAACAAAGAAGAACCAATTCCTAGTGAAGTGCTACCCTTGTTGGAGAAGTATAAGGAGATAGTGGTGGATGAATTTCCTAGTTCCCTGCCTCTAATTAGAGATATCATTCACCATATTGACCTGATACCAAGTGCCACATTACCTAATAAGGCTGCTTACAAAATGACACCAACCCAAAATGAAGAGATAGCAAAACAAGTGCAAGAACTATTGGATAAGGGCCTAGTGAGGAAGAGTTTGAGCCCTTGTGTTGTTCAAACTGTGTTGTCCCCTAGGAAGGATGGTAAATGGAGGTTATGTAATTATTCAAGAGCCATAAATAGGATAACCATCATATATAGGTTTCATATTCCAAGGATGGAAGATCTTATGGATTGCCTAGGTGGGTCTTGCTATTTTTCAAAAATTGATCTAAAGAGTGGGTACCATCAGATCAAAATTTGAGAAGGGGATGAATGGAAGACAACCTTCAAGACTAATGAGGGTCTCTATAAATGGATGGTGATTCCTTTCGGCTTGTCCAACACCCCTGGTACCTTCATGAGATTAATGAATGAGGTATTGAAACTCTTTATTGGAAAATTTGTTGTGGTTTATTTCATTCTTGTTTTTAGCAGGTCCAAGGAGGAACATTTGAAGCATCTTGAGATGGTCCTAAGGAGGTTACATGAAGATAAGTTGCTGATCAACATGCAAAAGTGTGAGTTCATGAAAGAAGAATTGGTCTACCTTGGGTTTGTCATATCAAAGGGTAGTTTGAAGATGGATCCGTCAAAAGTTGAGGCTATTCTAAATTGGCCACCACCTAAATCAGTAGGAGATGTGAGGAGTTTCCATGGGCTTGCAAGCTTTTACAGGAAGTTCATCAAGAACTTTAGCCAAATTTGTGCACCCATCATTGCTACCATCAAAGGAGAAAAGAAGAGTAAGTTCAATTGGACCAATGAAGCAAATCAAAGGTTTGAGTAATAGAATGTGATGCAAGCAATCAAACAATAGGTGTTGTTTTAAGTCAAGAAGGTAGACCGGTTGCATTTTTTAGTGAAAAAATAAATGAGGCAAAGAGAAAATACTCTTCTTATGATCTTGAACTATATGCTATGGTCCAAGCCTTAAAGAAATGGAGGCACTACTTGTTACCAAGGGAGTTTATTGTGTTTACTGATAATCATGCAATTAGTTTTTTGAATGGGTAGGAAAAATTGAACCAAAGTAACATGAAGTGGGTTGAATACCTACAAGCATACACTTTCTCCATAAAACATAAGAAGGGGTAGGCCAATAAAGTTGAAAATGCCCTTAGTAGAAGGGCCATGATGGTTCAAGAAATTCAATTCCAAAGTGTGGGCATAGAAGCTCTCAAAGTTATGTATCAAAAGGATGAAGATTTCAAGGCTACTTTTGATGTTTGCAATCAGTTTTCAGATGCTTTTCATAGTGATTTTGCTGATTATGTGTTGTAAGATGGGTTATTGTTTAAAGGGGCTCAATTGTGCATCCCCAAGTGTTCTATGAGGGAGAAAATCATTAGAGAAAAGCACATTGGGAGTCTTGGAGGACACTTTGGGCTTGAAAAAACCTTGGAATAAGTGAGAAGATTTTATTTTTGGCCCAATATACAGATGGATGTGAGAAGGTTTGTGGAGTCTTGCACAATATGCCAAAGAGAAAAAGGTACTACCTCCAATGCTGGTCTTTACCAACCTTTACCAATCCCAAATAGACCTTGGGAGAGCATAAGCATGGATATTGTCTTAGGACTGCCTAGGACACAAAGAGGAGTGGATAGTGTCTTTGTAGTAGTTGATAGATTCAGCAAAATGGCACATTTTATTCCTTGTAGATGCACTAGTGATGCCTCTAACATTGCAGGTCTGTTTTTCAAAGAGATTGTGAGAATGCATGGCATTCCTATGAATATTGTATCTAATAGGGATTCAAAGTTCATAGGTCATTTTTATAGGACCTTGTGGAGAAAGATGGGGACTAATTTACAGTATAGTTCAGCCTACCATCCTCAAACGGATGGGAAAATAGAGGTGGTTAACAAGTCACTTGGTAATCTCTTGAGATGTTTGATAAAGGAACATGGTGTGCAATGGGATTTAGTGTTGCCTCAAGCAGAGTATGCATATAATGATTCTATCAACAAAAGTATAGGTAAAATTCCCTTTGAGGTAGTGTATCGAATGAATCCTAGAGGTATCTTTGAGTTGAGAGATCTGAAAGGAGTGGAGAAAAGAAGTGTTGAAGGTGAAGATTTTGGTATGGCAATGAAGTCTATTCATGATCAGTGAAGGAAAATCTCAAGAAGAGTGGGAGTCAATACAAAGAAAGGGTGGATTTGAAGAGAAGGAATGTACAATATAAGGTGGGAGATATGGTTTTTGCTTACTTGAAGAAGGAGAGGTTGCCTAAAGGAAAATACACAAAGCTTCACATGAAGAAAATAGGCCCATGCAAAATAATTCATAAGTTTGGACAAAATGCATATGAAATAACACTCCCTCCTGGAGTGGCTATTTCTCCTATCTTTAATGTGGATTACTTGTACCCCTTTAAGGGATCTTTGGATGTAGGTATAGGTGTGGAAGCTAATAAAATTGGGTGCAAGACCTTCCACCTTCCGAACCCTTGAAGCTTGAAGCCATCCTAGACACCAAAGAGGTAAAAAGGACAAGGAAAAAGCTATATAATGAATATCTTGTTAAGTGGCAGGGTCTTCCACCTGAAGATGAAACTTGGATGAGTGAAGAGGATATCAAACAACATGTTACTACTCTGCAACATTTGATCTAAGGTGGTACTTGAGATCTCTTCCACCCTGGGTGCATGGTGCAGGAGCACCTTGGGATCCCCATGCCTCTTGGAGGTATTGCTTGTTTTCCTTGTTTGTTGTCAAGAATTTTGAGATGTAATAAGGTTCCAAGAACCATATTTCATGTCTTGTAACAATTTTTAGATTTGGAGTCAAGTCTTGTTGTAAGAACAAGGTCTCCTTCCTCACCATGTAAGCTTGGTTCATCAAGGAAAACTAAAGAATTAAAGTGCCTTGATGTATCCAAGTCCTTGAGGGGAGTTTCCTTGACATTTGAAGTGTTTTTGGTGTCTTTTATACATTTGAATACACCTTTGAAGCCTCATTTCAATCAGGGTTTTGAGAAGTAGTAGTCAATTGCCTTAACTAGGCAATTAGGAGTCTAAAGTGAAGTTTGTTTAGTTACAACATCCAACTAATTCAAATTTCAGTTGGAGGACATTGGGAATGGTTTTTGGAAGTGAAATAAGCCTCTTATGGTTGAGGCATGGTTGTTGAATCATTTTCTTTGAAGTTATAATGAAAGAAGTTGTTGTTTTCTAGAATTTTTGTGTAATTTGTTGCTAAAATGCCTAGTACAGCCTCTATACGATCTATACGGGCTCAACCCTATTATGGTTGGAAAGAGGAGAGTTTTAGCTTTCATTTTAAGGTGCTTTTGTGAGCTTTCATTGGGTATAAGAGAAGATATATTCATTTTAACAATAGGTCAAGAAACCCTCAAAACTAGGGTTTTGGCCAAAAAATGCCTCTATCTTCCACTTCCACGGTGTAAAGTTGCTAATTCTTTGTGGGATGGAAGGTCTTTATGTCTAGTTTCACTTTTGAAAGGTTTTGGAGAATGTCCTATTGTGTGGAGGAGTTTACAAACTGATCTAGGCCTGGAATCTTCATGTGGCAGGCCTAGCTTGTAAAGAAAAAGTCTAAGTTTTGTTGTTTTGAGAGATTTTGCTCAAGGTGGCACTTAGGAATGGTTGGAATGGTTGTAAGTAGCCTGTAGGAGTTTGGAACAAGGCTTTTGTAGAAGGGGTGAGCCTAGGTAACTAAAAACCAATCAAGTTCAATCAATTAGGCCTCTTGAGGATAATGATAGATTGGGCCATGGTTGCTTTTTCATCCACTAACAAGAAGTAATACTTTGAGGTCTTGTAGAGGCATGTTAGGGTTGCCTAAAAACAATATTGTGCACCTTATATAAGCTTGTGAGTGAAATTGAATTAGACTGTCCTACAAGGTAGTGCTATAAGCAACTGAAGGTAGAGAGGCCTAATAGTGTGAGAAATGAATTCATGGGGTTTCTTAAGTGCTAATTAGGTTATGGTGCTTTGATTTTGGTCTGTTAGAGCATGTTTCAAGTGATTATGAGCCTCTCAGTGGTCTGAGATTCAAAGACCCTTGGTGAGTTAAGTTTTCCTTATAGAAGGATAGTGATATGGTGATGCATTGATAAGAGTATTTGAGAGAAGCACTCATAAAAGAACCTCTTCCATCTAAGATTGGTGTACTTCCCTGCTCACTCTGCATCAAAAAACACTTGAATTTTTGTTCCCGAGTTTCAACTTTGCTACCAATAGACTTTTGAATACCCTTGTGAACTTGATCCTTGAATTTTCTCTTGAACGATATTTGCTCAATATGTTTGAATTTCTTAGATTCTCATGAAAATGATTTAGAAATTTGTATTTATAGGTATTGACACCTAACTAACCATTATTTAGACCTCAAAGGCCAACATCCACCAGAAATTTGAATTGAATTGGTGAATTTCCCACTTAAACTTGAAAAATGTCTCAAAAAGGACTCATTCGCCACCCATGGCGAATGGGTCCCACCAAAGGGGACTCATTTGCCCAAGGTGGTGAATGAGTCCCACCTAAGTTTTTTGAGGTTCTTTTTGGGATTTTAAAGTCTTAAATTCTTTTTATCAGGATTTTATAATATTTTTTAGTGGAATAAGCCTCAAGATCTAAAATAATGGGTCTTAGGGGCCTATAATTGCTAATTTAAAGGTTAATTAATGCAAGGGTTCTGAAGATATGTCCAAATTAGACAAAGGATTGTATTTTCTCCAAGAAGGGAGTACAATTTCAGTGTCCACTTTAGCCCCAACTTTAGTGCCCCTATGACTCTACTTGCATATGCAAGCTAAAGGACTCTAAAAGTGCACTTTATCTAATAAAGGGATACTCATTCAGAAGATGGGAGACTGAAGCCCCTAGTGTAGTTATTTGCAAAACCACAACATTAGGAACCACATCCTACAACACAATTAATTAGCTATCAAAAAATCCTCTTATCTAACTTTTTAAAATCAAATTCGAGGGTAGATGTATGATTTAAAGGATAAGCCTCAAGATCTAAAATAATGGGTCCTGGGGGCCTATAAATGTTGATTTAAAGGATAATTAATGAAAGGGTGGCCAAGATAGGTCTAAATTAGACCAAGGATTATACTATCTCCAAGAAGAGAGTACAATTTCAATGTCCACATTTATCCCCAACTTTAGCACCCATATGACTCTATGTGCAAATGCAAGCAAAAGAACTCTAAACAGTACACTTTATCTCATAAATGGATATTCATTCAAAAGATGAGAGAATGAAGCCCCGAGTGTAGCTATCTACAAAACCGCAACATTAGGAACCGCATCCTGCAACAAAAATTCATTAGTTGTCCAAAAATCCTCTTATCTAACTTTTTAAAATCAAATTCGAGGGTAGATGTATGCCCCCCCTTGATTCTGCTTGCTTTACGGAGGTGGAATCAAGGTAGAAATCTAGCCACATCGAACAAGGTAAGTCATATCAAAGGGAATTTCCAAGTAACATGCCACATAATGATAGATGGTTGGTGATGTCAGGAGGGTAAAAGTACAAAGTTTTGTCACACTTTTATAAAGGAAACGACCAACACTGATCCAACTTTTAAACTTAAATCACTAGAAAGTGGCATATATGTTTTGAATTTTGAAATGATGTAAATTAATAAAATGTGTATTTTTTAATATATTTAATGTTTGCATTTTTTTTAAAAAAATAAAAGATAATTTGAATATAGTTTTTTATAAATCAACACAATAATTTAGTTATTGATAAAATGTTGAAAAATAATGTTACATGAGACGTCAAGCTTTATATAGTAATTTTTTTTATTTTTCCCTTAATTTTTTCATGTATATTTATAACTTGAAACTTTAGAGCATGGATATTATTTTTTATAATTATAATAAATATATATTTTCAAATAAATATTTAAATGTGTGTATTAAAACATGGTTGTTTCTAGTCGATGTCAAGTTTTATATTAAATATTTATCTAAAATAGAAAATAAATTATACTATCTTAGTCTAGAATATTTTATATAGGGCATCATATTTTTTTAAAAAAAAATTAATAAATTTTAGTATTTTTCTTGACATGGCAATCAACCTAATATTTTTTTGCTGATAACCTACTTTTAGTAAAAAAAATATAAATAAAATATAAATAATAATTGAACTATTAAAATAAATATATATTTGAAGACTACACTTATGGATCTACGAAAGGGCATTTTTACATTTAAAAAAAAAAAAACTATTTATATGAGTAGGAGTTGTTGAAACATTAATTTTTTCAAATAATTTCATTTTTTTAGTAAATTGGCCTTAAAGTGGTGCTACATATACATTTAGCCAACAATTTTAGTTGGAAAAGTTATGGACATATTTAGCTTATCTAGAATGAATTTTACTAGATCATATGTTTGACCAAAATTGATTTTTTGTTATAAATACTAAAATTCACTTGTACTAATAAGTTGGCCAAAAGTGTGACACAACTTTGTACTTTTACCTGGGAATGAAATCACGATTCCAATGCAGTAAATGACATAAAAAATGAAGCTCTCTAGCACCCATTATGTTAACTTGAATGAAAAAGAACTTTTTAACCTTAATATAGTAAAAACCCTAGTTTTAACATACATAAGAGCAAAAAGTGAAGGAAATTTTTACTTTGTCTTTTACCTTTTTGTAGCTTGAGATCAATTGAAGAATAGTGAAAGATGTTGAGCATACAAGACTACAGGGCTGCGATACTAGGCGTACTGTGGGACTAGGTAGCACATGATGAATATCATCATGAGGTGAGTCGATTCTACTACCTTTTCTTTGTCTTTGTAGAATTGTTTTATGAATTTAGAACATTTGTAGGTTAATTTAGGGCCTTGAAAAAATATTCATAGAGTGTCCCTTTTTTCCACAAAGTGTCCCATTATTTTTCAAAGTGTCCCTTTTGTTCGTGAAGTGTCCCATTTCTTTTCAAAGTGTCCAAAAAGGGGTCTAAAGTGACTAGGGCTTTTAAGAAAGCACACTAGAGTAACTTTAGTAAACTTTTATGATGATTCATGCAGAAATTGAAGTTTTTAGACTGCTTATGTAGGACATATTATTAATTGTTATGTTAGGTACCCACCCGTTCGCACCATCGTTTGGGTGGCAGACAACTTAGCTTTCTCAAAGACTTAGCTCCCACAATTTTAGCAGAGGACAAAGAGCTATTACAAGATGTTAGGATATATTGGGTGTACCTCATGCCCCCATGAGGTACCATGATGCGATGTTGATGGCTCTAGCCAAGCGTTGGAATTTTGACACATGTACATTCCACCTTCCTATTGGTGAAATGACGATCACCCTAGAGGGTGTACACCGCATACTTCAAGTTCCTATTTGGGGTGAGTGGGTTCATTTTTTAGGAGATTAAACATTCCATAAGAAGAAGGTTTTCATGTAGTATTTCCTGAATGGACCAATGCATGATGATCGAGTGACGGAACATATTGATTTACCGATGCTACTATATTCATGACCCCCACTGGTTAGACGGATCATGATGCACACAGTTGCACTATTACTCATCCTTGATAGGAAAGTTGCACACCTAGAGGGAGGACTGGTACACCTAATACAAGGGATGGTAGAGCACAAGATAGTATATGCCTGGGGGCATTGTATTCTAGTGCACTTATACTATGATCTATGATAGTTTGTGTTTCAGGTGGTGGAAAGAATTGTACACTGTATGATTCTACAGGTTTGGTGCCTTGAGAATTTCACTTGTACTAGACCTACAAGCTTCCCATGTCTGACAGTAGTGGGGTATCCTTAGGCATTCAACTATCCTCTATGACGGTTTTTGCAATATGGTGATCTACACTTTTGCAGAGTGCAGTTTGAATGACTAGAGGAGGACAAGATCCTTTGGAGACCATATCAACTTACACTTTAGTGGCTAGATCACACTCGACAGATGAGGAGATTACAGCTGGATAGAATTTTGATTGGTTAACACAATTACGTAGTACGTCCTTTCTACTATGATCGGGTTGCATGAAAGTTTGGACAGGTCCATACACAACCAAGGGCATGACCCTTCTTCAGGAGATCAGTGTGGGGTGCCCGGAGACCTAGTGATACAGTATGATTCACTATAGAGAATGTGTTCTACAACTTTGAGTACTTAGATCATGATATGCCTAGAGTCTCCATCGTTGATGATGTCGGTGCAACAAATGACTATGAGGAGTGGTGGAAATTATCACAACGAACTCACATATTTCCCATGGATGAGCCTATAGGGGATGTAGTACCATTTCTAGATGAGGGAGATGATATAGAGGACAGGGCCAAGGAGACATAGTACAAGGTTGCAGACATATTTATAGATGTCATAGATGAGGACTATAATGAGGATGTAGATCTTGATTATGATGGTCAGGATGGAGGAGAGGAGGATGATAATCAGGACCAAGAGGGGGATGAGGAGGAAGATCCACCCTTGAGCAAGGGTGATGAGGAAAAAGTTGAGGATCGAGTACGACATGAGTGGGGAGAGCCCTTTCCCATTCATATAACTAGATCACAAGCAATGGCTATTGCAAGAATTAGTACCCATAGTCATGGAGGGGCTAGCACATATTCCATGCCCCCTACATAGGATGAGGACGATGCTTCATAGCCTGGTAGAGATATTCATGAGGATATTTTATATATGCATGTACTTTGTGTTTATGCTTTATATGTCATTATGTGTATTGATTTTTATTTTATTTTTCTTGCAGGAGTTGTGAGAGATTTGCGAGATCTCTATCGAAAAGAAGCTATAGAGATAGTGCCCGCATCAGTCAATGAGGAGGCCATAGACTCAGACTATGTTCCCCCACATATTATGGATCAGGACCCAGATTCACTTAGGCCATTCGTGAGACTATGAGTGGAATATGAGAGTTTGAGGAGGTGTGTCTGCCAAGCTGATGTTGGATCAGAGGCACAATCATCTCACACCCTAGCATAGTTTGAGAGACTAGAGTTAGAGGTAGCTAGGCTATAGGAAAAGAGGGATCAGATAGCAGGAGCACATCGAGAGGCCCTAGGACAAATATGGGGCTTAGAGTTTGCTCTCAAACTTGGCAGATCACAATCACAATTGCATACCATCGTCTCCCAATGTACTACCATAGGAGCAACACGAGTACTAGATACCAAGGGATCTAGTAGCCATAGACCTCAGTGATATTGTATATATTGATGACGTGTACATAAAACTTTATATATATATATATATAAGCATACAATGGTTTAATAGTTAATTTTATGCGTTAAATGTTAAATGGAAATGTGATTAATTAAATAACCTTTGTAATATTATCTAATGAATATCTTCATGATTTAACATGCTTTTTGTGATCGAATTAAAACTTATTACAATTTCTCTTAGATGCAACATTGTAATTATGTCATGCTAAATTAAATGCACCTATGATCTAACTAAAGAACATTAAATTAATATAAGGATTTAATCTAAAATAACACAGAGGATGAATTTGAACAACATGAAACCTAAAGTAATTATATAAAAATGACTTACATAATCACCTTAGTGTTCAAGACATATGCCTAAGTGTTTTTCAGGAATGAAGCAATTTGAAAGCATAAGGAATATAATCTAGTAGCTCTAATAGCATTACTTTATCATTCATACTATTCAGAGGATTAGGTATAATATCGATGTAGATGAATGACATTGATAGGTTATTTGAGAGGTGTGCCATCTAGTTTTGTTAATATGTATGTACTAGACCCAAAAAAAATTTCAATTATGTACAGTCATTACCAATTAGGACTAAATTTTCCTCTTTCATTTGGGTCAACATTAATGTTGTGTTTATGTTTAGATAGGACTAAATCACCTTTGTTGAATGTGCGAGGGATGACATTGAGATTGTAATATCATTGTTTCCTTTTTCCATAATCTTGAAGATGTTCAAGAGCGTTGATGCACTCTTCATCGATAATTTCAAGTTGATGTCATATTTTCTCTTTATAGTTTCGATCATCAATAAGTCCTTGAAGATGGATTCTTAACAGATGAATCTCTAACTCCAAGGGAATTATTTCCTCACTGCCATAGACAATATTGTAAGGTGTAGTCCCTATAGAAAATTTAACACTTGTTCGATAAGCCCATAGCACATAGTGTAATTGTGTATTCCAATCCTTATGATGCTTGTTAAGAGTTTTATTTAGGATTTGTTCAATAACCTTATTGGTTGATTTAGATTGACCATTAGATTGTGGGTAATAAGGTGTTGAAAAGTGATGTTGTATGTTAAATGTCTCTAAGAATTTCTTCACCTCATTATTCTTAAATGGCGTACCATTATTAGAGACTAATGCGGAAGGAAGTCCAAAGCGAGCAATAATATGTTCCAATATGAAAGAACATATTACCTCAGCTATTGTGGATCGAAGGGGAATGGCCTCTACCCATTTTGTAAAGTAATCAATTGTAGTGATGATAAATGTATGTCTGGTGGAAGAAGCAGGTGATATCTTACCTATAATGTCTAATCCCCAAATCACAAAGGGCCATATCAAAACTTGAGCTTGAACTTCACAAGCAGGAGCATGGGTTAGGTTGCTATGCTCTTGACATTTGTGGCATTTTCTGATGTAATCAAAGAAAAATTGTTCCATGTTTCTCCAATAGTACCCAATGCGGATAAGTTTTTGAACCAATGTTTTTCCTCCAAAATGGCCACCACAAGCACCTACATGGGCTTGTTCAAGTGTTATGGGTATCTCATTTGTTTTAGGAATCTAAGTAAGATACCATGGAATGATCTATGATACAACATGTTGATGATAATCATATACTCATATGTGATTTTGTGCAAGTGGGCTCGAATGTTCTTAGTTGTTAGCTCGGGAAAGGTACCATTTTTCAAATAATTAAATATTGTGTCATACCATTCATTCGATTCTTCCTGTGTTGTTGTTAGCACTTCTTATGATTTATAATCGATCAAAGGTTTCATGATGGGATGAGTAGTGGATGTGAAATCTTTTAAAGGATCTTGAGGTGATATAAGAGAAGTTACACTTCCCATAGCATCCACATGTTGATTATCCTTTCATGGGATGTTATCAATGGTAAATGACTCAAAATTTTCTAACAAGTGCATGGTAAGATCCTTGTATTTTGATAATTTTTCATGCATTTCTTGATATGTTCTATTTATTTTTTTGATTACTAATTGTGAATCACTAAATATCTTAATGTCTTTTACATCCAAGATCAAAGTAGCATGTAATCTGGCGAACAAAGCTTCATACTTAGCATTATTATTTGTACATAGGAAGTTTAACTGATATGACAAGGGAATAGGCTTTACTGTGGGTAGGATTAGTATAATACTAGTGCTAGAGCCAGTTCTACACATAGATCCATCGAAATATGAATCCCATGTATCAGGTTCAATTTTCAACACATTATTGTCGAGGAAAGAGTGAGTGCTAGGTAATGCCAGAGGAGAAGGAGCATCAATGAAGTGATTGGTTAAGGATTGGACTTTAATTTCTTTTTGCGAAACAAACTTAAGGTCAAACTTAGTCATCAACATCACCCACTTAGCTAGGCAACCTGATAGATCTATTTTATTAAACATATGTTTGAAAAGGTCAAATTTTTTCATCACTTGTATTTTTGCATTCAGTATATAATGTCACAATTTATTGGTGGGTATGTGCAGGATCATGATGGGCCAAAAAGTGGCAATATTATGGGTATTTGTAGGGTATGTGGCTAACAACCTTTTTTTACCCAAAATTGATGAAACGAAAAGGGTTTTTAGAGGAGATTCTCAGCTTTCCACAATATAAATTATGATTTAAGTTGAATTTAATAAATAATTATTATTTATTTTCTATTAGAATTACAACTAAAGTCCTGATCGATAGGCTGATTGAAAAACATCTATAACTTTCAAACGGTATCACATTTTTTGAATCTGAAATATGTGTCACATTCTATGTTTCACATACTATAGGATTAAAAAAAGAAAAAATAAATTTCATGAAGTTTTGACCAAGTTAAGGTGGTGGACATAGTTTTATATTTTTTAAAATTTGTAATAAAAATTCATAATTAATTATTTACTTGGAAAAAATTACAAAAAATATGCATCACATCCGAACATGAGTCCTCTACTTATATATAAAATCTTATAAAAAATATTATCATTTTATTATTGTTAGGGTGGTTAGACACCTACTTCTTATTTTTCCCCGAAATTTAAAGTACTACTGCATTGAAATTTCAAATTTTCACCAAATATATTTTATTTATTTTTAAATAAACCTAGTAGTTTAGAAACTACATTCAATTTTCTACAGATTCTATTCTTCCATATTTTTGAAATAATATAGATAACTTATTCAAATCTTTACGTCAAGTTGCCTAACACTGATTTTTCTGAATTTTTTGCCACTTAAGGGCCTATTTTTTCCATGATGATCCTGCACATACCCTGGTAATGAATACAAGGGCCAAGCATTATTTTTTGATTTTTGTGTACTTCTCATAATCTATCAAATTTTTCTCATAATATATAGGTTGTTCTTTAATTTTTTCATCTTGTTGAGCCAACAATGTTGCAAGAGCATGAGCTGACGCAACTATGTAAAGTATGAATGATTTGTTTGGCATGAAAGGTTGTAAAATGGATGGAGTTGCAAGGTATTCCTTTAATCTCTCAAAAGCCTTTTTACAATCTTCATTCCAATCAAAGCACACATCCTTTTTTAGAAGAGTGTGAATGGTAATGTGTGGCCAGCTAAAGATGCTACAAAATGACAGATGGCTTGGATTCTTCCTTGTAATGTGCGAAATTGAGAAATTTTTTTGGGAGGTGGCATGTTGATTATGGAATCAAGTTTCTTTGTGTCCACCTCTATGCCTTTCTGAGATATGATAAACCCTAAGAGTTTCCCACTATCTACACCAAAGACACACTTTTTTGAATTTAACCTCATGTTATACTTTCTCATTCATTCAAATATTTTCTGAAGGATACTCACATTTTCTTTTCTTGTTAAATATTTAGCTAAGATGTCATCAACATAATCTTCCAAAATCTTATGTATGCAGTCATGGAATATTAGTGTCATATCTCATTGATATGTTGTGCCTACATTCTATAATCCAAAAGGCATCATAATCCAACAAAATTTTCCCCAAACTATTGTAAATGTTGTCTTATATTGGTCTTGAGGGTTGATAAAATTTTATTATATCAAGAAAATCCATCCATGAATGACAACAAAGCATGTCCTACAATTGAATCTACTATCATGTCAATATTAGGAAGGGGAAAATTGTCCTTTAAGGATGCTTTATTTAAATCAAAAAAATTCATGCACATCCTAATATGATTGTTAGGTTTTGCAACTACAACAATGTCTTAGATCCAAGGAGAATAATCTATAGGTCATATGAAACGAACATCAAGGAGTTTCTCAAGTTCTCCTTTAACCAACAATGCTATCTTGTGATTCATTTTTCATATCTTTTGTCAAAAAAGCTTAGCACTTTCAGTAAGGGAAATGTTATGTGTGACTATCTTTGGATCTATTCTTGGCATATCTAAGTATTTCCAAGCAAAATTTTTGGGAAAATCATGGAGCAAGATGATAGTGTATTCTTGTTCTTCATCATCAAGGAATTTCCCTATCTTTGTGACTTTGTATTTATCTTCTATGTACATTGGTATATCAATTATATCGCCTAAGGGAAGTGCATGAGACATTGGAAATTCAAGATCGTATTTGTCCATTCCTATGTATTGCTCATTACTTTCAATTACCACATCTTTTTGTTTGGTACTGATCATAACACATGTAACCTTTTTTATTTGTAGTATGAGATGAATCATCATAAACTCCTAACATTTGTTTCAAGGATTCATCACTTTCAAAGTACTCTAATGATGGTGGGGAAGTCATGTCAAGCAATTCAGGATGTTTCATAGTAAGATTGGTTCATGGCTTTCACATGATAGTGTTGATGTTTAATGATGGTCTCTTGTTTTCTTTCATTGTATTAGAAAAAGAATACCCTAAACCAATCTTTGTCTCTTGCATGTTAGGTTCTATAGGAACACAAATGCCTTGTTCTTTCTTTCTACATCCTTTACCACTATATCCCAATTTTTTCACAAGTTCATAACCTCTCCCATTAAGTTTTTCATTTTCTTTTGGGTTGGGTGGTTATTGGTAATCTATCTCATCAAAATTAGTTGTGTAACTTGTAGTTTCTTCCAAAGTAGATGAGGTGGATACTTGTGAAGGTTATTCCAAATTCTGAGTTGATATAACCATTGGTTGTTCTTGTTTTTCATCCTCCTTTCTTGCTATTATATACTTTCCCATAAATCAAGGTGTGAATTCCAAGGAACCCCAATCATCACCTAATAATTTGGACACTATTTCTTCATCTTGTTTGTCAACTTCTATAGGTTCTATGTGGGATGTTGGAATTAATGCACTCAGAGGACTTTTTGTTCCCCTTTCGAGTGGTAAGCAACTTTTAGGCTCGGGGTCTATTTCAATTTGGTAGACCTTGTTGTTATAGACATATTTCATGATACAATGGAGGGTTGAAGGCACCGCATGCATCTCACGAATCCAAGATCTTCCCAAAAGAAGATTGTATGAAAGGCCATGAGGCATGACATGAATAGGAGTTTGTAGGGTAGCCTTTCCAACTGCAATAGGTAAGGTAATTACACCGAGCACTTTCTTGCTGACATTGTCAAATACTCTAATTGATAAGGAGTCTGAATCAATTTTTGATTTTTCTACATGCAATATATCTAAGAGTTTCACATTGCAAACATTAAGGGTTGAGCTATTATCATAAAGGAAACATTTTTCTTTCTCAATTCCAAGGGAGGGAGCTCATGTTGGTAAAAGGTAATGTCTACATTAATTGTATGCATTCCTTGTATTAGAGATGCCACATCATTTGCATTCATACCAGGAGGAACCACTATTTGATGTAAGGCTATTTGAAGCATAGTGTGATAGTTTGGTGAATTTTGAATTAGGTCCCAAAGGGATATTTTGTAGGAGTATTCTTAAGTTTCTCAACAAGATTTTACTCCTTCCCACTATTCGAAAGAAAATGAGGAGCACTAGGAAATATGGGGTTAGGCAAAGGTAAGGGTGTCAGGGTTGGTTGTTATGGTTGCATATTGTTCTAGTGTTATATGTGTGAGAAACAGTATCATGACTTGGTTGCTTCAAAACATTATTCGTAGCTGGATAAAGGATGAAATTAGGGTTGTTTGTAGGTTGAGGCTTGTGCAAAGGTGGGTAAAGGATAAGTTGAGGTTGAATCACATTGACTTATTTTTTTTTGGTTTCTCACTACAATCCTTAGTGGATGGGATTTGTGAGATGAATCCTTCAAGGGCTTCATCTAACATATCAAAGTCATCACTACTAAAATGCTTGGGGGGTAAGTTAACTTCGGTTGGGTTGGGTTTTTCATGACAAGCCCTAGTGGATGATCTTAGTGAGAGGAAGTCCTAAAGGGCTTCATCTAACATGTCTAAGTCATCACTACTAAAAGGATTGGATGATATAATTTTCCTAAATTGAAGCATTTTTTGAATTATTTCTTTTTTTTGGTTTTCATTTACTGATGATTTTGTTCCAAATGAACTAGGAACTAATGTTGAAAATGAAATTTGTAAAAATCTAATGCTATCCATAATTTCCATGAATGTAAATAATGCAATTTCAAATTACTTAAATGTAACAAAAATCAACTCAACTGAAAAAAAAAAAAGTAACAAGAGAAAAAAAACATTAAAAATGGAAATTTAGTTCTGAAAATAATAGTGCCAAACTTGCACTAGGACAAATTTGCCCAAGGTGGCGAAAGAGTCCCAAGAGGGATTTTTTTGAGATTTTATTTATTTTTTTAGTTGATTTTTATGTGATGTATGATGTATGATGTAGACCTAAGATGCAAATATATAATTTTAATAATTTTCACTAGAATTAAATGCAATAATGAAAGTTATATGAGCTTTTCACTAATGCAAATTTTAAAACCCTAGAATGCAAATTAAGTAATGCAAAATGCAATGTAATGTTAATGCAAGATAAATATAGGATGTAAATGCACTCAAAATTAGAATTATGATGTTCAAACATTAGGTTCACCAAAATGTGGACACCATAAATGGATGCTCAACTTCCTTTGTCCACACAAAAGGGGAATGAAGGAAGAGGGATCCAATTTTGCAATACTCACATTCAAGAATACCTTAGAGATCTCAACCCAATGAAGGATATGAGAGATATAACTATAAGATACCCTTGGAGATTAATGAAGACAAGAAATGGGTTCACCACCAAGTGTAAACTTGGAAACTGTAAGATGTTTGAAAACACAATGTGATATGAAAAAAGGTAGATTGAATGCAAAAGAAAATAAAATAGAGAAACCAAAGAGAGAGTATGCACCTAGAAACTTGTAGAGGTTGAATTGAAGACTAGAAATGTCTCTAAAATTCTAGAAAATATAACTTTTTGGCCTGTTTGGACTCATTCACCAACTTGGGCGAATTAGTCCTAAATCAAGGTTTTTATCTAGAAAGCTATCTTGGGGAAAAGGGTACTAGAATTTGAAAATTGATCTAGAAAAAAAATTCAATGGGACTCATTTTCCACTAATTTTGAATCAGTCCTGCTCCACTTTTTTAGAAATTGAAATCATTGATCTACAGTTTAACACCTGCACTTTCTTCTGAGACTGAATTCTAGATCCAGATCTGTGAAAACACTTGCAAAATAGAATATAATTTGATTTTCTAATGGGGGGTTTGCCTCAGTCAAACCCCTAGTTTGGTAATTAAACCTTGAAAGAGATAATGAAACATGCATGAAAACCCTAGCCTTAAGTGTGTCTAAGACTAGGAAATTAGAAACATGATGCAATCCTATTCTAATATGCAAGAAAAAGATGCATAAATGAAATTTGAATGATGCAGGACTCACTTGAGGAGATCCTAAATCACCTCAAATGAATCTCAATGGTATGCAAACCATCCTTAGGCTTAAAGTAGAGAGACGATGGAAGATGGAATCACTTAGAAAATGAGTCCTTAGGCTTGGATTGATGGCTAGTTGCATCTCCCCAACCTAGTATTCCTCATGATTCACCATAGACATCGATGATCAACCCTTGACAATGCTAGATCTTGAACAAAAAGTGATCTTGAAGACCTGCAAAAACACTTAAATTTCTACTCCCAAGCTTCAACTTTGCTACCAATAGGCTTTTGAATACCCTTGTGAACTTGATCCTTGAATTTTCTCTTGAAAGATATTTGCTCAATATGCTTGAATTACTTAGATTCTTATGAAAATGATTTAGAAACTTCTATTTATAGGCATTGGCACCTAATTAACCATTATTTAGACCTCAGAGGCCGACATCCTTCAGAAATTTGAATTGAATTGGTGAATTTTCTGCTCAAACTTGAAAAATTCCCTAAAAGGAACTCATTCACAACCCTTGGCAAATGGATCCCACCAAAGGGGACTCATTCACCCAATGTGGCGAATGAGTCCCACCTAAGGTTTTTGAGGTGGTTTTTCAGGATTTGAATGTCTTAAATGATTTTTGTCAGGATTTTATATGATTTTTCAGTGGAATAAGCCTCAAGATCCGAAGTAATGGGTTCTACGGGCCTATAAATGTTTATTTAAAGGATAATTAATGCAAGGGTGCCCAAGATAGGTCCAAATTAGACCAAGGATTGTACTATCTCCAAGAAGGGATTATAATTTCAGTGTCCACATTTAGTCCCCACTTTATCTCCCCGATGACTCTATGTGCATATGCAGGCTAAAGGACTCTAAACATTACACTTTATCTCATAAAAGGATACTCATTCAGAAGATGGGAGAATGAAGCCCCTGGTGTAGTTATCTACAAAACCACAACATTAGGAACCACATCCTATAACACAAATTCATTAGTTGTCCAAAAACCTTCTTATCTAACTTTTTAAAATCAAATTTGAGGGTAGATGTATGATTTAAAGGATAATTCTCAAGATTCAAAATAATGGGTCCTAGGGGCCTAAAGTGCTGATTTAAATGATAATTAATGCAAGGGTTCCCAAGATAGGTCCAAATTAGGCCAAGGATTTTACTATCTCCAAGAAGGGAGTACAATTTTAGTGTCCACATTCCTTCATCACCACATGAGGAATTAGACATGTATCAAGATACTATTTTTAAAAAAAGTACAAATTCATCAACTGTGTCTAGCAATATTTCATACTGTAATGGCATCAAGTATGTATCATATTACAATATCTCTCCCACATATGACTTCATGATTGGGCATGTTGAAGAAGTTCCAAACGAGCAAGAAATATCCCTTATTGCACCCATACCCACAAATGATTGTGAATAGTCTTTTATTGATGATATATTATCCACCCAAGGATCATGTTAAGAGGAGGTTCTCAAGGATGATGAAAGTTACTCCAAATCGAGTCAGGATCAAGAACCCCTATCCCTAGAGTTTCACCAAGAGCTAAGGGATTTATTCCAAACCATTTCAAACTCCAAATATTTCCTCAATATCACCCTTGAGATGTTTCTTTCTCACAAAAATATAAACATTCTTCATCCAAAAAAAGAGTAGGCACAAATTGAGATTCTTGATTCTTATAGTGATTGTGCATCATCAACATCTTTTGAATCAACACCAAATTATTTTGAAGCATTATCAATTGATAATGGTGTTATAGAATAAGATAAAACAATTCATATTTTTGAATAGAAGGAACCCATAACAATAACATGTGTTCATAAAATATCATATTCAGTGGCTATGAATCAAAGATACTTTATCAAGGCAAAGTATTATGTATTGTCCATACCTTCACAATGCTAGGGGAAATCTTCTCTATAGAAAACATCAACATATGGGTCATGAAGGATCCTTATGATGAAAATACTGTCAAAACTACTAGTCATATCATGAATCATCATCCACCCATCATCTCATACACAAACTGAGACCAACATAAAAAGAAATATTTCAATCAAAGAAAGGAGAAGACCATCAAAGAAAATAAAGTAGCAAAGTAGAAAGGAAAAAGAAAATACAAATGGATACTAAAGAAAAAAAATAAAATCATCCCAATGATTCTCCATTAGTCAAAGAAACTATGGGGAAAAATAAAAAAGGGAAAGTTATCCATCAAAAGCGTCCTCAAATAAAAAAGAAGGCTTATCAAGTAAGGAACAAAGGATATCTAGTGGTTGGTCCTAATTCCATGAAAACCTCCATTCCCACCCATCATCACTCATATTCACAAGTTTGGAGAGTTAAAGGCTCCAAACAATCTACCAATCCATCTCATATTCCTTCATACATGACACCGTACACTCCATTCATGATATCCAATTCTTGCATTGACTGTGTGTTGAAAGATACTCTTCATCAAAAAGATTTTGAAGGTACTTTATCACAATGTGCACACATAGACAAGGTTAATTCCAGTATTGATAAGGTAGATCAAATTTCTTCAAAATTGCATCCAAGTGCTCGTATCCTAGCAAAGAAGCTTCTTCAAGCAAGATATTTTGTCACGTTATGATAGTGGTCTCTAGATCAATACCACCGGGCAGTTCAACATCAGGGTAAAACTTTCAAAAAATCAAGAAAATAGTAAAAATAAAAACCATCCTTTAGTGAAAACCACTTTGGGAAAGTACTATGATGAAAACCTGTCAAATAGGTTTCATGAGTAGAATTGATCATCTATATGATCCTTCTCTGGTAGAAGCATCTCATCCTTGTCATGATAAATCTAATGTTTCCTCCATCTATCAAATCTAGCTTTATCCAAATATTCCAGCTTATCTTCATCTTGACAAAGATTTGACATATACTTTAACTCATGCAAAATTTGATAGGCTCTTTACCATTTTATCTCATGAAGTCCGATATCCTATTTTTAACATGACAAAACTCTATTGAACTCTTCGCATATACATTACCTATCTTGGTTTTTTCATTAAACTATGGAGCATAGCTAGACACTGGGGGTAGACTATTGCACTCTTGTTTCCAAATAACTCTTGATCCATGCCTTATATCTCACAATGTGACATCAACATAATGATCTAGGTATCGTTTACCTCAAAATTGCATTGAAAATCACAAAAAAAATCATAAAACCTAATAAAAAAAATCCAAAAACACTTGCAAAATCAGAAAAATACAAAAACATTTGAAAAACTCTAAAGTCAAAATCCAAAACATCCAAACAAAATCAAAATCCCTAAACATGTCAAAACATCAAAAAATAAAAAATATTACCTTCTCAAACTGCATTGTCTTTGAGCTTGAACATAGGAAATGCCATCACTGATGTGGGCCTGAGACACCCTAGGTCAGTCCTTTAGGAGTCTGTCATAAAAAACTAACAATCCATCAATCGTCCATATCCGATCAACAATAAATCATGTTAGTCAAATTGTGTGGTCTCTACGTGTATAACGTAGGAAAGGCTCATCTTTGGTAAGCCCCTAAGACCCCTAGCATAGTATTTTAGGTTATGTTCTTGGTCAAATCTTAGAAAGCCCTAAAACATTTGAAAATTTAGAAAAACTCCAAAACATTTCAAAATTGGAAAACACAAAAAAAATTGAAATTTGAAAATCAAAATATTAGAAAACTTAGAAAAATATTAAACAACCTCAAATAATTGAAAACCAAAAAATTCACATAAACTTTCGAAAAGATCAAAAACAACCTAAAAACATTTTCAAATACCAAAAATACTGAAATATTCTAGAAAAATCAAAAACCACCCATCCCATTTCGATTTCCCTCAAAATAAACTTCCATCCATAATAAATCAATCGCCACACTCACCCTTTGGTAATTCAACCTTGAAAAATTCCTCCAAGGTTGGATATGTTAGAACTAGAAAAATCTCACATTTTTGTTGGCCTTCACCCACCTATCTCCCATGTACCACAAAATTTTTCCACACCTTAATTTCATAGATAATTAAAAAAATTGAAATTTGTGTGACAAGATCCATTTCACAACCCATGTTAACCAATGATCCCATTAATTTAGCCTTTGACATATAAGCATTACTTTGGTCAATGTTGAGCAAGAGCTTTTGGTCCATATCAGGAAGATCATGTGTAGGTCTTTCCGATCAACAAGTCAGCCTTTTTATTTCAATGATTTTGGCATATCAAGAAGAGGTGAACGGAGTCACAATGATCAAAGACCCCAAAATGATAGGAGTGCATAATTGGGAAGACAATGCCTATCGTTTCACTAATGAAATCTTATCGGCAAGAGCAAGGTAGTCAAAGCGAGGTTTTCAAATCATACCGAGCTCATGAGTCACGCCGATGAAAACCTCATCAGTAAGAAACATATATTCTTTCATTGATGAAGTAGGTGAACAATTATATCAGAGAGACATGTACAATCAGAGTGAATCCCTCATATCTCATTGACCACATGGGTTATGCTGATGAAGGATGTCTTCGGGGAGAGAATAGGAGATATATAGAAGATATTTTCAAGATGATTATCATATAGATTATACTGTAAGGACCATGATGCATGCATGAATTTTGACATAAATCAATGTAAGATCTTTAATTTTGTGTGACTTAATATTGGTGTCTATTTTTTGTTGATTCAAACAATTATCTGGCTATCTCCACATTGTTATTTCTCTGTTATTTGAATTTGTGTATCTAAGTTGATATTCAATTTCATCAAGACACATTTGATG
This sequence comes from Sequoia sempervirens, assembly GCA_007258455.2. Classification (NCBI taxonomy): domain Eukaryota; kingdom Viridiplantae; phylum Streptophyta; class Pinopsida; order Cupressales; family Cupressaceae; genus Sequoia; species Sequoia sempervirens. The sequence goes on from VDFB02026320.1 coordinate 157,350,435, forward strand.
TTATCGTGTAGTCAAGTTAATTGGTTTCCATTAAAGAATTAAAATCCTTTTAATTGGTTATAGTAACTTGGAAGTAACATTTGGATTAGTAAGAATAGTTAGGTAATTGATAAGATTGCCATATTGTCTCCAACTTGATGTTATCTTGTTATTCAAATTGAGGATATACTTCATTTGTCAATACACATTTGTTGTCATTGTGTGATTATTTTAATTGGTTCCTTCAAGGAAGGATTAAAATCCTTTTAATAAATCATGGTAACCTAATAGGATCAATAGGATCAATAAGAAGTGTTTGTTAGTCACATTCTTGCACATTTATACAAGGTATAAACAAGTTTAAGTGCGAAACAATTAGAATTATAACCAAAAAGAGTCACTTGTCATAAAACTTCTTTGACTCCACTTCCAATAAAGCACTGGTCCACCCCATATTTCATTTATACTTCACTTATCCATTTTCATATTCTAAACTTTCAATTGTCACACTAGGAGTAGGAATAGTTATAAGCCATCATTTATCCCACATTCTATGCTATTGTGGATAGATCTATAAAATCCAATCAAGTCATACAATCTGCTTTAGCTATCAAGGTCTACTTGCATAGGTTTAGCATAGCTTGAAGTGTAGGGAGTCATCAACCACATAGGATAACTCCATTCATTGGTTCAAAAATGTTGCAAGTCTGATCATAGAGCTTGGCATCCTCTTAGGATTTGTAACTTGCCTTTTTGAGACCCAATAGATTTTTGACTCTACTGGGGAGAAGTTAATTTTGAATCTATTCCTTCATCATAGATTCAGCACCTTGTACAAGACTCCACTGGGAACCGAAAATTATAAAATTTTCTTGATTTTGTTAAAAGTGAGTTGTGACTCTGTAAGAAAAAGTGCATGACTAGGAAGTACAAATACACATCAACAAAGGCCAACCCTAGAATTCATAGTATTAAATCATCCTACAAGATGAATGGTAGGAGATCTTTGCATGAAGAGAGCCCAAACAAGAACAATGTTAGGTGGATAGATAAAAATGGGTCTCCCCCTTTAAATACTGATACAAATAAGAGCAAGGATAAAGCTAAAAATGTAACTAAAGAAGATAAGGAGAACTCAGTAGAACAACACTTTACAATGCATAATAGTTTTGATCCATTTCATAGATTAGGATTCCATAATGATTACTTGAACAGAGATCATTGTACTCCCTTTAAACAAGAAAACACTAGTCATCCTATTTTTCACTGCAAGGAGGACCCTAAGAAAAGAGAGGAGTTCAACACCCAAATTGAGGTAGAATGAATTTAGACACATAAAGAATATGATTACAAAATGTCATCACAACAAGGAGAGTTAAACCATGAGGGGTCAGTTGATCATACTATGGTTGATTTTGATAGTATGACCAACCAAGAATTTGAACTACATTTAGAATGGAAAAGATAGCAACTCAGAAGGATTCAACAGATGATACAAGAAAGCTAGCAGATAGGTCAACAAATGGCACAATTAAGCATCCATGCACCAAAACCACCAAAATATGTCCCTCCACATAAACAAGGTGGTAATGTCAATCCACATGGAACATATCAAAACACAAGTCCTCCAGGGACTTCAAAGCTACCTCATCATGCTGGTGGTAACCCAAGACAACACACTCAACATAATGTGCCATTACAAAAGTCACAACCCCCAAATGCTAGGAATGTTCCCCAACACTATCCACCAGTAGGACAACAATATGCCCCACAATATCAGTAGCATGTGCCACATCAAAATTTATATCCTCAACAACAAATCCAACAAAATGTTTATCATCAACCTCAATATGGATACCAATACCACCCCAATCCACCACCTTTGAACTTGAAGCCACAAAACCCTATGAGTACATGTAGACAATTTGATTTAACGGGGCACCAATTATATCCATACCCAATTGACAACAATTGGAGAAATGTAGTCCCCAAGTTCACTAGGAATAATGGAATATCGGCTGAAGAATCTTTCAGGAATTTCAATGCTTTTATACAAGATATTGGTATGGAGTATAAGGATGTAAATATGAGATTATTCATGATGTCCCTAGCTAAAGAAGCAAGGGGTTGGTTCAATGGTCTACCTAATGCTTCAGTTGATTCTATAGCAGATTTTTAGAATCAATTTTTAGAAAAATATGGGAATTAGTGTGCCCCTAAATTTTTCCTTCATGAGTTGATAAGTATTCAAAAGTATCAAAATGACTCAGTTTATGACTTCAATCAGAGTTTTTCCAAACTATACAACAAAATACCACAAGGATCCAAACTGACTGATCCAACAACCTTAAGTATTTATTTAAAAGCCTTTGATCCAAGAATGGGGTATGAACTCAGAAACATATTCCCTAGGAGTTTAACTAAAGCACAAAAAACATCATTAACCATTGAGAACAATAGAAAGGCTGGAGAGATGACTGGCAAGAGGGACAACCTTAGAGTTCCCCAAAACTCTAACAATCCCCAAAATAAGTAGGAGAATTCATATAGAAATGAAAGACCAAGACTACATGACATGCCATACAATACAAATTGGAAAGATGGAAACCCCATAGCTAATAGGCCTAAGTATAAAGAAACCCCTGATCCCTTAAAGAAAAAAGGAGCATACATGGTTAATAACAACCCTTGGTGTCAATTTTGCAAGCTGCCTCATTCCCCAGATCATTATGTTGTAGCACAATCAATACAAGAAGAATAAATGGCATATGAAAATGAAGAGGAGGATCATACAATATATCTAACTTCACATACCCTACATCGATTTGAACAAGAACAATCATCCTCAAGAGATAAAGGCTATGAGTATGATGTAACTAACTAGAGATACAATATTCACATGGTAGAACAACAATTCTTCTCTGTTCAGGAGAATGAAAGCAGTTATGAATCACTGCCTCCTTATACACCACCCAAATAAAATAAGTATAAGTTGAGGAAGCTAACTGAGGAAGAAATCAAAGAGTTAACCATTGCTATAGTAGAGCAAGCAAAAATTAATTATAGGCTAAGAAATAGAATAACCAATGCAAATGAGGCCACTCCAAGAGGATTGTTTGTGAAAGATAAAGAGACAACACAAGAAAAACCAAAGAAGGTAGAAAATAAGGAGCCTAATAAGAATGAGAAGATTCATGTTCCTAAAGAAGAAGATAAGGAATTATATAAGAGAAAAAAAAAGCATGATGACACAAATAAAAGGAAAAGGAAAAAAATAAAAGAGAACCACTGGAACAAAGGAAGATAGAAAAAGCAGAAAATGACTCTTCATTTGATTTCACACAAGCATTGTCTTAGGTAAAGATGTATGTGCCACTGCTTGAAATGATGAAGATAAAATAATATAGAGATAGTGCTATTCAACTAATATCTAGTGGAACTAATAAAAGCACAAGCTTGGAGAACAAAGAAATCACCAAAATTAGTAATGGCAAGAAAGGAGATATAAAAGTACCTGAGGTTTGTCTTGGCGATACACTGATGAATCCTCCATTGGTTGGTCCATTTTTTACCACATTGCTCATAAATAACAAAATCGCGAGGAATTGCATGATTGATTTAGGAGTTACTATCAACATCATGTTGGTAGGGGTCATGAAATAGCTTGCCATGTGGGTAAATACTACTAGTGTTAAATTCTACACTATGGATAGTAGGCATGTCCTAGTGATAGGAATCATGAAGGATGTAGAAGTAAAGTTGGCCGCTTATCCACAAGAAACATGCATAATTGACATAATTGTGATAAACACACCCCCTCACTTTGGAGTGCTCCTATCAAGACAATGGACTACTTCAATAGGAGGGAATGTGCAATTTGATTTATCCTATCCCACAATACCCATAAACGGTGAAGAAGTTAAATTCTATAGAGAACCAAGGGTGAAATAAATTATGGAATATGTTGATCAAAATTATATGAATTGCTTCTGTGATGTGGACTTGGGAAGTTTTAGAATAGAGCATTCATAGCCTAAATTGTTGAACACTGATCCAATTGATAGGGATGTCTCCAAGAATGAGCATGGTGTGTGGCGAATGTATTTTGATGGAACATGTAGTAGAGAAGGTAATGGTACATGAGTGGTTTTTATCTCACCTAAGGGTACAACATTCAAATATTCATTCTTCTAATTTGATTGTACAAATAACATAACAGAGTATGAGGCCATGTTGATTAGATCTAACATGGTTGTGAAACACAAAATTAAAGTCCTTGGAGATTCTGGGTTGGTCATTTCACAAGTAAGATCAAAGTATTCTATAAAAAAAAATGGATAAAGCAACATAGAAATGTTGTATGGGACACCATTGAATTATTTGATGCTTTTTCTATTGAATGGATAGATGGGTCCAAGAACTTGATGGCAGACTTCTTGGAGAATGTAGCTTTGAAGAGAGATGATGTCACTCTAGCAAGAATTTCACAAGTTGAGCTCAAAACAAGACCTACAATCCCTAATAATATTTATAGTTGGAAAGTTTTTAATGATGATACTGATTTGATTAAGTTCTTACATTGTATTAATCAATATGAAGCCCAAGAGATTGATTTTAATGCATTTTTAGAAGAAGTGGATGGAAAGCAGACTATATTTGGAAAGGAAGTTGTTTAGCTCAAAACTAATAAGATTCCTAAGGGACTTGTGGCATTAGACAGAGTGTTTGATGGAACTGACCAAGCCCTTATGAAACAAACACCCATAAAAGGGGAAGACATTGAATAAATCAACCTTGGAATTGAATTATCCCTTAAGAAGGTGTACATTGGGAAAATGATAAGCCCAACACTCAAGAAGATGTTGATTGCACTATTAAGGAAATATAAGCATGTATTTGCATGGTCTTATGATGATCTTAAAGCATATAGAGAGGATTTCCAACATGAGATCCCATTGAAACCAGATGCAAAACCTTTTAGACAAAAACAAAGGCCCATAAATCCTACCTTAGAGCCTAAAATGCCTAAGGAACTTATGAAGCTTAGGGAGGGGGGTATCATCAAGCCTATCAGACATTCATATTGGGTATCTAATTTAGTGCCTATCAGAAAGAAAAATGGAGATATAAGGCTCTATATAGATTTCAGAAATTGAATGTATCCTCTCTTAAGGATCACTACCCACTCCCAAACATTGAGGCCATGTTGCAGAGGGTCACATGATGTGAGTTGTTATCTATGATGGAAAAAAATTTAGGCTATAACCAAGTGAAAGTCAAGGAATCAAAGCAATACAAAACAACCTTCACCACACCATGGGGAACATATGTGTATGTTAGAATGCCATTCAGACTCACAAATGTTGGTGCAACTTTCTAGAGAGTTATGGATGTTTAATTTTCTAATCTAATCAATGTAATAATGGTGGTATAGTAGGATGACTTAACTACATATTCAAAGAAAGTGGAGGATCATGTTGAGCATCTAGAAAAAAAATTCATCAAAGCCATTGAGTATGGCATTTCCTTAAATCCTAAAAAATATCATTTTGCAGTAATAGAAGGAAAGTTACTGGGGCATATAGTGTCCAAATAAGGCATAAGGATTGATCTAGAAAGGGTTGAATCCATCAAAAATATCCCTATTCCTAAGATAGTTAAATCCATCCAGTCCCTCTTTGGGAAAATAAATTTTGTGAGAAGATTCATATCAAACTTTATTGAGATAGTGAAGCCAATATCAAACATGTTGAAGAAAGGTGCAAAGATTGACTGGGCGACTGAAGCCATAGATGCATTCATATCCATCAAGAGAGAAATAAAGGAATCCCCAGTGTTGAAGTCCCCTGATTTCAGTAAGCCTTTTCAAATCTTTTCATTTGCATCCTATCACACAATTGCAGCAGTAATGTTACAAAAAAATGACGAGGGGTATGAATAGCCTATCTCTTTCTTCAACAAATCACTCCAAAATGTAGAGTTAAAATATGAAATTGTAGAAAAACAAGCATATGCATTAGTAAAGGTTGTCAAAGCATTTGAATCATGTCTAGTGGGAGTAAATGTAATCTCCTATGTACCCAATGTTGCAATAAAAGATGTGTTCTTACAAACTGAAGCAATAGGCCATAGGTGTAGATGGATAAACATAATCCAAGAATTTGACATTGAGTTTAAAATCACTAAGCTTGTAAGAGGACAAGAATTAGCCAAATTAATGGCTGAAACAAAACTTGAAGTTTCCCAAGTATGTAATTTGAATGATGAGGATAACATGATTACGAGTATTGAGCACATGCCTTAGTACACTGATATTGTGTATTATCTTGAACATATTAAATTTCCTAAAGGATTTAATGACAACAAGAAAATAATGCTCAAACTACAGGCTTCAAGGTATGTATTCATGAAAGGGGACCTCTATTGGAAGAGTAGAGATGGTGTTCTATTGTTGTGCCTAGATGAAGATCAAGCAAGGAATGATGTGAAGGAAATGCATGAAGGAGTGTTTGGAGGGAACTTCTCAGCAAAAACCACTGCACATAAGTTGTTAAGGGTAGGCTACTATTGGCCCAAATTTTTCAATGATGCCTATGACTATACTAGAAAATGTGAAGCATGTCAAAAAATTTCTAGGAAACTGAAGTATCAAGGGGAATTTCCTTTAAGACCTTTGCAAGTTGAGGCTCCATTCCACCAATGGGGAATTGATTTCATAGGAGAGATTGTAGAAAAATCTAGTGGAGGACACAGATGGATATTGGTAGCCACAAATTATTTTACAAAATGGGTGGAAGCTATACCTACCAAACAAGCAACTAGTAAAGTGGTGACAAACCTTTTGTTGAAAAAAATCATCACAAGATTCAAAGTGCCAGCAAGAATTATAATTGATAATAGGATGTGCTTTAGATCAGAGGAATTCAAGGGATTTTTCTAATCCTATGTTATAGTGATCTCATATTCTTCGCCATATCATCCACAGGAAAATGGGTAAGTTGAATCCAACAACAAGAGCATCCTAAAGATCATAAAGAGAATGTTGGATAATAACAAAAAGGCCTGGGATTCCAAGTTGAGATTAGCCTTATGGGAAAATAGAATTACTGTAAAGAAGGATATTGGAAAATCACCTTTTGAACTTGTGTATGGGACTCAAGCTAGGCTCCCTTTTCATAACTTTTTACCCATATGTAATTTCATCTTGCAAGAAGACTTAGACATTCCTAAACCTATGGAGGAGAGGATGGAAGAATTAATGGAACTTGATGAGGTCAGGAACCAATCTCAACAACACAATATGAAGAAGCAATTACAAATTAAATACCTATATGAAAAAAGGGATAAAAGTAGAAAATTTGAAGTTAATGACATGGTTCTCATGTGGAATTCCTAGAGTTAAGACAAAAGAAAGCATGGAAAATTGGAATCCCTATGGTTAGGACCATTTTTCATTGTTAGCAAGGCTGGTGAAGATTCATATTATCTCCAGAACATGACATGAGAAGAACATGAATTGCCAGTGCATGGAAAATTCCTGAAACATTTATTTTTTTAATCTTCCAAGCACAGTAGTCTATGAGAAGGTCAAGAATTTCCAGTGCATGGACAATTCTTAAGGAACCTTCTAAAATAATTCTTTTCCATGCACAGTAGTATAGGATTCCATTCCACTTCCATTTCCCACCATTCCTAAATTCACATTTCCACACCATATAAATAAGACACTTGGTCTGCTTGCCTAGAGACCTGGATTCTTGCTATACCCACAAGGTGTATACATCCCTATATGGAGTCACTGTTAGAATTGGAAAAATATCACATTTTTTCTAGCCTTCACCCACCTATCTCCCATGTACCAAAAAAAATTTCCACACCTTAATTTCATAGATAATACAAATTGTTGAAATTTGTGTGACAAGATCCATTTCACAACCCATGTTAGCCAATGATCCCATTAATTTGGCCTTTGACATATAAGAATTCCTCTGGTCATTGTTGAGCAAGAGCTTTTAGTCCATATCAAGAAGATCATGTGTAGTTCTTCTGATCAACAAGTCATAGCCTTTTCATTTCACTGATTTCTACATATCGAGAAGAGGTGGACAAAGTCACAATGATCAAAGACCCCAAAGATGATAGGAGTGCATAATCGGGAAGACAATGCCTATCATTTCACCAATGAAATCTTATCGAAAAGAGCAAGGTTTTCAAATAATATTGAGCTCGTGAATCACATCGATGGAAACCTCATCGGTAAGAAACATATATTCTTTCACCAATGAAGCAGGTGAATAATTGTATCAGAGAGACATGTACAATCGGAGCGAATCCTTCAAATCTCACTGACCACATGGATTATGTCAATGAAGGATGTCTTCAGGGAGAGAATTGGAGATATATAGAAGATATTTTCAAAATGATTATCATATAGATTATACTGTAAGGACCATGATGCATGCATGAATTTTGGAAAAAATCAATGGAAGATCTTTAATTTTGAGTGACTCAATATTGGTTGCTATTGTTTGTTGATTCAAAAAATTATCTGGTTGTCTCCACATTGTTATTTCTCTATTTTTTGAATTTATGTATCCAAGTTGATATTCAATTTCATCAAGACACATTTGTTGTTATTGCGTAGTCAAGTTAATTGGTTTCATTAAAGAATTTAAATCCTTTTACTTGATTACAATAACTTGGAAGTAACATTTGGATCAGTGAGAAGAGTTAGGTAATTGATAAGATTGCCATACTATCTCCAACTTGATGTTAACTTGTTATTCAAATTAAGGATATATTTCATTTGTCAATAAACATTTGTTGTCATTGTGTGATTCTTTTAATTGGTTCCTTCAATGAAAGATTAAAATCCTTTTAATAAATCATAGTAACCCGATAGGATCAATTGGATCAACAAGAAGAGTCTTTCAGTCACATTCTTGCACATTTATTCAAGGTATAAACAATTTTAAGTGCCAAACAATCATAATTGTAACAAAAAATAGTCACCTGTCATAAAACTTCTTTGACTCCACTTACCCAATAAAGCAGTAGTCCACCCCATATTTCATTTATAATTCACTTATCCATTTTCATATTCTAAACTTTCAATTGTCACACTATGAGTAGGAATAGTTATAAGCCATCATTTATCCCACATTCTATTCCACTGTGGATAGATCCATAAAATCCAATCAAGTAATACAATCTTCTTTAGCTATCAAGGTCTACCCGCCTAGGTTTAGTAGAGCCTGAAGTGTAGGGAGTCATCAACCACATAGGTTAACTCCATTCATTGGTTCAAAAACATTGTAATTATAATCATAGAGCTTGGAATCCTCTTATGATTTGTAACTTGCATTTTTGAGACCCAACAGGCTATACACGCTTCACACTTTGCAATTTCAAATTAGGTCAGTAGTAAAAGTTCCCATGGTGGATAGGAATGAAAAGTGGACCAAAAAAAAACTTAGTTGGGACCCAAATTAACTCTCACATGCCATTCTATGCCTTTATTAACACTTGAACATCTTTTAATGTACTGTAAACACTAGGTCAGTTGTTACCCATGAAAACACATTGAACTTTGAATTACACACTTCCTTTGAATAGTTTGAAAATTTCAAATGAAAAACTTCACTTGAACATGATCCAAGAATATCCTGGAAACCAACAAAATCCTTTGCAAGAAATCTCACCTGAAGATTATAAACATTTTGTTTATCTAAACAATACTACCAAACATTACACTACTCTAAGACTTGGAAGATCTTCTTCCAATACACCATACCATGAATCCTCTTCAGATAGGAAAGAGAAAAACACCATAAAATTTCCTTCAGAACTATAAGTCCTGAAAAACAAAGGAAGAGAAATGCAATGAAAATGCATTTCTCCCAAACACCTCTATACACAACACTGCAAAACTAGTTCACACATTGGTGAACATAACTTCCTCTCACCAATGATCGAGAAGCCAAAATTATAGATATAGAAACTCTAAACATCTCTAACCAACATAGCCAAACCACAAAATTAGATCTTCAACCTAGTAGAAATGCAAAGAAAAACCAAAACACCTCTTCAAACTAGAACACCTTTGCAACACCCTATATTCTTATTTTATCAATTTTCTCAGTATCCTCAACATTTTAACCATAAAAAAAGCTTATAAAAACAACAATCTCTTCTCAACTATTGCACTACTATCATCAATGACAACACAGGTTTGTTGACATCAATGACAACACCTTCATACTTGCAACATAGAGCTTTTCTATAGTCCACAACCTTATGAACAAAATTATTGTAATTAAAACAACAATCGAGAAAAGAATAACTGAACCTTGTGTTGTATCCCTATCTTTTGGATCTTCTTCTCTTCTTTTGAACCTAAATAAATCCATCATTCTATGTCTTTCTTTCATCACTTGCAAGAACTCTTTCATACTTTGCACTTACAAAACCAGACACTTTTAGATTTGCTTTAGTAGGCTTCACTCAATGTTTTATCACCTTGTTCTTTTGATCATCAAAACCAATTTTAGTTTTCACATGCAAAGATCTTTGGCATCCCAATATTTTATCTAGAGTCTTAGTACTCTTTCCAAACTTCATTTGTAACTTCTGATTCACCTTCTCAAGCTCTTTTATTATCGACACAACTTCTGGTTCAAGCTTCTCATAGTCCTTGTGTTTTGACAACAATTTTCCAATTAGAACTTCTTCAATCCTTTTTTATTCTACTACCTAGGGCTTCAATTCAAAAATCATCTTCTCTACTTTTTCTAGATCTAGAGATCCCTTTTCTTTAGCATTTTTTTTTTGCTTTTAAAGAAAAAATCAAATCTCACCAAGTACTTATGAGCTTTCAAAACTCAATTCTCAAATACTTGAGAGATAATTGGGCAATGAACAAGAAGAAGCTTACAATGCTTCTATCATACACTTCGAGCTCTGTAAAACCCAAGAGGGTCATCCCACAATGTGCATATTACAACTTTTCTACACAATTATATCACACATTGAATAATAAATAGATATTCTCTCATTCTAATGCTAAATAGATGAAACCCTTAAAGAAACTGGAAATTTCTTTGAAAGATCAAACATCTAAAGCTGATAATTCACATAAAACCAACCTCAACAAAGGTAAATCAATTAAGAATTTATTTATGAATAATGTTCTCAAATTAAAGACTAGAACATTAGGAAATGCATTTAATACCCTCAGATTAGTGCCTTATCTCAGGAAAGGAGTCAAAACAAAGAAAATTGAACTAAAACCATCATCTATGTGAATTCATGCTTTAATTAATGTACTTTAACTGGCTCATTAAACCAAAGCCATAACTAAAACATACTTCATTGCAAAACAACAATGAAAACCAATGAAATGATCTTTGATCGAATTCTCATTAATAATTCACATAAAGTGTATAGAAGGAGAGATAATGGACTCAAGAGATGTGTATGTTTAATTTTGATATGATTGGAAACCATACAATTAACAAAATCTACTTGCTTAACTTAGAACCTAAGACATCGAATCAAAATGTATTATCTTTGTGCTTTCAATTTGAATAACTTGGATCAAGAATTCAACAAAAGACCCATATTGATGGCCCTCAATTTCCTTTTATAAGAACAAGGGAGAAAAACAAGCTTTGGGCCAAAAATTACACATGTCACATTCCAATTAGACTACTACAATACACATTCCCTTTTATAGTTATATTTACACTTTCAATTGGAGGGAACATACATGAGACAAAGATTATTCAATCATTCAAGAAAATAGAACCACCTTCCAAAAGAATTTTTTTTGGAAAGGAATAACCTTCCAACCATTGTAGCATATTCATTCCATTGAGCAAAATGAAAAAAATGTGTAAATATGCGAAAGGTGAACAAACATCCAAGTCAACACCCAAATCATCAATGATCAGCATTTACTTATGGTATTCTCATTTAGGAGACACATGTATTTTATGCATTGTAATCTCAAAGGCCAGACCTACATATACTTGACCAAATATATGTATTCTCCATTCCTATATTCATAAATCCAATTCATCAATAAATATCCTCTTCCACTACTCATATTTTGCATCAAATGGCCAATTGAAATCAATGATTTCATCCATCTTCTTTATATATGGAGAGTAATTTTTCATTATTGAATTGGATTCCTTATCGAAATCCTCTAGAAAACTAATCATGAAAGACAATTTATCAAAAGCATCTTTCGGGTATGTGCAGGATCATCATGGAAAAAACAAGCCCTTAAGTGGCAAATTTTTTTAAAAAATCAGAGTTAGGCAACTTGATGTAAAAATTTGAATAAGTTATCTATATTATTTCAAAAATATGTATGAATAGAATCTATAGAAAATTGAATGTAGATTCTAATCTACTAGGTTGTTTTAAAAAAAAAATCTATTTGGTGAAAATTTGAAATTTCAATGCAGTAGTACTTAAATTTTAGGGAGAAAATAAGAAGTAGGTGTCTGTCTAACCACCCTAACCACAATAAAATGATAATATTTTTTTATAAGATTTTATATATAAGTAGAGGACTCATTTCCCAATGTGATGCATATTTTTTTGTAATTTTTTTCCAAGTAAATAGTTAATTATGATTTTTTTATTAATTTTTTTTAAAAAATATAAAAACTCATATGTCTGACCACCTTAACTTGGTCAAAACTTCATGAAATTCAATTTTTATTTGTTTAATCTTATATTATGTGAAGTATAGAATATGACACATGTTTTGGATTCAAAAAATGTGATATTGCTTGAAAGTTATAGATGTTTTTCAATTAGGCCATCAATAAGGACTTTAGTCATAATTCAAATAGAAAATGAATAATAATTACTTATTAAATTCAAATTAAAGAATAATTTATATTGGTGGAAATAAGAGAATCTCTTTTAAAAACCCTTTTCGTTTCATCAATTTTGGGTAAAAAAAAAGTCGTCAGCCACATACCCATCATATTGCCACTTTTTGGCCCATCATGATCCTGCACATACCTTTTCAGTATATCAATGTCAACCTTCTCACAAATAAGAGTTGCTTGAGAAACAATTGTAGTGTCCACCTAGTTATTCCACATTTTTAGGGGTTTTACCTCATCATAGGTATATTGAATATCAAGCAACGATGTCAAATTTATCTAATCAAACTTGGCCTTCAATTCTCTTATTTTCTGTTATAATGGGGCAACGTAACCTTGAAACTTTTTTTCTTTATCCTCACTAACAAATTTAGAATTTGAGACCACCCTTAGATATCTATCCTCCTGTTGCTTGGCCCCAATTTCCATGAATCTCAAATTATCAACCCTAGAAATCCATTTATCTAGGATTGGGGTAGCCAATTCCTTATCCCTCTTAGATAACTTTATCACTCATAGCATCAAAGAATAATTTGCATGAACACTATTTTATTTACCTTGAATCTTTTTATTTAGATTCTTCAAAATAGTATGAGCAATCTTGGAACTATTCTCATACATTGTGTCTTGCACTTGTTCAATAAATTTCTTATATACCTCCATTTGCAAAATTAGTTGCTCCCTCATAGGCTTATTAGATGGAGCTGCACCTGATGTGCTTGGATCCTCTACTACAAGCGGCTCTTGACCCATATTGTAAGGAAAAATTGATAATGAGTGCTCAGGTGGGAGAGGAGGAGACTGAGGATGATTCATAGGAGAAGTGGGAGCAACATAACTCGAGATAGCTAGTCCTTGAGACCTGAATATTTCCACTTGTTGTTTCCATAATGCTAGCTCTATTTCAAGTTTAGCAACCTTTTGCTAAATCTTATTATATTCATCAATAAGCTCATTGTACTTACTTTTATGCATGTCTCTATATTTAGTAAGGATCTCAACTGTTTCTTTTGTGAGCTTAGAAATCTTTATGGTCATGTTAGCTACTTCTAATGCTAGAGTATCAGAAACTATTTTTATAACCATTTGTCCACTGAAGTCATCCGGTTCTGCAACTCTAGGCTTCCTAGAACAAAGAGACAATGACCATATACCCAAAGAATCCCACTCTTAACTAAAATCCAACCCTTGAAGTGCCAACTAGGCTTCTACTTCAGTTTGGAATAAAGGCTTTTTAGCTCTCCATTAGTGTCTAGTACAACTACAACAGCTATAACCCATTCAAGAAATAGTAAAACACCACTCTTTTACACAAGTTCCCTTCCTTCCTTAGTTGTGATAATTTGAATTTTTTTCCTCATTTCCTTCCTCACATTAGCTTGGATAGCGCTTTTAGGTAATTTGGGATGTAAGTTTCTCTCATAGGCAACCTTCTCTACATACTATGAATCTTTTGCTCTCCATACAAAATATTTGAATGTTGTTATTTCAATAAATGAGTCATCCTCCATGAATTCCTTGCAAGCCTCATATCTTTTGTCATCAAAATTACTCAAGCCACTTATTTCTACCTTTCCTAACCTTAGGTTGCTTCCTCCAAAGCTTGGTGCAACTTCCCTTGGGGGAGAAGGCATCCCCTGCTACATATCTTCAGGTGTTATCAAAATTTCATCTTCATCAGTATTAGGGTAATCAACTACCCTAATCACCTCAACCCTTTCTCTTTTTGTTGGGGGCTGCTCTAATGGAGGAGAATCAACATCAACTATGATAGGTGAAGGCTATCTAGGAACCGATCTCTTAGGAGAAGTTTCCCTCGATCCTTCTGATGTGGTAGGGGTTGGCAAAATTTGTTGTTTCTTTACTTTCTCCTTCCTCCTAGAATAAATTCTAACTACTAGCTCTAGCTAGTATGATGGTCTTTCCTCAAATACTACTATGGGATCTTGTTCAACCACCTTTGATTTCCCTTTATCTATCACTACACGTTCTACCCTCAAGACACCCACTATGTTCTCAAAGTTATCAAAAACATACATAATTCTATTCAATTTTCCCTTAATGTTGGGCATTGGGTCATAGTCAAGGTCTATCCTTCTAGCTTGCTCAATCATCTTCATGAAAGATAAATACTATTCCTTCCTTTCCTCTTGATCTTGAAATTCCATGACGATCTTGATAACATCCTCAGAGTAATAAAAATTTTGTTTAAAGGTACCACTCCTATGGTTTTCCTTCAAAGCAACAATAAAGCCCTTAGGAACATGATTTCTTTGGTGTACTATTTTCAATTGGTAGGGTGCCAAGAGATATCATAAGTTCTTCCATCCTCCTTTAATCATCACAAATTTTGCAAAGGTATTCTAGTCAGGGAAGAATACTCATCTTTCTTCTACTATTCTAGAAAATGTGTCGAATGTGATGCTCCCAATTGCCTCATGACTTCAATGAATCTGATCCTTAATTGTACATCCCTTGGGAGTACATAGGGGTTTACAGTTGTGCCATAAATTCTAAAAATATTTGTGTGAGGGTATGCCATTATATCACCCTAGTTATGTTTCAAATTCAACTCAAGCCTTTTCTCCATGGGTCTCAAGAAATCATGGATCTCTTTAGGGATCCTTCGTGGGTCATGAACTAATAATCTTCTCAATTTTGAGGAAAAATAATTGTTGAAGACAATATAATCAAATTTGGAGTCATCCTTATCCAAGAATTTGGTCCAACATTGGGTAGGTAGATCAACATCACCCTCCTATGTCAATGTTATATCAGTGCCAAAATTCTTCTCTCCCCTATACAATAACATATGCATAAACAGATAATACCATCTGAAGCCCACTCTTTCCTTTCCTTCTTTAAGTGAAGATAAACCATTGTGCATCCTTTCTTACAAGTATTTTGCATAGTCATAAAATATGTTATATGCTAGGTGTTGGAGATGTGATAACATGTACATGAGGTATGTTGGCATGGTAGATGGTGCATCAATGTCAAGGATTTTGTATAAAGAGAAAACTGTCTTCTTGAAATAATTTGCAAAATATTTCATGGGAAAGGTTCTTGTTCATCTTTGTCAATCTTTATCTATTTCCTATTTTTCCCCACCCCAGTGGTTGTAGTATGAATGGGTAACATTGTTGTTCTGAATAGAACCTTCATGTTCTTATACTCCTCCCTACAAACTTTGAGGTCAATAGGGATCATTTTCTTATCCCATTCATGCAAACTAAAAATATTTGTTATCTCTTTTCTAGTTATTTTAACCATTTATTTACCATCATGTGCCCTTATCACTCATGAAACAAGGTCATATATTGTAGCAATATCCTTCAATAGGTCAACATCTATATACACATTTGGCACCACTAGTTTCCCCAAATCTAATCTCCAAGGGATACAAAGAGGCGCTCCCAAATTTCTATTCCTAAAACCAATTTTGGAATATTCACCACCCTAAAAATGACAAATTGACATCCTTGATACCACATCTTTTATCTATTAACCCTTCTTGAACTTGACAACCATAAAAAAATGCTACTCCTTCAGCTCTTTTACTTGTGGAGGTTTTTAACTAGTCAATGATATCCTAGGAGAGGTCTTGTTGCAGTTCTTGAACCAAAAGCTTAAGTTTTGGGTGCGATAGGTGAAAGGTAGAATTAAACTAGTCTAGGGTTTCGATAGAAAATGTTCAAAATATAGTTGTTCTATTCAGAACCTAGGGCACAACTTTAAGGATGCAATTTTAGTGAGTTTGACACACTAGTACACAAATAATAATATATGACTAAATAAACTACTAAAAATTGCATATAAATGACTAACTTTAGCCACGTGACTATTAGTGGTTTATTTGTAGTCATTTATAACACCACTAAATTTATGACTAAACAATTTTATTCATTTATTTAGTCATTTATTTTAGTCATTAATTTGATAATTGATTTAGTCATTTATTTAGTCATATATTTAGTTATTATTTTTAGTCACGTGGCTATTTTAGTGGTTTATTTGTAGTCATTTGTAACACCACTAAATTTATGAATAAACTATTTTAGTCATTTATTTAGTCATGGTAGTGATTTGTTTAGTCATATATTTATTCATTAACTTAGTCATTAATTGATTTAGTCATATATTTAGTCATTACAAATCAAATCTAACTTAATTAATCCTCACAAACTTATACATATAAACTTCAAGTATCATAGATATTCAAATGTTAAAAAAAACCATGAAATGAAAACTAAAATGTTTGAACAAATATGATTGATCAGACACAAACACAAACAAATTACAAATCAAGAGGAGCCACAACACAGTATTTATGAGTGGAGAAAAAACCACTCTAAAAATTTACTTCATTAAGCCTCATTGGATAATCAAAAATTCATTGGTTACATTCAATTTCTTAGTGACACTATACAACTTACAGACACTATATAAACAAAATAATCCTATTTTCATATACTTATACGATTTTCCCCTTCCTTAACTGCAGTCCTTTTGGAAGGGAAACAACGTCCTATAGGGACTTGACCCATTTAATCCCCTTGCAAATCAACATCTTTCCTACCACTATTGGTTTTGGCTCCTCTAAAATCTTCCTCATTGGTATTCACCTTTCACTTCTCCAATTTGGAGTTGTAGCCTAAAAATAAGGTTTCAAAATTTGCACATCAAAAGCTCAGAAAAGTCAATATTACAGGAGAAAATATGTCATTATTTCTCTGCATGGTGTTGTTTTATTAAGATAGCATGTTATTGAATAATTGATCTAATAGCTGATTTTTTTATGAATGAAAGTATTCTTGTATATTCCACACCTTGTAAATTTTCCACAGGTTATAAATAAAGGGAAACATCCCCTAATGATTTTAACAAAAAATATAGGATGCTGCGCTTACATGAAGTATGTCCACCGGGTCGAAAGCTTTTGTGACCTTCCCTCATGACATGTTCATTGCCATGACACTCAACCCTCCTTGTAATGTTATCAAATTTATAGAACAACCTCATACTAGTTAGAAGGTTCATTTGAATCATCAATGATAAAATAATAATAAAAATAAATAAAGAGCTTGCCACCAAAATGATCATTAATCAGGAAGAGAAAAAAAACTAAGACTAAAGTTTAGTACTAGAGGTTGATAAGTTCTCAACTGATATGCCATTTGGAAAACATCACCAAAAAAATTCAGGGCGAGGTCGGTCAACTACATCTTTCACAACATTAGTTACAACAACAATTACAAGTACTGAGAACAAAAGCCCTGTCATAGACTCAGATCAAGAATTTCAATTTATCAGTAGCTATCCTAAATCAACTGAAATAGAAAACAATTTATACAAAGACATAATGCAAAGAAAATAAGAATGTTACCTAGAATAGCATGGTGTAACTCATTAATATTTCTATGAAAAAAATAGTAGATACAAATTACAATGGATGGTACAACTACTACAAGTATCTGATAACAATTAACATCCTTCTTGAGCACTCGATCTTTTTGTAACCTAAGATGATTCACTATGCTTTGGCTATTTTCTTGTTATATTCAAGCAACTGGAGAATATTTGTAGAATGTGCAACCTTGGTGTTAACATAGACACAAAAATCAACTTCTAATACCATCTATAATCTGCACTTTTAAGGTGTAAAATTGGAAGTACGTTCAAGTTGATCACTCTCTTTGAGACTAATACTAGTCATTTTCGTAGCTGTTGGAACACATTGAAATTAAATAAATCAATTGAAAAAAGAATAGAAAAACAACCTAACACAGGTGTGGATCAACAACACCCTAATAACTAGTGAAATTAGGGTACCTACAACCATTGGTATTTCCAAGATACTTAAAATCATTGATGTAAGTGTACTTAAATATTTTGGTAACTCCCTCATAGGTAATGGTACATTCTAATCATCAATGTGGAAGATCTCAATTGTCGTTTTTTGATATCATGTTAAGTTATGGTCTATGGATTGCAATATTTCAATATATGCACAAAATGGATTTGTTGAAAAGGCTTTAGAAACTTTCAAGCAAATGCAATTGGCAGGTGTAAAGCCAGATTCTACAACCTTTTCCAGCATACTCCCTACCTATAATAAAACTCATCAAATGGTTTATTCTTAGCATCATAAAATTGAAAACAAATGATTGACCTGAAGAAAAGAAAACAATTAAATAACTCAAAGTGAATGAGACGCGAAGAATTGTTACGATTAACATTTCACTTGGAAATTGGAATTTTTACACCACTTTCACAATAGAGCAACATGTGATAAGGGGTTCTCCTCATAACAACTTCCAACTCAGTCATTCATGAAAGAATCTCAAAACATTTCCCACAAATCACTAAAAAAGATACATGGTGAATCCTTACCATAGATCATGGATTTTGTGTTTTAGTAATGGACCATTTTTTTCTCAAGGCCACACCATTTTGTGGGAGATTGTAAGGAGTTGTGGATTCCTCTTGGAAAATTGAGAGTATGCTCCCATTTGAATTGAGACTAACCACCATATTTTACAATATCAAATGGACCACCACCTTTGTTCTCTCTAGGAGAGGAGACCAAGGAGCATTTTTTTAGTGTCATGTATACCATGAAATCCATGGGAGGCACCAATTATTATATCATAGTTACCAAACTCGAACTTAACATAAACATTGGGTTCAACCTCAAACTCAACATGGAAACTCAACACTAACTCAAAAATTTGAAAAAAATCTGATATTTAGAGATTTTTTAAGGTACACATTTTCCTATGCGTTCCTCCCTAAATCACTTTTAAAAATTATAAAAACCTAGTCAGTTGCAAGCTAATTTGAGTATAGAATGCCTGAAAGAGATGCCATCTCATGGAATATGATGATTATAGGATATGCACAAAGCCATCTCATGGAATACGATGATTGTAGGATATGCACAAAGCCATCTCATGGAATACGATGATTGCAGGATATGCATAAAATCAATTTTCTGAAAAGGCTTTAGAAACTTTCAAGCCAATGCAATTAGCAGGTGTGAAGCAAAATTCCATGACCTATGCCAAAATCCTCCCTGTCTATGCAAAAATGGGAGCTTTGGAGCAGGGTTTGAACATCCATCAGACCATAATAGATGGGGGATTTCTGTTAGATATTATGGTTGGAAATGCTCTGTTAGACATGTATGAAAAATGTGGAAAGGTACATAAGGTATGCAAAATATTTGATGGAATACCTCAAAGAGATGTCATCTCGTTGAATGCAATAATTGTAGGATATGCACAAAATGGATTTGTTGAAAAGGATTTAGAAACTTTCAAGAAAATGCAATTGGTAGGTGTAAAGCCAGATTCCACAACCTTTTCCAAAACAGGAGATCATTGGAGAGAGTGATAAACATTGACAGGACTCAATGCATTGTCCCCCCAATGCTTTGATAGTACATAGGTGCAAAATTCATCGGGAAGAGAATTTAATATTGGTGGGAGTTGGCTCAATGTCTCCCCGATACAACAATATGCATCAATCTCCATTAGGGACACTATGATTTTTTGATGGGAGTCATTGGTAAGTTCCTCTGATGGGGCTAAAGGATAAGTCACAATGGAAAGGTAAAAATCCATTGGCTAAAGAAACACCTATCAGTGGAATAGAGGAGCCAATCCCACCGATATCCAGAAAAGAATGAAAAGAGTAAAGCAATGGCAAGAGAAGCATCAGAGAGACTCTCCAATATCAGTGGGAGTAATGTTGAAGTCTCACCGTTTTCCCGACAACACTTGAATCAGAGAAAACTTCACATATGCCTGCTCCAACACAAATTCTTCAATCTGAATCCAAAAGATTGGAAAACTCACCAACTATGTACATATTAGAATTAAAGAACATATCACTAACTTAAGAGGCTTACCTATTCTTGAACTCTCCCATTTCGACATTTCACGCATAAATGGAACCTCCCTCTTTTCAAGTTTTCTCCTAATGCAGCTAGATTGTGAGGATAAAATGAATTTTGGTTCACACCATGAATTTTGAGTAGTCACTTCAGACTACTTTTTGGGTTGTAGGGGGTAGCTTATAGATATTTTCTCTATTTTTTTCCCTAATGGGTTGTGATTGCAATCAGTTTTAGACCTTACTTGTTGTTTGTATGCAACACATAAGATTTTTATAAAAAATCCTACAAGTATTTGTTGCATCCCTATTGAGAATGTCTAGTTATGTTTTAAAGAATGGCACTGCAAACATAAAGAAGCATAACATTGGTTGTAGCTGAACAAATGCATACATTAAGGATTACTGGTAATTGTTCATGAGATAAGGAGAAAAACATCCCTTGCTCCTCCATTCCCACCCATGAAGATGTTTTATGGGATGGTCAATATATGGTTTTAGTACCCAAGAGTTATTAATTGTTTTCCCTAATCAGAACATTGGTTTTCAATGAGATCATCTTGTGCTCGCACAGTTCACAAACCCCTGCAAAGGGCTTGCTACAATCAATAGAGTATTTGTATAGACTCTTCTCTTAGAATGAATGTGTAGCAGGAGACTATTTTACTCTCAATTTGATATCACAAATAAAGATTATGATGTGTACTAATATAAACTATGACATCAGGTGCAAATATTGCACAAAATATATGTTTGCATCAAAGCAAAGGGATCTAAATTACCAAAAGATTTATTTAGCTTTCATGCAGGCTCTTTATTTTTAGAAAAAGATCAAATGCTTTGTACAAGAATTTTCCTATCTTTAGTAGGTGGTAGTTACTTTGAAATGTGTATAAAATGGACCATTTGTAGAAAGGACCCTTAGTGGATGAAGGCCAATTTTGGTAAATTCCAAGTTAGTATATTGTAGTCACCTTATAATGTATTTAGAAAATTCAGGCATCGATAGAGAGAACCTCTAGTTAATACGAACCATTTTTATTGTTAGGGTTTGCAAATTATAGTCACCTTCTAATTTATGTAGAAAATGGAGGCCTTGGGTGAAAGCTTCGAATACTAAAAACAATTTTTGGTGGATTGGAAACTTGTTTCCAGGTTTTTGAACCATTTCTCTATTCTAGAAATTTCAAGAAATTCATCTTGAGAGGCGAGAAACTTTCATAAGCATTTCTGAAAATTTTTAAAGGATTTGCAACAATTTCCTATTGTCTTCTAAGGGTTTGTGGAAGTTTCTTGCATTGGAATTCATCTTTCCAAAATATTCCTCAAGTTTCTAATAATGTTTCTTAGAGTTTTTAAAAGATTTTTCTATATCACTTCCAAAAATTTCTTCAAGTTCCCATCATTTTTGATACTTTGTCATGCTGAAATTCCATTCCTCAAGTTTCCTTATCTATTTGGCCTGGTTACATGTTCACTATTCTTGGTGCAACATGGATATAAAGAGCTTTTAGTGTTAGGTTTTTAATAATAGCTAATACAAGAAATTTTACTTCCAAGGTGGTTCAAGTGTTTTAACCAAAATATACTTGAGATTTTAATGAAATATTCCAACCAATATATACTAGAGACATTAATGAAATATTTCCCAAATTTTTGTGCAATAAGATGCATCACAAAGGAATATAATAGTCATCAAACAAAGAAAATCAAGTGCAAATAGTAGTCAGTGTTGAAGGATTCAACATAATAAGAATCCATCAATTCTTTGCTTTGCAAAAGTGTTCAGCTTGTGACTCCTCATTTACTTTTTAGATTGCCAAAAGTCCAATTGATTGTAGCTTGACTTGCCTCTACATGGCCTTTATATACTAATGGCTTTCAATACCCTTTTTGAAGCCCATGATTGTTGCATCTGGCTATATAGGAAAAGATAGCAGAGACAAATTCATATATGCTTAAAATTGATAGCTGCTAAAAACTTGGGTAGGGCCTATACATTGGTCCATATGCCAAATTGGTGTGCTGGTTAGGCGGGGAGTCAAAAAACTGCTTTACCATCACAAACACACAAATAAAATCACATATGTTTAAATGTAGGAATATTGAATAAAGTGTAGCAATGATAATGGTAATATTAGATTAAAGGAGTTTTTTGTGAACATTTGTGAGCCTCATGATTCCCTTTTCCACCACATATTTTGCAAGACACATTTAGTCTATCATCTTTGACTTTGCCTCATCTTCTTTTGCTTCCTTGATCTTTTCTTTTTTTCAATTCTTCTCCTCTAATAGGCATCATCTAGGCAATAGGTTTCCTTTGTTTTTAATGGACATGGCAAACGTTTTCTCTCTCATTATTAGTTATTCTTCCAAAATATTTTTCTTTTTCAACCAACATATCAATTAACTAATAAAAGTGGGTGACTTTAGTTGATTACTTGATTGAAATTACTCCAAATAGGTTGAAAATGTGGGAAGGAGATATTTTATAAAGGTTGTCATATATACACTAATTTTTCCACCAACAACATCAATATCATGTTTGATTGCCCAAATTTTAGAACTAGACTTGTTAAATCACAATTTTTCAACTCAGAAATAAATAATTTCAACTAAAATTAGATGGATTCTAATTCTAAATGGAAAGCATACAATTTGTAATGTCCCTTTTCATTACTTTTAAAAACTCTGTAATTTTTCTAAGATTCCTATCTACACAATACTTGAATATATATAAATAGTAGAATTGTGTCTTGAGGCACGTTTGTAGAAATTGTATAACAACCTAGTCCTAGTTTCTTGAAGTGCCTAAATCTATACACAAATTAGATTTGTTGAAAAGGATTTAGAAACTTTCAATAAAATGCAATTTGCAGGTTTAAAGCCAGACTCTGCAACCTTTGCCAACATCCTCTCTGCCTATTCCAAAATAGAAGCTTTGGAATAGGGTATGGACATCCATCAAAGCATAATAGAAGGGGGATTTTTGTCTAATATTATAGTTGGAAATGCTTTGGTTGACATGTATGCAAAATGTGGAAGCATAGAGAAAGCATGTGAAGTTTTTGACAAAAGGCCTCGAAGAGATGTCATCTCTTGGACTACAATTATTGTTGGATATGCACAATTAAATGTATTTTTTGAAAATGCTTTAGAAACTTTCAAGCAAATGCAATTGGCAAGTATAAAACCAAATTCCACAACCTTTTCTATCATCTTTCCTGCATGTACCAAAATGGGGGCTTTGGAAAAGGGTATGAACATCCATCAAAGCATAAATAATAGAGGAATTTTGTCAGATGTTGTAGTTGCAACTTCTCTAGTAGACATGTATGCAAAATGTGGAAGCATAGACAAGGCATGTGAACTATTTTGATAGAATGCCTGAAAGAGATGCCATCTCATGGAATATGATGATTGCGGGATATGCACAAAATGGATTTGCAAAAAGGGCTTTAGAAACTTTCAAGAAAATGCAATTAGCAGGTGTGAAGCCAAATTCCACAACCTATGTTGGCATCCTCCCTGCTTGTGCAAAAATGGGAGTTTTGGAGCAAGGTATGAACATCCATCAGAGCATAATAGATGGGGGATTTTTTTCAAATATTATGGTTGGAAATACTCTATTAGACATGTATGAAAAATGTGGAAATGTACACAAGTCATGTGAACTATTTCATGGAATGCCTCAAAGAGATGTCATCTCATGGAATTTCAAAGAGATGAATTTGTATATGCTTCATTGGGAGACAAAGCTAAATTGAATAGGTAGGGATACAAAGAGGTTTCCTCTTTTATCATTTATGCATTTCAACATATGAAAACACATTGCATGGTGTTCTTAATTATATTCCTTTGGGTGATTAAAGATCATCTAGAGGGAACTTTACCATATGATAATAGTCTTCTAGAAATACTTAAGTCTGCAATATAGTTCTAGTTTCATAATAAACACAGACACAACACATTTATATAAGCATGTTGTACAATAGTGAATCACAAGAAAATAGGACTATTAATGTGAGATGAAGATGTCATAAACTTGATGCATCATCAAATAACCTAAGAAATGGTACACCTCAGACAAGTGTAGCGTACACAATTCACCAAATTATAGCACACCGAGTTTGTAAGGATATTTTTTTAATCAATCTACTTAGAAACAAAGAACTTGCAAGGTATTGTTGAACAGTTGAACTTACTACTTGAAAAAAAAAGAAAACTAAAATGTATTAAATAACAAACTGCTTGCAAGACATGCCTATATGTAAGAAAAACCCATAATCAAATTATACTGAAAGTTAATAAGTCTACCTTGACTATCAAATTGAGGAAATTGTATGTCCAACTACTAATGACTTGAGAAATAGAAGAACATGTGATTGCATTAATGCTAAGGTAAAATACAATAAAAAAATCTACATACCATCCACTCCAAAAATTAAGAAAATCCATTAGGATCAAATTATCTTCAGCCAAATCAATTTCAATAGAATACATATGAAAAAGTTCTACACAAAAGAGATGAAATGTATATGGTCCAAAAAAGGCATCTTTCAAACTTGCAGGGACAGATGAGGGAAACAAACCTCCCAATATTCAATGTGTGTTGGATTTGCTCGATCCAACACCAAATGAATTTTTATGTCATCATGTAGTTCTTCCATTTCTTTTATGATAAGACCCTGTTTAGGCCATAACAAGGTTAATGAATACCAAGCCACTCATTAATTAAATTCTTTACAATAAATAGAACATTATAAAACCATTGTAATATGGTTCAACTCTTCAAACATGTTTTATCACCATAACCATCTAGACAAAGAGACATCAAACAAATAATGGTAGGGTGTCAAAAAAAATTCAAAAACTAAATTGCCTTAACATTTTAAATTTATATACCATTTACTCAATTTTCACCTCCCATTTAACTCTTAAACTCTAAACAATGAAAGAGATTACACCCTGATTCCTAACTACACAAAACACCATATTTTACACACTTACAATTCTCAATATGTTATATGTCCTTTTAGTTGTCACCCCGGGTATGATCTAAAAAAACCAAAAAAAAGTAGAAAAAAGATAGAGATTGCCACTAAAACTGATTTCTTTATAATATTCATTATCATGGTGTAAATACACATACAGGGATGAGACTATATTGGCTAGACAAGGAAAATCACATGCAAAGAGCAACAAGCTAACTACAAAAATAGAAATATTTACAAGAGCATGATATTCATTATTTCCTGTTGATGTCCACCTCTCTCACCGATGAGTTTGAGTGTTTTTGGGCTATCGGTGGGAATTTGATGTGACTCCTAGTGACACGCAAGAGTCCTCCCTATGATTTCTTTAGAACTACATCTTGTTGGAAAATCAAGCAGATTACATCCAGACAAATCACATGATGTTCTCACTAAGAACTCAAAGAGATGATCTTTCAAATGCTTATGGCTAACACCATGTATGAGTCTTTGATAGAAAATTTCCAAGTAGGATATTCTATGACATCCTGCTTCTTTTTCCTGCATTTATCCCTACCAAGGTACTTGCAATTACAAAATATGGTAAGTATTCCCTTGATCATCATGGTTCGATGGATGTTCTTGTGTGATATTTGTCTCAATAAAATTGCATACATAGTTGGTGTTACGCTTCAGTGGCTCAAAAAAATTCTCACGAAAAGGCAAGGACGTACTTTATCATTTAGAGATAGTCGAGAGCATTGAAGGGTGTCAGAGATGCCATCTCATGGAATATGATGATTGTGGGATATGCACAAAATGGATTTCCTGAAAAGGCTTTAGAAACTTTCAAGAAAATGCAATTAGCAGGCGTGAAGCCAAATTCCACAACCTATGCCAGCATCCTCCCTTCCTGTGCCAAAATGGGAGCTTTGGAGTAGGGTATGAAAATCCATCAAAGCATAATAGATGGGGGAATTTTGTCAGATATTATGGTTGGAAATGCTATGTTAGACATGTATGTAAAATGTGGAAACATACACAAGGCACGTGAACTCTTTGATGGAATGCCTCAAAGAGATGTCATTGATGGATAAATTATGCAATGATGGGGTGGAAAATCACTCCACAATCCCAATCCAACCTACCTCAATCAAGGTTTCAATCTCCAAGTCCCCAAATCAATGACTCCTCACTAATTTCACTTGTTCTCCAAGTAGCAATCCAAACTAATTTTTTTAACTTTTAGAGAAGGCCTAATAGAGTCACAACCCACATATTCTTAGACACCTTTTATCCTCCCATTCAACATATCAAAAACTTGCATAGACTTGTTTTGAAACTTCTTAAGGAATAATAGATTGTCCTCCACTTTTAAGGGAAAATTAGCCCACTTTTCCAAGTAACCCACTCTCAAACACTCAAACTACTCACCAAAACCAATTAGACCTCCTAAGAAAACTCCAAATAGAGGGAATCAACAAGTTTTAGAAAAATAAAGTGTCACTAAACTTCAAGGATTCATCAGACCCTAATCACAATCATGAGAATATCAATTAAACCATCACTAATAAACCATTTAAACTTTCAACGAAACTCCCTCATTTCACATGATTCCAATGCTACAAAGCTTCAAAACAACATATTAGTGTTCCAAATCCATCAACTCACCAAAAACATACTCCTGTAGACTAAAACCAAGCATAATCCTAATCAAAAATTCTGAAAATAACTCATTCAACCAACAAGCTAAATTCACTCCTCATTCAACTTGTTTTATAAGGCAAGATAACATTCAACCATGCCTATTTGCTACCAACCTTTTATCAAACATTTAAGATACTGTAATCATCACTTTTTTATTGAAATCACTCAAGAACATACTCACAAAACATTGAACCATCAGATCTCTTATTTCTGCAATCAAGACACCAATTCATACTATGACATCACATGCTCAAACTCCCCAAACAACAAGCCTTTCTTTCAATAACCTTCCCAATCATTGAGACCCTTTTAACACCTTATTTTAAACAAAAATAATCCAAAACAAACATTTATAAAAGTCTTCCCATCCACATAGTGAATATTCATTCATTGGGCAACTATGTCCTAGTAGCCATTCCATCACAAAATTTCAAAAAGATCTTTTGATTTAGGCCTCTATTAAAGATTGTAATAGGTGTTTTGAATAATCATTAGGGAGCCTTAAAACATGTAAAAATATTACCATAATTTTTTTTGTGATCAATTCACAAAATCAAACTATCCACGTTCAAAATAGGCCTAATAAGGTCTATCACCACAAGGGTTTATTGGTTCTTGCACTTCCAATCACAAATTTTCCCAACCAATGCTTAGAACACCTGTTATTAGATCTATATAGGCTTAAAACACCATCAAAAGTCATTTCCCATGCATCTTTTATCAAACCCTAAGTTTTCATCCTCTTGAACTCTTTTTTTCTCGATTGTGTAGCGTCAAACAAATGAGTACAAACCAGATTTGAGCTAAAGGAAACAATATTTTTAAATATATAAATATCCTCAAGTGGTTCTGGTGTGCAAAACTCATTGGTTACAATATCAAAAAAAAAAAAAAAACACAACATCAAGTCATGAACTATGGCATAGAGTATCACTCATTCTAACATTGCTATCTCTACAGTGAATCCTACACTCATGTCCTGGATAGGTCATCAATGCTTTTGCAGCCATGGAATGAAATGATTGATTGTAGAATGTGCACAAAATGGATTTTGTAAGGAACCTCTCAAAATATTTGAATTAATGAAGCACTCTGGAACACATCCTAACATTGTAAGATTTTCTTGGGTTCTAGGTGCATGCAATCATGCAGATTTAGTGGATGAGGGCTGCACATACTTCACACGTCAGTAACCCTTATTGCATTACAATTTACATAAATAATAGAGGATTTTTTTCAGATGTTGTAGTTGCAACTTCCCTAGTAGACATGTATGCAAAATGTGGAAGCATAGACAAGGCATGCGAACTATTTGACAGAATTCCTGAAAGAGATGCCATCTCATGGAATACAATGATTGTGGGATATGCACAAAATGGATTTTCTGAAAAGTCTTTAGAAACTTTCAAGGAAATGCATTTAGCAAGTGTGAAGCCAAATTCCACAACCTATGCCATCATCCTCCCTACTTGTGCCAAAATGGGAGATTTAGAGTAGGGTATGAACATCCATTCTAAGCATAACCAGCAATCATGGTAGTCCATGGCACCACATTAGGCTCTTTTATTCTATTAAAAAATTTGTGTGCATCATCTACACTGTTGCATTTTGCATACA
This sequence comes from Sequoia sempervirens, assembly GCA_007258455.2. Taxonomy (NCBI): domain Eukaryota; kingdom Viridiplantae; phylum Streptophyta; class Pinopsida; order Cupressales; family Cupressaceae; genus Sequoia; species Sequoia sempervirens. The sequence continues at coordinate 157,379,512 of VDFB02026320.1, forward strand.
TAGTAACTAGAGAGTTTTCCAATTAAACCTCTGATTCTAGACTACTTTTAACAACTAGTGCATGAATACACTTACCCTATTCCAGTACATGTAGATTGGCACATACAAAAGCAACATTGTTAAATGTAAACTTGTTTGGCTTCAACCCTCTCAACCATATATGATGAAATATTTCAAGGGCCTTAACTCCCTGATCATTGCACTCCACAAAACAATGTCCAATTCAGTCACTCCATCAAAGACTTTGTGAGCATCCTCTACAAGACTACATTTTGAATACATGGTAACAAGCCCACTTCCCACATAAACATTAAATTCCATTCCAATCTTAATAGCATAAGAATGAAAACTTTGTCCCTTTCTAATATCAGCTGAACTCCCACACATCGTGGATGAATAAAAGAAAGAAATTATAATAATGTCTAAAAATGGCCAAAATGCATCAAGGATGCCAAAGAGTATAGCTAAAATACAAAGGCCAATCAAGAGTGCTAAAATGGCTCCAACAATCACAAATAGTAATCTAAAGAAAGAAATTATAATAATGTCAACCAAAGATCAAAGCATGGGTTAGCAAAACCCATAAGTAAAGCAACTAACTTGGGACAAGGTTTGTAAATCACCAAGGCTTTTTATTAGGAGAGGATAGGAGGGTGGAAGAATGATAATGGAAGGTGGAGGTGTTAGACACCATAATCTAGTTAGTCTAGTCCTCATCACCAAGGTTTTGTGGAGAATAAGAAAATACCATAGGAAGAAGTGTAGTATTTTGTTGTGTATCAAATGGTAGGAAACATTAAAGAATATTTAATGGAATGATTTCCCCATGAGGGTTGGCTATTTACAAAAACATTAAGAAAGGTATGTATTCTATTCTACACCATTCCTTCTATAAAATTCAAAATGGAACAATGGTGAAATTCTTGAATAAGGCCTAGATTAAGGATCAACCTCCTATACTCAATCTTGTGTTGGAAATGGTGAAAGACATGGCTTGTAGTAGATTGGGAAATAAAGTGAAGGATTATTAGGTGGAGCTCAAACCTAGGGGGGTGACTATCTTAATATTGTCCTAAACCATTCTTTCTAGAAAATTCAAATGGAACAAAGGTAAACTTCTTGAAGAAGGCCTGGATTATGGATCACCCTCCAGTACTCAATCCTGTGCTGGCAATGGTGAAACAAATAGCTAGTACTACCTTGGGAAATAATCTGACAGATTATTAGCCATAGCTTAAACCTAGAGGGATGATTGTGAGGAAATTCAAACATTTCAGACTTTTCCCATGATAAGAAGCAGCAGAAAAAAAACATGTTCCACTGCTTGTTAAAATCATAAAGGTTTGAGAGAGTCCCATAGAAGTTGTTCTCACTAAAATCTCACAATAAAGCATGAGATATAGTTTCTTGCTACAAAACTTGAGAAATTTGTAGAAGTATTACAATTTTTAAAACAAAAATTGGTCAAACAATACTTTGGTTGAGAAACTCCCAATCAAATCTGATATAATCCAATAAAATCCTAGAAAAATCAATATTTTCATTTTTTTCCCTATATATGCGTATGAACTACAACTTTTACTCATTCTTCTCTATAATTTTTTACTATTCTGCTCTACAATTCTGGAATTTCCTTTCAGAGGAGAAAACCTCATAGAAATTGATTTATTCCCTAGTAATCATGTAAGGGAAGGTCATAGGTAATGAGTTAAGAATTAAGATGGATATTTCTCCATTGTAAATGAAATACAAAGATCCAAATACATAGCTTTTTTAAGAAGTTAAAATTAAATGAAGATGGATTTGAAGATGGATTTTTTGTAAAAAATAAGCAAAAAATTGGTTTGACATGTTTAGATACCCTTCCTGTAAACTCTCTACCATCTAATCAAATAACTATTGTTGAAAGGAAAGTTCATTAAGAATCAATTATATGAAAAATGTCCATTTTCCAAACATATTCAAGATAAGGAAAGACGGTTACAAAATAAAGGGTAATCCAAGTAATGAAATTAATAGCATTCTGGAGAAATTGGCTTGGAAAATGAAGGCAGTAGGGTATAAAGAATCATTTATCTGCCACCATAGTGAAAATTTAGCAATTGCATTTGATTTGTTAATAATCTGCCTCACAATATTGTGCATGAGATATGAAATAGAAACCAAGACAGACAAAAATAACTCTATTATTCCTATGGTGGAGTCATGAGAAAAATTAATGTCATACTCATCATCCTCAACACTTTACATAACTATTGTCTAAAGTAGTGTGCAAGTTTCACAAGCCTTAGTGACTAGATAAAACAAGCTGCAAAAACATAATTCTTATCCCAACCATAAAGAATTTTCTTCTAGTTCTGAAAGATCAACCAATGGGATTCAATGACCACTCATCCAATTTAAGAAGTCAAAATTCTAACTATTAATTACCAAAAATTGTAAGCAGATAAAGATACCAATGTGGAAAAAATTCTCACAAAAAACCTAGATGCAAAAGTTGAGCAGCCACCAATCAACACATACTTATCCCTTTTGTTTGAGTGTGATATTATCACCCAAAATCGATGCAATTCCCTAGGTTTTACTTCTTATCCTGATATAACCACTCATTTTTCCATCAGATTATTTCTCAACACTAACATTCACAAGAGAATCCTCACCAAATACACTCTTTGCATACAGATTTGTAGCCAAAAATCCATAGTCTCCATCCAGTGCAGATCCATATCAAAAATAATGGTTAATTACAGTCGTGTCTGTAACATTGTGTTTTGCCAATGGTAAACGAACCATTCAACAATATTTAATGCAATGCAGACCAAGCCAGATTACTCTAAAAATATGAAAGAATTTAAGAAAATTGAAATACTTACAGGGGTGTGAGGCACTTCATATTTGTTGATCACACAATATGGTTTAGGAACTCCTCATCATGAATAACTATGTTCACAACCACCTAATAGAAAAATTACAAGCTCGATACTCATTGGGAGTATATATGTCATTGTTTAGATTAATCTATTGTTTAAATTTGGTACAATATAAATTTGAAATAAAATTACTCGCAACTTTAAATTTATTTTCCCACCCAAGAGAATAATTTGATTTACCTTGCTTTCCCACTCAAACTCAGCCCACATATTCCTAGAAGCAACATCAGGGCAAGTGCATGGGGAGATGTAGTCCATAATGTCAATGTGTATGTCATTCAGAAAAACAACATTGTAGTCTAGTACACTTGTAGTCTCATAAACAATATTACTAAATATAACACCAGTTTTGATTGAAGACACTTTTATGTTTGATTTTATCTACTTGCTTGACTCTGGAGCTAGAGTATAATTTTGTAGTCATTGAACCAGTTTGAGATCACCCATAGTAGCCAATTATAAACAAAGGTTCTGAAGTGTTTCCTTTGTGTGGTTGGTTACTGTAACACCGAGGACAATATCATACTGATGAACTGTAATATATGCTTTTGCATATACAGGATCACTGAAGCCTGTAAGTTGTAAAACCCAGTTTAATTTATTTGTACTATCACCATCTTTGATAAATTTTCTAGTGGCATGTTTTAAATCATCTTCCAGTTCATCTTCTAATTCGAGCTAACTCATACCCTATCACAGAACAAAAGTCAGCTTATTTGCAAGTTTCATTGACTTCAAAATAGTTTAACATTAGAATATACAAAATTTATTATCTTTTGGGGCAGATGCAAAAAATGAATACAATGATAGGACATTAGATGATGCTTATGAAAAGTGATAATGTGGGGTCACTAGTGATGGGAATTCATTCAAAAGATGTTTTAGGAAGAAATTACCACACTACAAAGGTAATGAATTGTACCTCCAAGAATTTAACCACAAATTATGGTGTGTTGGAGTAATATTCATTATGTGGATGTCCTAGAAGAGTTAATAGTCATAGGAAGATTCCCTTGAATCTAGTCAAGGTCAACAGGAGAGTTTTTGGAAACTAGATGTCAAATTTCAAACATGTACCAAGTTGACACAAGCATATTATTGGAAATGAAAAATATAAAATGGCACAAGATTATTGTTTAGTCTTTAAGAGTTACAACTAATTAATTATATTCAGCTTTAGCTAACTCAATATGGCAACATAGTTTGTGTTAAGAACAAAAACTCCAAGATAGATTGATACAAATCCAACTTGGAGTCATAGGAAACTATTTAATAAATACATAGTATATTGAGTGTATGGAATTTACAATTTGAGTTGATTCCTTTGCACTCTTTCTTACTTGTAATTGTGCTCATATCAAAGGTCGTACTTAACAAGTTCCCTAGAAAGCTCCTTCACTCAAACACATGAAACCTCATTTGATTTCCATAGCATTAGCACTTACTCCATTTTCTATTCAAAAGTGAACTAGGAATTGGAGGGCAGCAAAAAAATATATTTAGTGCATAGAAAATATAAGTATATAGAATAGGCTACACTCAAAGAACAGACAATCAATTTTTTAGAAAATCAACTTTTTTTGGGTGCAAAGACTGGAAACAACCCACACTATTTCCCTCTTTGACTCTAAAGGATGAATACATTATAGAGAAAAAAATATAGTCTACCTAATCCAAATTAATAAATAACAACATTTCTAGAGTATTAATCTCCAAGAGTGAGAGGCAAGAACACTAATGTGCCTGAGGTTTATAAGCACTAGGATTAATAGGTCTAAGAATTTCCTCTTACAATGAAAAAAATTGCAGCCACCATGGTAGTAGTAAAGGGTAATAGTATTCCACAAAACAATTTCATAGAGAATACACAATCCAAAAACAACAAAAAATAGAAGTAAACCTTGAATCATTATTAGAAGTATGTAACAACTAGCGCAACTGATTCTCAGCAAAAGATTGAAGAAAATATTCATGAAACTTTGATCTTAAGAAGTAATATAACAATGTATGATTATAGAGTCAACCCTAGCTAACTAAAACTTGGAACATAAGTGATGTACTTTGGGTTACTTGATGTAGGCTTGGAAGACTCTACCATGAGCATCCTTGTAGTATGAGTCATTTTACCTATTTGCTCCTATATATTTTTATTGAATGCAAGTTTTTCACTTGGTAAAAAATAAATGTAGTAGATAACTTTGTTGTTATTTTACAGTACCATAGAAACTAGAGCTAGGTCTTGAAGTGTTCAAAGCTATTGAGTCAGGCTAAGGATTTCTCCAACATTCATTGTGACCAACTAAATGTCTTCAACAACTATGCTTCCCATCATCAAATTCTGATAAAACATGAAACCTACATGCAAATTGAAGCATAAATAACACAAAATCTTAAACAAATGGTCATGAAGTGCATATATTCCTAGCTCACTAAATATCATAAAATATACATACAATGAACTATATTTATGTACAAATATTCAATTCTTGCATCAATAAAACATTCTTCAGGTCTGCTACATGGTATATAGTTTTATTCAATTTATTTTTGGTATGTGCTTAAAACATAATCAAAATGGTTAACCTAAAAATGAAAAATGTCTACTACGGAGAAATTTACTTCTTTCCCTGCCTAGAAAATAATTTAGAATTTAGAATTTTATTTCTCAAAATAAAATATCAAAATTGGACAAAAAGAAAAGAACAGGACAAACAAAAAAGTAGAGTATGATAATGGTTTAATACAAGCACAGGAAATCATACCAGATGATATGATGTGAAATCAAAAATCATTTACATGTGAAAGATGCCACCAACTAACTTTATAATTTATAAGTAATTTAAATAGTTTCTGTTAGAAACCCATGATCTGATTGCAAACCAGAAAATACCTTCCACAGAGGAGAAAAACGAAAAAGCAGAGATTGCATAAAAACATGCAATTTGATATATTCGAAAAGGACAATTAATTACAAAAGATAATTTTCTTTATAAAAGCAAAGATACCTAAACCTAATCTTATCTTGAGCAACAAGATAGCTCGATAAGATAAAGATGAAATCCTAAAACTTAGGGATTAAATATGCCTAAGTAAACTTATGCAAGGTGTAATTAATAATTAATTACACCAACACCCCCCCATAAGTGCAACTTAGGGAGAAGAAAATTATTATACAAATATGAGTCCTAACAACAAGGCCTGATGAGGTACTCATGTACAAATGTAAAGAGAGAGAAACCCCCCTCAGTGAGATGAACTGCTGCGAAGAATCACTGGAAGAACTCTAATGAAGCAACACTGGAACCCCAAATCCGACAAGCAAGGAAAGATAGTTCTGTTTGCAAGATACCAATCGGAATCACAAATGTAACAATAGACCCAATGCCAAGGAACATTGGAAACTCACATATTGGATCAACTCTAGAATCTGTGAACAACAGTAGATGAAAGGATGAATGGACCCATAATGGTGACAAATCTGGAAGCTGTGTCTCAAAGCCAATGCCAAACTGAAACTAAAACTGCCCATAGGACGAGTACCATCAAGATTCTAGAACATTAACCATAAAACCATGGCCTTCAAATGGGAAATATCTGAACCAATGAGGATCAAGAACTATAAAATCCCAATGTGAAGTGTGAACCAAAGCAAACCAACAATGTGTCCAGCTAAGCAAGAAAGAAGCTAGAAGGAGACAACAGAAACCAGACAAACTCATGCGAGTTGTCACAAAAATGAAAGATGGATGCAAGAACCCCCCTTAATGGAACTTTATATCAGTTCGTTATTACAATACCCAATGATTGCATAAGGAGATAATGAAAAACTACAGAAACATGAGAGAAAATGCAAATCTAGCACATGAAACAAAAATGAATGCATGCCTAAAAAAAGTTACTCATTTTCTATAAATGACCTCATATCTGCATAGAGGTCAAAACCAGCTTTCCAATGCCGCAAAAATCGCGAAAATCGGATAAGCGAGTCAAGAGATATGGGTCCCGGAGTGAAAACAGCAACATCTGACTTCCGAGGCAGAAAAAAGAATCAATAATGCAAAACCAGAAAATCTCACCAGCACCAATGCGTAGAGCTCGGAAACAACTTTCCGGTGATATTTCGTTTGCAAAAAAATGACACCGTATGTGAAAGTTACGCATGTTTCTGTAAAACTGCTCAAAACTGCCCAATAAGCTCTCCAGTAAGCCCTCAGGGGCTAAAAAATTTCGGCCCCTGGTCGCCTGGGCAGACCATGGGGCTGGCGGCCTGGGGGCTCCGACGCGGCCCCTGGTCACCCACGTGACTAGGGCGGGGCTAAAATCCCGGCGGGGGGGCTGGCTCCTGCAGCGGAGCTCTTGGTTCCCATATGGCCCTGGCGGAGGGCGGAGCTAGCGCAGGGAGCTTCTGTGGTGGCGGACAGGCTGGGAGCGGGTGGCGCCTCCGGTGGGAGCGGCCAGATGGTGGCGCTGAGGCGGCGCGGGGGTGGCGCGGTTGGATATGAACTGGCCGCGCAAAATCTGAATGCCTTTTTTGATTTTTTGATTATTTTTTTTAAAATTTGAACCTCGGAATGCGTGCCTGGGGGCCATACGGCCCTCGGGTAAATTCTTTTTGCCTCTGGACGACTTTTAACAAACTGGACAAATTTTATATGAAAATGGGGGTTTTTGGGCATCGCGAATCCAACGACGAGGTCCGTTTGTGCCCAAAGTGCTCCGAAAATCAGGCGACCCCCAAATCTATCTGAAAAATCACCAAGCTTGAGACCCTCACGGATCTAGCAAACGGTGATGAAAATTAATAAAATAAAAGTCATTTATAACTTTTTCTAGCGCTCTGAATCCAACAGAAAACCCCGATCTGATCCAAGACACTACATAATGATGCTCAAGGATTGAAACCCTTGAGGGACTCCGAACGAGCTCTGCGCTGAAATCCTCCAAAAACGCTGAGAAGGGGCTGCAAATCGAGGCTCTGATACCATGTTAAAATCCCATGATCTGATTGCAAACCAGAAAATACCTTCCACAGAGGAGAAAAATGAAAAAGCGGAGATTGCATAAAAACATGCAATTTGATATATTCGAAAAGGATAATTAATTACAAAAGATAATTTGCTTTATAAAAGAAAAGATACCTAAACCTAATCTTATCTTGAGCAACAAGATAGCTCGATAAGATAAAGATGAAAGCCTAAAACTTAGGGATTAAATATGCCTAAGTAAACTTATGCAAAGTGTAATTAATAATTAATTACACCAATAGTTTCCACTCATTGCCCAATCTTCTTCCTCCAAAGAAATATCATGGATTAAGTATGTTGGATAAAGATATCAGTTTGGAAGTGATTTTGATGCTCAAAGTGTGGGAAGTGATGATGATTTGATAGGCAGTGGTAAGAGTTTCTCTTTGAATGTGTGGATGTTGTTGCACCATCACAAGTCATAACTGTTGTCAAAAGGATGCAAGGACAAATGCTAGTCTCCAAGCCACATTAATGAGATAGTCCATGTTTCAAAAGGGGCAGAAAATCTTTTAGACCTACCCATAGGTTTTGAGAAATGACAAACCCATGAAGTATACAACAATGATGGTGTTTTCAAACAATGACGCATGGCTGAAGTAGTGGCCCTAGAACATGAAAAGCTCCAATGTATTTGCAAAAGTCCTCTAAAAAATAATATATGTAGCAAAGATATGGATGAAATGGTAATATACAACAAAAAAATACAGAGCATAGAATGCATTTGAAAATGAAGATAAATGCATGAAATGCATCCAGGAAAACCAAAATGATCATCTTTTTTGCATTTACAGACTTGTCTTTTGAGCATTTTAATGCAGAAATAAAAGAAAGAATGCAAAAAAATTGTGCTCACCCAAGTTTTTATGTCGACTTAGCATGAGAATGTATTGGAGAAGGCATTACACTTCAGGAATCCACCATCAAAATCCTTTGTGGAAGATTCAAAAACCCTTATACTCTACCGTGGTTGGAGATAGGTACTCTAAAACCCTTGACAAAACCTTATTTTCAAGATGAAGCTCGCCAAATTGGGGAAGTGAAAAGTCAATACTAGCAAGGAAGAGTTTGGACCTGAGCAGGAACCAATAGTGGCGGGAAAAGCAGCAAAAAATTAATATATAAATGTAATATAAAATATAATTAATATATAATATATATTTAATATAATAGTAAAATAGATTAAATTATATATAATATAATTATATTTATTATTATATACTGTATTCTATTATAATAAAAATTACTAAATATAAATATAAAATTATTATAATTAACAATTAATATATAAAAAATCATATAGTTTAATTGGTATTTGTCTTGCATTGAGACAAACTCAATTTTAGATCGTTGATAGACAGAATGAGCTTGGAAAAGTATAATTTTTTTTTATATAATGCAAATTTTTTTAAAAAATTAAAAGAAATCATTAGTAATACCATCAAAGTCATCATGTATTAACTCCTCACTAACCAATAATATCATGATGTAATGTTAGGTGGTAAATCATCATGATATCTAGAGAACGAACATGAATCATAATACATATCACTATCATGTAATGCAATGTAAACAATGAAAAATTGTGAGATAATTATAAAGAACTATAGTCATTAGGCACATCATTATATACAAAAATATAACTGAAATATTTTTTATCCCTAGAATCCTTCCAAGATGTATCATCAAATTAATACAAATATAATAAGGATGTGGAAATAGGACTATCATCATATATAGAAAGTATAACAACACTAGGCTCAACATGATTAATAGGTAAAAGAAGTGACACCACATCACATAAAGCATCCTCCCTATATATATTGTTACTTAATGGTAGAGCTATATCATCACCATCCATCACACAAGGAGAATACTCATCATGAATCATGTATACAAATGAAGTAAAATTATGTCAAGTGGATAGAAAAGCACCAAGGTCCATGGAGTAGAATTTAGTCATGAGAACAACTCATGGAATATGTATCTTCATCAATATGAAAAAATGATGCAATATCATCAATGATCAAAGGATAGAAATCAATGAACAATGAAAACATCTTATAATGCTTGAGACATGTATGAATGTATTCCCTACAAGACAATGGCTCAAAAAGACCCATATTAATTGATCTTTAGAGAGATCAAGAAAAAGAAAGAGAGAGTCAAGGGGGAGACAATTCTATATAGAGAGAGGAATATATACTAATAGTTGCACCTAAAGGAGGTTCAAGGATTGTGCCGATAGAAAACTATATGTATGTTAATATGTTAGAGAGTATGTGTTCATGCATGCATGATGTGCTAAAAATTCTATAAGTTGCATGTGGCTAGCTTAAACAATTAATAATAAGTGCTAAATAATGGAATGAAATAAATTTAGAAAAATCTAGATTAAGGCTCCCTAACATACTTCATGCTCTTGGGCTTAGATGTGGTGAAGTTAGGGCTCCCTAAAATGCTTCCTCTTTGACCCCATCATGGTTGACGATGGGAATAGCACCATTGATTCTTGATTCCTTAAATGATCTATTTAAATGGCTTGAAATAATTGATAATATATATGTATTATATGTACTATAACTCTTATTGAATCACTGGTAGAATTATATGTTATCAAACTGGCTTCAAATCATAGTTAAAAACATTAATGATTCATTAACATAATGAGTAATAAAAATTAAAGAATGTAAATGTTAAAATTCTTTATAAAATATGTGAAGGCATTAAGACTACACCGAGAGGCAATGCCTTCCACACAATAGGTATTTTTGGTGCACCAAGCAACCTAGGCTGCCAAATGGCCCACTTAGGTAGGCGTCCTATGAGGGGGGCTTAAGCTCTATGGATTATGATCAAATTCAAAAGAAAAAATAATAGAGTAATAGTCATTTGTTTAGTCATTAATTTAGTCATATATTTAGTCATTTATTTAGTCATTTTTTATTTTTCTGATATTAGTCATTTATTTAGTCATTTTTACTTGTCTTATATTAGTCATTTATTTAGTCATTTAGTTGTTATTTTACCCAATGACCAAATTAGTCACTTATAAATGACCAAATTAGTCATTTATTTACAAAATACTACTAGTGTTAGTCATGTGACTAAAAGTTTTAGTCACGTAGTCATTTATTTTCCAAATTCTACTAGTGACAAGGTTTTCAACTCTTCAAAGCAAACACAAACCACAAAAAATCAATTGAAAAGCACACAGACAAATTCTACAATGAATATTTTCCCAAACTCAAGATACTTCAGACATAACATAAAGAAAAGTGTTTTTCAACTTACAACTTTATGCTGGCAGGAAACCCTAATTGTGATCACAAAAAACTCTAAAACACTTTCTCTTGATCTCTAGGATGTTTCTAAATCTTTGGCATTCTTCAATCGTGTAAAAAATTCAACTTTAGGTGCATTTAAATTAAAACAAGGTAGCTTTGGCTATCATTTCTGCAATTACTATTCAATTGAGCCAAAGGCAATGGCTCTCACATTTGCAACTTTGATTTTGAATAATGGTTGTTAATCTAATTCTAAGATGGTGCATCAAATGACTCATATTGAGTCAAACCAGTTTGAAAATACATCACCATCATTCGCCAGTCCTTTGATCATTGATGTCTTGCCATTTGGATGCCAAGTCATCCACTCGTGGGCTCCACCCTCTCTTTCTCCAAGTGGTCAAGGAATCCACGTGTTGTTCTCCTGCTGACCCAACAACAATTTGGAAAATAATATTTTATTCCTTTGGGGTAAGCAGGGAACCATGGAGATTAACTCTAATTTTGTGTCAAAGACGTTGATCTTACAAGCACAAGGCATTGGGCATGATAGTGGACATTGGGTCCCACATTTACAAAAGGACACGCGACACATGCCCGTTGATCCTACAACTCTTTGGAAATGAATATTTAATTCCTACAGGGCAGGTGGGGAATGGCCAAGATGAAAGACCCTTGATCCGAAAGTCATCAAAATCTACACATGCATAAACATCTTTTTAATAAAGAGGCCAAACTAGGTTGATGAGACACAACCCTCGAGAAATAAAAACTTAGGACCTAAGTCTTTTTCCATGAAATATTTCACTTGGCTTTAGGAAAATTTAAATCAATAAAAGACACGAGGTGACTGATGGACCTAGGCTAAGGGGTCGGTAAAGAAAATGTCTTGGATGACTTAAGTTGTAACTTAGATGACCGGAAACTAGGTGTAGCAAGTCAGTGAATAATTAAAAGATCAAAGGTTTAAGGCTTAAGAAATTTGACACAAAGTTCTTAGAGCTAAAACCCTAAACCGTACCCTTGGGAACTGATGCAACAGACCATTACAAGGCACAAAACAAGCTCAAATTTTCAAAAAATTCAGGAGCTCTACTAGTGGCTCATGCTTGGGGATGCATACCCCTCATGGGTATGGCGAGAAGCCAAATCTCATTGTGATGCAAACCAACATAGAGAAGCAAAAAAACCAAGGGCTTTCCTGGACAAAGCAAGCAGATGCAACCAAAAGAAAACACACCAAAGCTAGATACACTAATTACAAGGATATACAATGTGCATGGAAAATAACCTATTTCGTGAGAAATAGGACTTCAAGAACTGTCCATGTACTGGTAGTTCTAGAATTTCACGTATCAAGGACTACAAAAAGTATGAGTCCTCCCCATGCATATCTGCAATCAAATATGGCCCAAGCCACAGAGGATCAAACTTCCCATTTTTCCTTTGTCTTCCATCCTTGCATTCCACATTAAGACCATGCATCCAAATTTGAATTTCCTTACAATGTCCCTTTTCTCATACATGTGTTTGACTTGAAGTTGCAACCTCTCATTTCTTTTATGAGCTTATCTTCTAGTTTCATCAAGCTCAATTAGTTCTTCCATCATGTACTGCATCTCATTATAGATGTCATCATCATATTCTTGAAAAAAATTGTACATATTTATCAAATTTTTATGAGGTATCCTTCCTTCCACCCCATCTACCAAGTTAAATGGTGACTTTCCAAAGAAATTTTTAATTGTAGTCCTATATACCCACAATGCAAGTTGCAGTTTTGAATCCCATGCCTTCTTGTTCTTCTCAGTCATTTGTTTGATGATCTTCATCAAAATCTTGTTACTATATTCTTCCTATCCATTCAATTATGGGTGATAAGGAGATGATTAGGAAATACATGTGCCATGTTTATTGCAAAATTCAGTAAACTCTTCAGATCTGAAGCACATGGCATTGCAAGAAATAAATTTTTTTGGGACTCCAAATCTAATCAATATATTATTCATTAAGAAATCAATTACCACTTGTCTTGTTTCCTTTCTAGTAGGAATAGCTTCTACCCACTTTTTAAAGTAATCTATTACAACAAGGATCCATGATGACCCCCACTTGACTTTTTTGACATATCTCCAATAAAATCAATGCCCCATTATTGAAAAGGGGTCTGACTGAAATTGGTCTAAGAGGAAGGTTACCATAAAATTTTAACTTACCAGTGAATCTTTAGAAAGCATCAAATCTTTTAACAAACCTATGAGCATCTTTGAACATAGTTGGCCACCAAAAGCCTACTCTCAATATTTTGTGAGCAATTGCTTTTTCCATGTAGTGACCTCCACATGCTCCCTTATGCATTTCAATAAAAAGGTCTTCTGCTTGATCTCCATCTACACATTTGAGTAACACACCCTCTAGGATTCTCCACCAGAGTTCACCATTAATAATAATATATTTGATAGCCTACAACTTGAAATTTCTGCTTTCATTATTGGGCATGCCTTTAGGGCATTGCATAGTCTGTGGGTACTCTATAATTTTCTTGTACCATCCATAGGTCTACACGTTGCATATGGGTGCAAAATTATCATGTTCAACTTGATTGATTTGATTAGCTTCTAAATGAATTGGTCTCAACCATCAACTTATCCAGACCCTGACCTCTCACTATCTTTGTAATCTAGATGTCAATATTGAACTCTTGGATCCTATTGATCCACCTGCATCTCTACTATGTGGTCTCCTTTTGAGTGAAAATATCCTTGATTGTTGCACTTGGAACATATGCTACAACAGTCACCCCAGCTAGATATGGTCTAAAATTCTTAAAAGCCTTCACCAAGGTATACTCTTTCTTTTTTGTACATCATATTTGAGCTCGATAGCCTACAAAGACTTGTTGAAGAATGCAAAAAGCTACTCATAACCTTCATCATTCTTCTACAACAATACCCCTACCACTATATGAAATGAAGCAAAGGTAAACAACTGAAATGGATTTGAATAATCAGGGGTTTTGAGGATAGGCACTTCTTTAATGTCATCCTTCATGGCTTGAAAAGCTTTGGTAGGCTCTTTTTTCTGTGCTATCTTTTCTCCTTTCTTTAGCATTTTAGAAATAGGCCTAACAATTTCAGCAAAATTAGTGACAAATCTTCTCAAAAAGTTAATTTTCCCAAAAAGGGTTTGGATTCCCTTCACATTTCTAGGTGGTGGGATCTTGTCTATTGCTATCACATGTTTAGGGCCAATCCTAACCCCATCTTTTGATAAAATATGCCTTGATAGCTTTCCTTCTTCAACCCCAAAACTTCATTTCTTAGGGTTCAAAGAAATCCCATACTCCAAGGCTCTAAAAAATATATTTTCCAAATGTGCACAATGATCTTCCTCCTTTCTATGTGTAGGAAAATCATCCTGGTATATACCTAGGAATAGATCAATAAAATTAGAAAAATCCACATCCATGGCTCTTTGGATTGTAGCACCAACATTGATCAGGCCAAACATCATTCTAACATATACTTAAGTCCCCTATGGTTTAGTGAATGCAGTTTTATATTGTTCTGACTCTCTCACCATGACCTGATTATAACTTGAGAACCCATCCATTATCGACAACAATTCACATCTTATCACTTTTTGTAACATAGCCTCCATATTAGGCAATGGATAATTGTCTTTCAAGGATGCCACATTTAAATTTCTAAAATCTATACAAAGCCTCAGATCACCATTCCTTTTTCTAACTATAGCTAAGTTTGAACCCCATGAAGAATGCCTTATAGGCTTAATAATCCCAACATATCTTAACTTTGTGAGTTCTTCTTGCATTTTTGGCTGCAATGTGGTATTTATTGGCCTTTTTTTTTCCCTAAATGTTTTGCATTAGGCTTCAAAGGTATCTCATTCTGAAATAGATCCTCCCTATAGGCCTTTAGCTCATCATATGACCATGAAAACACCTATTTGTACTTCCTCAATAGGGAAATCAACATGGCTCTGACATGAGGTTTCATCTTCTTCCCTATGTACACCTTTTTGGGAGAATTCTCCATTCCAAGATTTATTCTTCCAAATCTTCCTTATGGGAAGATGCTTGCTTAACATTTGATATATCAAGTCCATCAAAGATCATTTCTCATGCAACCAATCCTTTGGTAATCTTGTTGGTTTTCAATTAGATCACCTCACTCCCAAATAATGTTTCTTTTCCATCAACCTCTGCCACTAATGAGACAAAACCAATTTATTGGCTTTCATATTGATCAATATAGTGCAAAAATTTCAAAATATCATTGTCATAATCAAATACTTGCCAATTACAAATATTGTCAGGCACTGCAGGCTAAGTTTGTACTTCTATTTTGAAATGCCATCAAAGGTGAAATCATCTAATCTAATAACAATATTAGCTAACAAATCTTCCCTGACATTCATTCCCCTTTCTATCTAGTCTATGTTAAAAGCATCAAAGACCTCAATAGTATCCCAAACTGCATTCCTATATTGCTTAAGCCTTTTATTTTTGGAAACAAACTTGGATCTAACTTGGGAAACCAATAATTCAAAATCTCCCAACACTTTTAACATCTTAATACCATGCTTTGAAGCTAACTTCAGACCAAGCAACAAAGCCTCATATTTGGCCACATTATTTGTACAAGAAAATTTTAACAAGGATTACTTGAATTTTTTACCTTGTGGGGAGATGAGAATAACTTTTGCACCCAATCCCTCCTTGGGACAAGCTCCATCAAAATACATGCTCCAAAGAGCATCTTCTTGTGGTGCATCTAGCTGGACCTCCCTATCAATTGGTGAATACTTGACTTCTTCTTCTTGATTCAATTCTTCAACCTGAAAAGTGTCTAAACTAGTATCTACAAAATTTATTATCACCAGTTCTTCTAGTTCCTCTACATATTCAATCATGTGGAAAACTCTTGGTTCTCTAGCAATATTAACATCCTTTTGGTCAATTGAGAAAGTGTAAAATGAAAAATCACACTATGTACTTCCACCCATGGATGCACTCCATTGTCTTGATAATAACATCCCATAAGTTGGTTGAATGTCCACCACTATGATACTCATAAACAACTCCTTCTTAGGGAAGGCTTCCAACTTGTATGGAACTCTATTAATTACTCCTATAATAGACACCTCTCTTGAGTTGATAACATAACAATTCCCATAAGTTCTATCAATCTTCAAACCCATTTCTTCCATGATTTTTACTAGCATCACATTTTTTGAGGCCCCTGAATCGATCATACAATTCCTAAGCAACTTCCCATCCAAAATCAAGCTTAGAAAAAATGGATTGACTTGACTTGGGTTTGCAGTAATGGTAGAATTTCCCAAATATATTTTAGGATTTTCATTAATCATTGCTTCCACCTCAGTATTCTTCTCTTGAATTTATCTTGATTTAGGCTGATCATTCACCACTTTATCCTTGCCATCCATAGCAACACAATTGATGAGAACAACTATCTTATTCTTATGCTCATGAATTCTCATCATTTCTAACAATGGGACTGTGACTTTAACCTGAGACAATACTTGGAACATATCTACAGGAGAATACTTTGGTAACTCAGGGAGTATCAATTCCTTATAAATTACCTTGTCATCTTGTCTTTCAACCTTTTTAGCACTTGGCTTCAGATCCTTTCCCTTCACAATCTGAGAAACAGCTTCACCACCAATCTTAGCCTTATTTCCCTTTTGAGCCCAAATTCTCATCTCCGTACCTTCTTTAGGTTTTGTCTCTTCTTTCTCATTTTTTGTCTTAGTCCCTTTATTCTCTACATTTTTCTCCTTAATAAACATGCTACCAAGGTTACCCTGATTACCATTTACAATCCTATTTCTCAAATGAAGATTTATTCTTGCTTGAGCAACCAATGAAATTGTAAAATTTTCAATTTCCTTGTTTGAAGGTCTTCTCAAAGAAATATTATCTGACTCAAGAGTGTAAACAATGTAGTCATTCTCTCTTTCTTCATCTAAAAATACTTGTTGATGGTAAGAACTCGCCTCTCGCCTTTGAAAATTCACACCACTTCTACTAGGCTCATCATCAAAGGAGTACTCATCACAAGCAAAATCTGATTTGGTCATAAGCACATTCACAATTTCATCATGATCATGAGGAGAATCACAACATCCTTGATCATCGGGTGAATCTTCTACTGATCTTTCAATGGCACACTGCTATGAGGAATGAGGCATTTGAAATACTCCACACAATGGAAAATATTTAGTGACATTTGTGGAATCCTTTTGCAAAGGATCAGGTGTGCTTTGAACATTTTTCTGATAATTGTTAACTATCTTCCCATTGTGCTAGTTAGTATGGTAAGGGTAGTCCTACAATCTTGGTGGCCTTTCATTTCTCTGGAATTTTCTCTTATCATTCTTTTCTTCCTTCTGCAACAAACTAAGCACCTCGTCCAATTTCTCATCAAGGGCTACAACTTTACCAACCTTTTCACTTTGAACTTTTGGATTCTTCAAGGGTTTAGGATCATCTCTCCTCCCCACTTTACTTGATACTCTCCTATAGTTTTCTATATAGACTGCCATTATGTAGGCTTCTCTTAGGTTATGTGGAATCTTATCTCTGAGAAGATAACACATTTTCTAATCATATGCATTGCAGTATACCACTAGACATGCATTTTCATTGGGCCTCAAATAACTAGGTACTTTATACATATCCTTTTCGAACCTTGCATTGAATTCAATTGTCATTTCATTATGTCCCTTTGTGATATTGTTAAAATAATTTAACCTAAACTTGGGATCGATTTGGTCTCCATACTATTCTCTAATTCTATAGAAAGCATCCTTGGAATCAATGCTTGCATCAGGAAAGCTCTTGTACCAATCCCTAACATCTTCAGTTAAGGATTGCATAAATTATTTCATAGCAACACCATCATCCCATAGCTCAAAATCTTCCACAAAACTCTGCAAATCTTTCAAATGATCTTCACCACTAAGAGAATTATTACCAGTAAATTTGGGTACATGTTTTCTTGCATTGTCTAGGACATGATTTGGGTACCTTGGGATGTTCTCAAAACATAGTTTCCTATATCTATTAGTATGAAATAATCATCTTCCAAAGGGTCCCTCTTCCTCATTTTGATTGCCATGATTTCTTCTCCTTTCATAATTGTTTTCGGGCCTCCTTGGTTGGGAATCATACTGATCATGTTGTTGGTTTCTCCTAGCCTTATTCTCTAGTTATAAAGATGAATTGGAAGGATTAACACTAGAAAAATGGTTTTCATTCACATGGGGACTTGAAGATGGTGTATGGGCTTGAGGGGTATGGGTTTCAGGGACAGTGGCCTTTATGGTAGACTAGAGAAAACCTAGTTTCTACTTTATTTCAGTGTTCACAACTAGTAGATCCATCTCCTACACTTTCCTTAGCAATTCTTTATTTTCTTTTATCAACTTATCAGTCAGTGAAATGGAATCATTCTAGGTTGTGTCCTTCTTAGAAGAACCTCCCTCATTTATCTTCACACCTCCTACATGTTTCTTTCCCTTATCCACAATCTGAGGGATCTCCTTGGTCTTATTAGGGATAGGGTCAACTAGAATGGAAGCCTTTACATTCTTATCAGTCTATGTATTTGCACAGGAATTGTTAGCTGAAGTAGTTATAGGCACTCTTATTACAATCTATGTAATAGTAGGGTCATTTGTTTGGGAAGATTTAGTTGCTAACCTATCTAGTTCTTCCATTTGCTCAAATTTTCTTTGTAACTTATCTCTTTCGATCATGGCATCACTTATCCTCTTCTCTTTCTCTTCATCCCTCTTTTTCCTATTTTCATCACATCTTAACACTCTCTCTCTCTAATTGGTTGCATATAATTGAAAAATTGTTCCTAATTTGGTAAAGTGGTATCGGTATCAAATGTCATTACAATTTCAACATGGCCAGGAGTATTGTTACAGGCATATTCATCAAACCTAGTTAAGAGATCTAGAGGAAGGGGAGTATGTGTGTTAGAGGCTAGGGTTAGATATCCTTTAGCTCTAGCACAACTATCATTTACATTATCTCATTGTATTCTATCTCTCTCCCTCCTCTACATGTCTCTTAAGCTTTGATATGAGGTTTTTTCATTCACAACAGGCTTCATTGTAACTTCTCCTCTCTTAGGAGAAGTGTTATCACTAAAAAATAACAAGTTTCTTTCACATTTAGAACCATAACTAGAATGAATATTACATTTAGGATTTGGATGAGGAGTAGACTTTCTTGTTCTTGCATTCGTTTCCTTTACCCATTTTCTACAAGTGTTCTTGGGCAGTTCTCCTTCTATTTTATGCTCTGGATGCTTCTTCATGTGGCCACAAGTTCCTCGCATTTGTGCTTGAATCTTCTTCACATTTTTCAACCTTTTCAATTTCTTTCTATTCTTCTTCTTTACTTCTTTGATATCTTCAAATAATATCACACATTGGTGCAAAGATTTCAGAGTCACCACCCAAATTTCTTGGGAAAATTTTGTACCAATTGTGTTACAATTTATGAAAATTTCACAAGATCCTTGGAAACTTAGACAAGCTTTGACAAATGAGAAATTCTTTTAAATGAAATTTAAGCACAAGCCTTTTAATACACAAAAGAGATGGGAAACTTAACATTAAATTTGGGGGGACACTTGGAAAAGACTCGAGCAATGGTTAGCAGAAACTTCAAATAGACTAACTCTATAAATAAACATCACCATATATTATAGTGATCTTTGATAAGGAACTCTAGAGAACAAATATTTACCAAACTTACGTCCCTAGTAGAGTTTCCAATTTGTTGGTTATTTTTAAAGAACCAATCAGATCTCACCAAGTACCTATGAGCATGCCAAACTCTATTCTTGTATACTTGAGAGATAATTGGACAATGAACGAGGAGAAGGTTATAGTGATTCTCTCCTTCACTTCGAGGTATGCAAAACCCAAGAGGGTGATCCCACAATGTGAATCTTACAACTTTGCTACACAATTATATCAACATTGCATAATAAACAAATATATTCTCATTCTAATGCTAAATAGATGAAACCTTTAAAGAAACTGGCAATTCCTTTGAAAGATCAAACATCTAAAGCTGAGAATTCACATAAAATTGAACTCAACAAAGGTAAATCAATTAAGAGTTTGTTTATGAATAATGTTCTCAAAATAAAGACCAGACACTTAGGAAATGCATTTAATACCCTTATATTAGTGCCTTATCTCAAGCAAGGAGTCAAAACAAAGAAAATTGAACTATAAGGTGACTTTCATTCCAAACATCCAAGATCTTAGTGAAATTTCATTCCAATTCACACATTAACACTCAAATTCCATGACTGCCTATAAGATCCACTAAACATCTATGTGAATTCATACTTTAATTAAGGTACTTTAATTGGTTCATTAAACCAGAGCCATAACTAAAACATACTTTATTGCAAAACAACAATGAAAACCAATGAAATGATCTTTGATCAAATTCTCATTAATAATTCACATAAAGTGTATAGATGGAGAGACAATGGACTCAAGATATTTGCATTTAATTCTAATATGCCTGGAAACCATACAATTAACAAAATATACTTGCTTAACTTAGAACCTAAGACATCGACTCAAAATGTATTATCTCTATGCTTTTAATTTGCATAACTCAGATCAAGAATTCAATAAAAGACCTGTATTGACGGCCCTAAATTCCCTTTTACAAGAACAAGAGAGCAAAACAAGCTTCAAGCCAAAAAGTACACATGTCACATTCCAATTAGACCGCTACAACACACTTCACTTTTATAGTTATATTTACACTTTCAATTAGAGGGAACATACATGAGAGAAAGATTATTCATTCACTGAAGAAAATAGAACCACCTTCCAAAAGGAATTTTGTTGGAAAGGAATAACCTTCTAACCATTGTAGCATATTCATTCCATCGAGCAAAATGATAAAATAATGTAAAAATGAGAAAGGTGAACAAACATCCAAGTAAACATCCAAATCATTAGAGATTAGCCTTTACTTATAGTATTCTCAATCACGAGACATATATATTTTATGCATTGTAATCTCAAAGGCCAGACCTGCACTATACTTTGCCAAGTATATGTCAACATCAACATATTCTCCATTCATGTATTAATAAATCCAATTCATAAATAAATATTCTCTTCCACTACTCATATTTTGCATCTGATGGCCAATTGAAATCAATGATTTCATCCATCTTCTTTCTATATGGAGAGTACTTTTTCATTACTGAATTGAATTCCTTATTAAAATCCTCTAGAAAGCTGATGATGAAAGACAATTACTCCAAAGCATATTTCAATATATCAATGTCAACCTTCTCACAAATAAGAGTTGGTTGAGAAACAATTGTAGTGTCCACCTGGTTCTTCCACATTTGTAGGTGTTTTATGTCATTATAGGTATACTGAATATCAGACAACAATTTCAAAACTTCCTCATCAAACTTGGCCTTCAATTCTCTTTTTTTGTTCTAATGGGGCAACATACCCTTGAAAATTTTGTTCTTTAACCTTACTAACAAATTTATAAGCTGGGACCACCCTTGGATATCTATCCTCCTATTGCTTAGCCCCAATTTCCATGAATCTCAAATTATCAACCCTAAGAATACTTTGATCTACGATTGTGGTAGCCAATTCCTTATCCCTCTAAGATAGCTTTATTGCTCACAACATCAAAGGATAATTTTCATGAACACTATTTAATTTACCTTGAATCTTTTTATTTAGATGCTTCAAAATAGTATAAACAATCTTGGAATTGTTCTCATACATTGTGGCATGCACTTGTTAAAGCAATTTCTAATATACCTCAATTTACAAAAGTACTAGCTCCCTCGTAGGCTCATTAGATGGAGCTACACTTGATGTTCTTGGCTCCTCTACTGCAAGTAGCTATTGATCCATATTGTAAGGTACAATTGACAATGAGTGCTCAGGTGGAAGAGAAGGAGACTGAGGATGAGTCATAGGAGAAGTGGGAGTAGCATGACTTGAGCTAGCTGGTCCTTAAGACCTTAATATTTCCACTTGTTGTTTCCATAATGCTAGCTCAATTTCAAGTTCAGCAACCTTTTTCCAACTCTTATTATATTCATCAATAAGCTCATTGTACTTACTTTTATGCATGTATCTATCTTTAGAAAGGCTCTCAACTGTTGCTTTTGTGAGCTTAGCAATGTTTATGGTCATGTAAGCTACTTCTAATGCTAGAGTATTGAAAACTCTTTTTATAACCAGTTGTCCACTAAAGTCAACCGGTCTTGTAACTCTAGGATTCTTTGAACCAAGAGACAATGACCATATATCCAAAGCATCCAACTCTTGACTAAAAGTTGACCCTTCAAGTGCCAATTTGTCTTCTTTAGTTTGGAATGGAGGCTTTTCAGATCTCCTTATAGTGTCTAGTACAACTGCATCAACTATATCCCATTTAGGCAATAGTAAAACATGACTCTTTTGCACAAGTTCCCTTCCTTCCTCAACTGTGATACTTTGAAATTATTTCCTCACTTCCTTCCTCACATTATCTTGGATAGTTCTTTTACGTAATTCAAGGTGTAAGCTTCTTTCATAGGAAACCTTCGCTACATACCCTGAAGCTTTTTCTCTTCGTACAAAATATTTGAATGTTGTTGTTTCAATAAATGAGTCATCCTCCATGAATTCCTTGCAAGCCTCATATCTTGTCATTAAAATTACTCAATCCACTTAGTTCTAACTTTCCTAACCTTAGGTTGCTTCCTCTAGATCTTGGTATGACTTCCCTTGGGGGAGAAGGCATCCCCTACTGCATATCTTTAGGTGTTATCAAAATTTCATCTTCATCAATATTAGGGTAATCAGCTACCCTAATCACCTCAAGTGTTTGTCTTTTTGTTGGTGGTTGCTCTAATGGAGGAGAATCTATTGGAGGAGAATCAACATCAACTATGATAGGTGGAGGCTATTTAGGAATCAATCTCTTAGGAATAGTAGGCCCTGATCCTTCTGATGTGGTAGGGGTTGGAAAAATTTGTTGTTTCTTTACTTTCTCCTTCCTCCTAGAATAAATTCTAAATACTATCTTTGGCTGGTATGATGGTTTTTCCTCAAATATTTCTATGGGATTTTGTTCAACTTCCTTTGATTTCCCTTTATCTATCACTGCATGTTCTACCCTCAAGACACCCACTATGTTCTCAAAGTTATCAAGAACATACATAATTCTATTCAATTTTCCCTTAATGTTGGGCATTGGGTCATAGTTGGGGTTTGTCTTTCTTGCTTGCTCCATCATCTTCATGAAAGCTAAACACATTGCCTCCCTTTCCTCTTGCGCTTGAAATTCCATGATGATCCATATAACATCCTCAGGGCAATAAAAATTGTGTATAAAGGTACCACTCCTATGCTTTTCCTTCAAAGCAGCAATAAAGCACTCAAGATCATGATTTCTTGGGCATACTATTTTCAATTGGTAGGGTGCTAGGAGCTTTCCTAGGTTCTTCCAACCTTCTCTTATCATCATAAAATATGCAAAGGCTATTCACTTAGGGAAGAATGCTTGCCCTTCTTCTGTTGATCTAGAAAATGTGCCATCTGTGATGCTCCCAATTACCTCATGACTTCAATGAATTTGATCCTTAATGGAACATACCTTGGGAGTACATAGGGGTTTACAGTTGTGCCATAAATTCTAAAAATAGTTGTGTGAGGGTATGCCATTATATCACCATAGTACTTATGTTTCAAATTCAACTTAGGCATTTTCTCCATTGGTCTCAAGAAATCATGGATCTCTTTAGGGATCCTTGGTGGGTCGTTAACTAAGAATATTCTCAATTTTGAGGAAAAAACATTGTGGAGGACAATATAATCAAATTTGGAGTCATCCTTATCTAGGACCTCGATCCAACATTAGACAGAAAAATCAACATCACCCTCCTTTTTCAATTCTATATTAGTGCCAAAATTCTTCTCCCCCCTGTACAAGAACATATCCATCAACAAAGAATACCATTTGAATTTCACTCTTTCCTTTCCTTCTTTGAGTGAAGACAAACCCTTATGCATCCTTTTTGACAAGTATGTTGCATAGTCATAAACTACATTATATGCTGGGTGTTGAAGATGTTCTACCATGTCCATGAGGTCTGTTGGCATAGTATATGGTGCATGAATGCCAAGGATTTTGCATAAAGAGAAAACTATCTTCTTGAAATAATTTTCAAAATATTTCATGGGCAAAGGTTCTTGTTCATCTTTTCCAATCTTTATCTATTTCCTATTTTTCCCCAACCCAATAGTTGTAGTATGAATGTGTAACATTGTTGTTCTAAATAGAGCCTTGCATTCTTATACTCCTCCCTTAAAAATTTAAGGTCAATAGGGATCATGTTCTTGATGCAAGAGCATCCAGGGTGTAAGAGCATGGTGCAGGAGCACCTAGATCATGTAATTCCTTCAAAAGGATAATTTGTTAAATTTGTGTGATCAAGTCTAAAGTAATGTTTCAAGGCCTAATTTGAATGTATTTCAGTCATGTAATAAGTTACTACAAGGTCAAAATAGGAAAAAATACAAAACTTGCATTAGTGCCATATTGTCAAAAGTTGTTAAGTTGACAAAAAGCAAGACAAAATAAGAAAATCAAGGTTGTTAAGAGTGATGAAGTAGTTTTCAACTGATGGTAAGTTGGGAAGTCAGTTACTAAAGGGGAAAATGTATAAAAAGCAAGTGTAAGGTGAGGAAAAGAGATCCCATTGTATTCTTGTAATAAAAACTGGAGAAATAAAGGCTTTGTCTGTAAAAATTCTATGTTTTCCTCCTTTTACCAGTCCCTATACAAACTATACTGAGGCCTAGGGGTCACAAATTTGTTGTTTCATTATCAAGAAATGAATCATTTATCCTCTTGAAGTGATTTAAAGTAGTTTCTTTCTATTTAGTGGATTTTGAAAATAATAATTTGGTAAACCCTCAAAATAGGGTTTAAGAGTCTTTTAAGGGAATAAGGCCTCCATCCCATCGATGTAGGCATGATGGGTTGATGGGATGGATTTTAGTTAGTGTATTTTCATTGTGTTTAATGTTTCTTGTGCTGGCAGGATAGTAGGATATGAAAATACAAGAATATGATGACTGTTTCAAGACAAAATCTAAGTTTTTCCCCTTGAAAATGAAGTGTGCAAACAGGGTAAAGAAGAAATAACACATGTATGACTTTGGAGATAGTTTCAAGAGTTATTATAGACCTATTGAATCATGTTGCAAGTGGTGGTCAGTGGTTTTGAGAATGTCTTCTTGAAGAAACCCTCACTAGTTTTGTGCTTTTCAACTTAAAATCAAGGGTTTAATGGATCAGTCTATTTCTAAGGTTTTTAATCATTAAAAATATTAAAATATTGAGTTTAGAGGTACTACTAATGACTGGTTGAGGCTTATTGATGTTTTTGTGGAATTTAGTGAAAACTTCCTTTGCAAAACAAGCCTATTTTAGTAGGCTTTTAACTGCGTACAGTGTAAGAATCTAGAGTTTCTTTAAAACAGAGTATTGATAGCTTTTACTATGTTAATGTGGACATTGAAAGGTCTCTAAACATGTATTTTTTTCTTGGTATTTTCACTTGGGTGAGGGATTTTCCCGATTTAGGGCATGGAGTCCTATTGGTTAGACAATGCCTTGATTTCATGGATAGTGGAAATTTGTATGTATAGTGAAATGAGTGATCATAAATGCTTGAATCTTGTTTTATGGATGAAGTTGTAGTTGTATTTATGCTTGAATGAGGTTGTGAAGGAAGTGTATGTTGTTTGATGATTTGGGAATGATGATGAATGATGACTTGGTTGCAAAAAGGATAGTAAGTTTTAAATGGATAGAGTTGTATGGTAGATGGTTGATTGTTTCTCTTAAAGCATGATGAAAATTGGTATCTTAAAGGTCTGGTGACAGTATTAAACTAATGTTGCTTGTTGTTGTTACAAATGGTGTTTGATTGCAGGTCTGAGGAATAGAGGTATGGTTGCTTTGTATTTGTCATGATAATGACATTAGAGATGCATGGAGATTTGGTAATTGGTAAGCATAATGTGTTTCCTTGGTGAATAAGTAAGTTGTTGATTGCTTGATATACTATGATGTGGTTTGTTGAGTTTGAGAACTTGATGAATATTGTAAAGATGGTGAATGAGTTTGATTTTGATGTAAAGTTATGTGAATCATAATTTGATCTTCTCCTGATTCAATTGGGGTTTGATTTACCCTGATGAATGATGTTGTTGAAGGATGCTTTGCATCAAAGAAAGCTTTCATCACCCCAAAAAAATGTTGTTTCTTTTCAATAAGGGCTAAATTTGGTAGGGTTACTATTTTAGTAAGTTTGCATTTATGCACAGTTGGACACAAAAGCTTACAAAAATCTCTAGAATGGTAAATTGAAGCCTATGGTGAAGAAATCACTTCAATACCATTTGTCATTTGAGAGATACTAAAATTTTAATTTTCAAAAATCCTAGTAAAATATTTGGGGTCAATTTTGAGGCACTTAGAGGCTCTGGATGGGGCTAAAAATTGTGGAAAATGAAAGTGCGTCACCTTTAGGCCTTACTTTATGGCACAAGATTTCTCGAGACCTTTCCAAAAGGGTATTATAATAGAAAATCCAACGGTTGGATCAAAATTTATGACCCCGCAATGTTGTAATACCAAAATTAATTAAATTTCAAAATATCTTTCTGAGGAAGTTACACTTTCCAGAAGATTCTAGGGTGGTTACACCTTCCAAATAAAGGATGTAAAAAGGGGACTACAGAAGGGAGGTGAGAGAAGAGTAGATAGTGGCTTTGATTTGTAGACTTGCAGATTTATGTAATCAGAAAGCCCATGTGATGGAAAATATAATGTTGTAATTTCATTTTCATTTCAGTGATAATAGAAAATATTTTATTTTCTTCTTGCATTTTTTGTGTGCCATTATCTATTGTTTTTGTGATTTTTAGATTGTAAGGGGAGTACCCTTCATCAGTTCTTATCCCATTCATGTAGACTAAAAATATTTGCTATCTCTTCCTTGGTTATTTTAACCATTTCTTTACCATCATATGCCCTGATCACTTGTAAAACAAGGTCATATCTTTTAGCAATATCCTTCAATAGGTCAACATCCATAAACACATTTGGCACCACTAGTTTCCTAAAATCTAATCTCCAAGGGTTACTAGGAGGGACTCCCAAATTTATATTTCCAAACCAATTTTGGAATAGTTGCCACCCAGGAAATGAAAAATTTCCATCGTTGATACCGCATCTTTTATATGTTAGCCCTTCTTGAACTTGATAACCATAAGACAAAGCTAATCCCTAGGATATTTTACTTGTGTAGGGTTTCAACTGATCAATGATATCCTTGGAGAGAGGTCTTGTTGAGGTTCCTAAACCAAAAGCTTGAGTTTTGGGTGCCATAGGTGAAAGGTAGAATTAAACTAGTCTAGGGTTTCGATAGAAAATGTTCAAAACCTAGCTCTTCTATTCAAAACCTAGGGCACAACTTTAAGGGTGCAATTTCAGAAGGTTTGACAAGGTTTTCAACTCTTCAAAGTAAACACAAACCACAACAAATCAATTGAAAAGCACACTGACAATTTTGACAATGAATATTTTCCCTAACTCAAGATACTTCAAACATAACATAGAGAAAAGTGTTTGTCAACTTATAGCTTTATGCTGGTAGGAAACCCTAATTGTGATCATGATGAACTTTGAAATGCTTTCTCTTAATCTCCAGTATGCTTCTGAATCTCTGGAAATCTTCAATTGTGTGGAAAATTCAACTTTAGGTGCATTTAAATTAAAACATGGTAGCTCCGACTATCATTTCTGCAATTACTATTCACTTACATGAAAGGAAATGACTCTCACATTTGCAACTTTGGTTTTGAATAATGACCATTAATATGGTTTTGAGATGGCACATCGGATGAATCAGATTGAGTCAAACTAGTTTGAAAATCCATCACCATCATTTTCCAGTCCTTCGACTGATGAAATCCTTCCATTTGCACAGGCTCCACCCTTTCTTTCTCCAAGCAACCAAGGAATCCATGTTTCATTCGCCCACTAACCCCACAACAATTCAAAAAATAATATTTTATTCCCACGGGGTAAGTGGGGAATGGTGGAGATTAACTCTAACTTTGTTTTGCAGCCCTTGATCTTACAAGCACAAGGCATCAGGCATGATAGTGGACATTGGGTCCCACATTTTTAGAAGGACATGCAGCACAAGCCCACTGACCATACAACTCTTCGGAAATGAATATTTTATTCCCATAGGGTTGGCGAGAAATGGACATAATGAAAGACACTTGATCTGACGGTCATCAAAATCTTCACATGCATAAACATTGTTTTAATAAAGGGGCCAAACTAGGCTCACAAGACACAACCCTCAGGAAATAAAAAATTAGGACCTAAGTATTTTTCCATGAAATATTTCGCTTGAATTTGGGAAAATTTAAATCAGTAAAAGGCACGAGGTGATCGATGGACCTAGACTAATGGGCTAGTAAAGACAATGGCTTGGATTACTTAAGTTGTAACTCAGACGACTGGCAACCAGGTGCAACAAGTCAGTGAAGAATTAAAATTCCAAAGGTTTAAGACTTAAAAAATTTGAGACAAAGGTTTTAGAGCTAAAACCCTAAACCCTATCCTTGGGCACACATGCAACAAACCATTATAGGGCACAAAACAAGCTCAAATTTTCAAAAAATTTATGACCTCTACCAGGCTTCACTTCTTGTGCAATTCTCTTCTTCAGTCTCTTAATCTCTTTTATAGCACATATAAATTCTTCCACAAGATCTACTTCATCTTCATTGTTTATGGAATCCATTTTTGTATCCTCTTAATTAGTTTTGAAACCCATGAATACATATATTTATTTTTCATCTCTGAAGATATCTTCATCTTCTTCATCAGTAGAGTGGCCTTCCTCATTAGTGTAGAAACTCTTTTATTTCCTCTAACCTTTATTCCTTCTATGGAATGATTTATTTCCATACTTTTTCTCGACATTTTTAGAATCCTTATGGGGACACTTATCCATAAAAACTTCTCCTTCACTATAATTGAAGACCTTAAAAGGTAACTTTCCTTTATACTTACCAAAACCTCTTTGTACCTTGTTTACTAATTTGGCTTCCTCTAGATCTAATCCAATATTAGAATCTAGATCAACTTTCTTCTTAGATATTTTGAATTTCACCTCTCTCCTTATAGAATCCTTTGTTTCAAATCTCATTTCAAAAGTAGTTAGAATTCCATGAAGTCCAATCATCTTGAAATTTTTTAGATCCTTAGCTTCTTCAATTGTAGAGACTTTAAATTCAACCTTCTAGGAAGAGATATAAGTACCTTTTTCACAACATTCTTTTATTTCAATTCCTCACCAATACCTCAGATGCAGTTGACAACTTCATCAACCTAGAGTAGGAATGTGGCAACATTCTTTCATCTTTAGGATTTCAAACTAAGATCTATGAGTTTGCAGCTTTGGCTCTTTGGCTTTGTCATCACCTTCATAGATGGTATGCAATATTTCCAATATTTCCTTTCTTGTTTTGAAATACATCACTTTCACAAATTTAGAATTAGTAAATCCACATAATAAAATTCCTTGACTTGGCATTAGTTTCACAAGCCTTCTTTCAAGTCTTATCCCTAAGAGGGTTTTTAGGAATCTCATATCCCTCTAAAAACTGACATCCAGATGTCAAGTCCTACCTCCATCATGTAGGACTCCATCCTAAATTTTCCAGAATGAAAAATTGGATCCATTAAATAGTGGTGCTTTGTTTGTAGAGAATCCTTCCTAAGCATCTATGTGTGTCATCCTAGAACTACCTTAAGCTATTAGGCTTCTTCAAAGGAACTTGGCTCTAATACCAATTGAAGGGCACACAATCTATTGAGAGGGGGTGTGAATTGATAGATCAAATCTATTTAAAACTCTTAACTCAAATGCATGTATTAGAATACTTGGATCATCACAACCACTAACTAATCAACATCAAGAGTACACATTCACATAAGAGAACACCAACTATACATGGAAACCCAAGATGGGAAAAACCATGGTGAGAATAGTTGCTTAGATCTACTATCCAAATCTAGCCTCACAAAGAAGAAATATAAAAGTATTTTTTTACAATATGAAGTAGGTACCAACATAGTGGAGACATAAATCCCCTATTGTATTTGTAGGTACCGACCTTTTGAAGACACCAATCCCCAATGAATTGGTACAATCGGTAGAATACCAATCCTACCAGATTACATAGATAAAGATTGTATATCTTCAATTATAGCCTAAGACACCTCATACACTCCTAGACTTGCCAAAGACACTATTCCTCACCTCTTATGATCTTCTGATTGTGTCACACACTTTGAAATATAACACATTAAATAAATTTAGCTTCACAAATTTCTCCTTGTATATTCACCTTCTACACTTTATAAATTTCACACTATGCATCTCTTTGAATAATGAATATATACATGAAATTACATTAAAACTTCTTCTATGTCAACTAGGGGTTCATAAATAACTAGGATGACATAAGGTGGACCTAAATTCAAATTACACAAAACATGTAACATGCCAGTCATAAATTAACTTTTCTTGCCACTAAAAGAACATGATGTTGTGTGCTACCATGGGAGCCTTAAGTAGGTCCTAGCTTGACACCACACACAAGATTTGAATTTTGCACACTTCTAGGCATTATTGCATAGGTTTCAAACACTAATAGGTTGATAGATAGGAACAAAGAACCTTATGTCACTACAATATTTTTGCATACTGAACATATCCTCCAAAAACATAGGAATAATATGAAACATGTGTATACATACTCTTCTCTCAAACTATAGAGCCAAACTCCATTTCTGAAAGAAATGCTGGCTATAGTTGTATTGCCAGAGAAATCTATCTGCCCTAAAAACTGAGTTGAACCATTATGGTACAAACTTCTAGATCACCTCTATCATAGTGATTAGATGAAATCATGATACTGCAAGCATATAGTAGTCACACACTCTTTCAAAACTATAACTAGTATCATATATTTCTACAAATCTCTACATCTCAAAATGATATGACAATAGAATATAATGATAATGTGTGTACTACTTAGCCTTACACCCTTGACACAATGAACTCCTTTGACATCAATGAAAACCTCTATTCAACATATTAGATATTGAACGATAAAAAAACTTAATGGTTGTGGTGCTCTTCCATGTGTTGATGCACCTAATCAATCTAAACAATAATCATCTTTATGCTATAATGTTGCTCCTTACTATGTGGCACTTGTAGATTCATATATTCTTTCATTTCCATTCATGATGGTGCAATCTTACATGCAACCATATTATTTTCCATGGTAGCAACACAATAGCCTCTTGCATGGTTATCTTTTCCTTTACGATTGGGGGGAAAGGATGACTAGTTTTGGGAGGTGTGTATTCTTTTCAAGGATCCCCTCTTCCTCTCTTATTTCCTTAAAATACCAACATAGCAATTAATTTGAAATTTTAAGGGGTCCATAGCACCCTATCCATTTCATCAACATCTTGTGATATTTGACTTATTGAAATTACCCCTTTAGTGGTGGTGTTGTTTTAATGCCTACTGAGGCATGGTTATCAACTCATCCCCTATGACATTGAGCATTTATTCATCCCCTACAATGTTAAAAATTTGTGTGCTCCTTGAATTGTGGTTGTGATTTGGGAGCATCTGGGTTCAATGCTATCGACATCACAAAAAAAAAATTGGTTTGAATTTTTCGTTTTCATTTTGATTTTTCATCTGATTCCGATTTCAGGATTGTTTGGGGCAGACTGACTCTATATTGGATTTAATGCTGAAAATTTCATTGTCATACACTGTTTGATTATGAATCCAAATTACTATCATTATCTTGCTATAAGATACGAACATTTTATGGAGACCAAAAGAGAAATTTAAAAGATTGTGGTTTTAAAAGTAACACAAAGAAAAAATTAATGGGCATAGGAAGATATAGAGACATGGAATATGAATTGACAATGGAGCCATATAAAGAAAAATAAAATGCTATGAGAGGGGGGCTACAAGAAAAAGAAGGCACCGGGTGGACGAGATAAGGATAAACACAGTGGAGAGTAGAGGTTGTGTGGGAGGTAGATTTCTTGCACAGCTAATTGATAAGGAAATAATTAGTGCCAAGGATTATTACGAAGGGAGTTTGAATCAAGTGCTCTACAATGATAGGAGATGGGCATAAATCATGCCAATGTAGATAAGAGGAGAGATACATAGGCTGGGTGAAAGAGGACACAAAGAAAATTCCATGTAAGTTAATACAGAAAAAAATAAAATATATTGGGATGTGTAGATGGTGTGGGGTTGATGACAGGTTAAGAATTGAAGGTGAACTTCAATGCCAAGAGTAAATGATTGTACAAGGATGCAAATAGGGCATAGTTGTGCAACAAGTGGTGAAAGAGAGAATTGGTGTTGTAGAGAATCCAAAAGGTTAAGTGTATATTTGAGCAGTGGTTTGCTTTAAATTGTGGTGAGATCGATACATAGAGGGAAACACCATTTTTTTTTCAGATTGGCATTAATATGGAGAAGAGGTAAAGAAGAGGTTGCACCATGTACAGGCTAATCGAATGGAAAAAGGGAGGCATGGAATTTGAGGTGGTGGCAAATTGAAAGTCTACATAGAAAACTTGGAATAGAGGGAATTGAACAGAGTTAGAGTTTGGGTAAGCCACCATATGGAGTATGATTTTATTTTTTAGGGCACAACAGATTGGATAGAAGAATATCCGAAGGGAGTATGCAAAGAAAGTAACGGGTCTACAATCATTGAAGGTGCAGTGGTAAACTTGAGAATATGATAGTGTGAACAAGTAGAGGGAGATGAAGAGTTGGAAGTCAGAAAGACAAGGGAGTGCCTGGATTTTGTAATGTAATTTTGAATTAAATAAAGATATTTGATTATTTTTTAAAATTTGATTTTATTGTTGAGTGCAATCATGATTGATTTCAAAATTCACACATGTTATTGTCAATTATTTGAGATAATCATTTTCCAAAGTATTTTTGTAATCTGGTTTGTGAACTTGGTTGAGTTTTGTGGTTTTTATCTACATTAGATTGGTATCAGAGCAGGTGGTTCTGAGCATACGGATAGAGTGCCGAGACAGAGAGAGGCGGTTGGCACCAAGACCGTGGGTGAAGATTTTGTGATGAAGCCTTGAGAGGCCATTGGTTCCATGGGAATCATGTTGACTGTCCTCCAATAGAGATGAGGCTAGGTAGAAGGTGTGAAAATCTCTTCCATAGATAGGAAGTGGGCAGAAAATATTGTGAGGGTGCAACTTCCAGAATCTTTGTTGGGTAGAGGGTAGTTTGAATAAAATGTTGTGTGAAGGTAGATTATAGCAGACGAAATGGAGTCTTTGTGAGAATTGAAGTTTGATTGCAGCATGGAACTCTTCCAAAGAAGACAATGTGTAGAAATTCAAAGACATCCAACAAGATATTTTAAACATGGCTCTTCTATTGCTACCTTCCATTCAAGCAAAGCTTGAATCTTTTCTTCCCTAAGAGTATGTTGCGGGAGCATCTGGGTTCAATGCTATCAATTTCAGAAAAGAAAAAAAATTGGTTTGAATTTGTTGTTTTTGTTTTGATTTTTCATTTGATTTTGATTTCATGATCGTTTGGGGTAGATTGATTCTATATTGGATTTAATGCTGAAAATTTCAGTCATACATCATCTAATTATGAATCCAAATTACTATCATTATCTTGCTAAAAGATACTAGCATTTATGGAGACTAAAAGATAAATTTAAAATATTGTTGTTTTAAAAGTAATGCAAAAAAGAAATCAATGGGCATAGGAAGATTAAGAGACATGGAATATGAATTGAAAATGGAGCCATATAAAGAAAAAGAAAATGCTATGAGAGGGGTGCTACAAGAGAGAGAAGGTGTCGAGTGGAGGAGATAAGGATGAACGCAGTGGAGAGTAGAGGTTGTGAAGGAGGTTGACTTATTGCATATCCAGTTGATACTAAGGAAATAATCGGTGCCAAGGAGTATTACAAAGGGAGTTTGAATCAAGTGCTTTGCAGTGATAGAAGGAGATGGGCATAAATCATGCCAACGTAGATAAGAGGAGAGAGACATGGGCTGCATGAAAGAGGAGACAAATAAAATTCCATGTAAGTTAATGCAAAACAAAACAAAATCATATTGGGATGTGTAGATGGCGCATGGTTGATGACAGGTTAAGAATTGAAGCTGAACTTCAACACCAAGAGTCAATGATTGTGCAAGGATGCAAACAAGGAATAGTTGTGTAGCAAGTGGTGAAAGAGAGAATTGGTGTTGTAGAGAATCTAAATGGCTGACTATATATTTGATTTGTGGTTCACTTTAAATTGTGGTGAGATTGATAGATAGAGGGAAACACCATTTTGTTTTCATATTGGCATTAATATGGAGTAGAGGAAAAGAAGAGGCCGCACCATGTACAAGCTAATTGAATGGAAAAAGGGTGGAATCGAATTTGAGGTGGTGGAAGATTGAAATTCTACATAGACAACTTGGAATAGAGGGAATTGAATAGAGTTAGAGTCTGGAGAAGCCACCATATGGAGTATGCTTTTTTTTAAGGGTACAATAGATTGGATAGAAGAATATCCGAAGGGAGTATGCAAAGAAAGTAATGGGTCTGTAATCATTGAAGGTGGAGTGGTAAACTTGAGAATATGATAGTGTGAACAAGTAGAGGGAGATGAGGAGTAGGAAGTTAGAAAGACAAGGGAGTGTCTGGCTTTTGTAATGTAATTTTGAATTGAATAAAGATATTTGATTGTTTTTTCAAATTTGAGTTCATTATTGAGTGCAATCATGATTGATTTCAAAATTGACACAAGTTATTGTCAATTTTTTTGTGATAATAATTTTTCAGTCTTTTTGTAATCTAGTTTGTGAACTTAGTTGAGTTTTGTGTTTTTTCTCTACATCAGGTTGGAAAAATAGTCCATCGATTTGGCATAATGAAGCTTGTTGATTCATGAACTTGAGAATTGTTTACATGACCACCTAGAATAACACACTTTGATTTTTAGTGGAGCCATGGGTTTCATGAGTGAATTTACATCCTTATAAGAGAACTATTTTGTCTAACATATTGAATAAATGGTGTTGGTATTTGAGAAAAAATTAAGACTGAGGTCTCTTTACCTTACTGAATAAAATCCTTTTTAGTACTAAACCTCATTTTTGTGTCTTATTGTGTTTGTATTATTTGTCTTATGTTTTCTATGTGTCTACTTTGTGTCTGTATTAATTAATTAATGGGAAAATATGGATACAAAAAATATGGAAATAATTAAGTAAATAGTTAAAAAATTATTTAATTATTTATGAAATTAAAAATCAATTTTTGGGTGTCTATAGTGACTATGAGAATTGTCATCCTTGTCTCAAGAGATGTAAGTGTATTTATGTATTATCCAATATTTGTGTAATTTTTAAAGGGTAGGTGGTAAAAAACTTATTTATATTTTTAAATAAATATATTAAACTAAGTTCCTAAGTATAAATGTTTACAAACCACATTTAATAATTTAAATAGACCCTTCTTCCATTTTCATATTGTAACATAGAAAAAGGGATCGTAGGTCCTAAATGTAAAGAACTTAGGATTTAAGGGCCCTTTTTCCAAGTTACATTAGATCAATAGGGTGTATAGATTGACTATTGACCATGAAGGTGAGAAAATTAGACCTAGATCTACATCTAATTGAGGATGGTAATGGAATGGAAATGATTTGGAATGATTAAACTAATTAGAATATGTTCCATAATATGTAAACTATAAGATATTGACAACTAATAGATTGAAACAGTAATTTGGAGGTGGATCTAGAAAGTGCAAAGTAATATGTACCAACCTAGAAAATATTCTTTCAACAATTGTGGAAAGACATAGTAACCCAAGGGAATCTAAGTCCCTGATTGGGGATCCTACTCAACTTTTGGGGTCCTCTGGAAGTAGATATGAGACTTCTATTTTATCTTGTAAAGTTGTCGAAATGTTATTGGATAATTCTATAGGTGAGTTTCCATGATTTGACAAGATGTAGGACTTTGAATGCAACAATGGAGAGTTTTTCTCCAAGATTCCTTCAATTCTCTTTAGCTTGAGATATGCACATTCACAAAGAGAGGAAATGTTCGGCCATTTTAGGGGCTTGCCTTAGTCAAACCCCATGTAATTGTTTCCATTTCCACAATGACAATGTTAATGATAGAAATGATAATTGAAAGGAAGGAATGATGAAACCACAAAGTGATACAACTCACCACCCTTTAATGGCTTCCCTTAAGGGTTAAGTCAGGTACATCACCTCAAGGATTGGGATCTTGTTTTCTTGAATGCTTGAATACTTTGGAGACCTACAACAAATGGTTAGCCTTCACAAAAAATGATAACATGAATATATGAACTCACACACACTTTGACATAATTCTTGGATCTTGAATTTCTATAATAAAGCTCTAAAATGTTTCTCTTGAATTTCTCTGGAATGTTCTCAATGTTCACCTCTTTCTTGATTCTTTCACTTCTAGTTTCAAATGGTGAAAAGACTAGGTATTTATAGGAATTTATCTTATTTCTCAAAAATTAGATATTGAAGGCTGACATTGAAATTTGAAATTTGAATAATTAAATGCCACCAACAATATGCCCAAAAATGGGTCCTAGCGAAGAAGGGGTACCCATACACCCAAGGGAATATGGGTCCTAGACCAAACTTTTAGGATATTAAATGTCAAGAACAACATATGATTTGGATGAATTTATTCAATGCTTTTGTTTATTGAAAAATGATACAAGTGGGCTTTGAAATACATAATTTTGGGACATTAGGAGGTCAATTAGGCTCAATAATTTAGGAGGGCCAAAAAATAATGCAAAATTGTCAAGGGTAAAATTTTTTGACATTACATTTAGTCCCCAATTTAGTGAGTATGAACTTACGCTCAAACTCACATTAAAGTAGAAAATATATGTCAAGAGGGGTCCAATTGTATAAATGTTGAAAATATTGGATGACTAAGGATCAAGGGGGTTGTGAAAGCCCCTAGGTTCCAAGATCCCATGGTATACCAACATAATCACAAAGGAACACACACATATGTATGATATCAAACAAGACAACATATACAAACATACATGTCAAAAAAATGAAGAGAAGATGATGAAGACACATGGCACAATGGAAAATAAATATGAAAATGAAATAAAAGATGATGTAGCATGAAGAGGACGCATGAAAAAAACATAATAATAAATAAAACAAAAGGTTATTACTAAAGGGATTTGAGTTGATAAGGAAAAGAGACCTTAGTCTTAAATTGTCTCAAATGCCAAACATCATCCATCAAATAAATCTTAGCTCGCATAAGGACTAGCAAGTTGTGTTATGCAACATCACTCATCAACCACATGAATCCACTAGCAAGCAAGTTTTATTATGATAGGTGGCCATGTTAAAATGGGTTCATGACTCACAACATATCAAATTTTGATATTTTCTAAGTGATCCCCCAAGACAAGGATGATAAACATACTACTTCTACTAGGTTTATGCATAACAAGGTGGAAAAATGAGAAACACACAATAGGTCTATAAGGTGTGACAATTACAAGGTGGAAAATGAAAAACACATACTAGGTCTACAATGTGTGTCCATAACAACCTTGATAAGGTGCCAAAAATTATCAATGTGCTATGCCAATGCTACACTAAGTTCAACTCCCATGAACAAAGTGAAGAAAAAATGTCAAGATTAAAACCTCAAGGGATGTTATAATACCACTAAAAAAATTTCTTAAACAATAAAATGTCATTTCCAATTACATGAAGGTCATGGCTTAGGGAACATCACACATGACATCACCACCAAGAGAGGACTAATCAAGGAATATAAAATCATACCTTATGGAACACTTGTCATAGCATTACCACCTAGGAGAACATCATATGCCAAGAAAGGTCACACTATTATGGGATATCAAGCCTAATATCACCACAAAGGAAATATGCCACATGGATTAAGAAGGACACACTTTGGTTAAGAAGGTCACACTTCGTAGGAGATGTATGCTATCATCACTAAGAAAGAACCATTTCCTAATGAATGAGGAACTATATGACCCCCTTAAAATGCCAACACAATTGCTATGTTGGTATTTTAATGAGAAAGAGGTGAATAGGCGATCCTTGAAAGGAATGCATTCCTCCAAAAAACTAGTTATCCTTGCCCCCCAAGCATAGAGACAAGGATAACCACACCAAATACCATCATGTTTCTGCCATAAAAAATATTGTTGCACTTGAGATTGTACCACCATGAATGGAAATGAGAAAAAGACATAAAGCTACAGATGCCACATAGTGATGAGCAACATGATAGGATGAAGATCATTATCAATTAGAGGAAGTGGGTGCATCAACACAAAGAAGAGCACCACAATCATGAAGATGTATTCTATTACTCAAGGCCTTACATTTATTTGTATAATGACCATGCACTCGATGATATACACAAAATGATTTTTTTTTGTAGAATTTATTTTGTTTTCTTAGAGGAAGAGCAATCAGGAAGGCTTTGAGAAGCCTCAACAAGATATTATCTTGATCAATGTTAGGGGACATTTATTTTTCTTGTGAAGAAAATATTTCTTTCTTATTACAAGATTCCATACAGACAC
Organism: Sequoia sempervirens; assembly: GCA_007258455.2. Taxonomy (NCBI): domain Eukaryota; kingdom Viridiplantae; phylum Streptophyta; class Pinopsida; order Cupressales; family Cupressaceae; genus Sequoia; species Sequoia sempervirens. Next base: position 157,418,679 of record VDFB02026320.1, read on the forward strand.
AAGAATATTTAGGCTTAGATTGTGATATTTTGTACTCTCCCATAAAGGAGGGTATACAATCTAATGCTCCTTGATTATCCTCAAAAGATATGTCTGCATATGAATCATTTGTATTAGACTCTTTGGATTTTGAGGGTGAGATCTGAGACTCCCCATTGAAAGAATGTGTAAAATCTAGCAACCCTTGATTATCATCTAAGAGTTTTTTTGTAGGTGAAAGATAATTAGGATTACCATAAACTTATATAAGTTCTATGTTTAAATTTGGAATCAAAGTATTAAGAGAGTTGGAAGTGTTATGATCATGTTGAACTTCTAAATTATAACTTATTTTATCTTCTTCAATCATGTATATCTTGTTATATTGTATTCATATTTCATCTCACGGTGAAGAGTAGATGGTACTCCCTTCATGGCATGAATCCATGGTACACCTAGGAGAAGATTGTATGAGAGAGGTCTTGACATGATATGGACAAGAGTAGGAAAAACTATAGGTCCAACCTCGATGGGTAATGTTATCATTCCTAATGGTTTCCTATTAACATTGTCAAATCCATGAATATTAACATCATTGGGTTCTATAAGATTCTTGTTCACACAAATTTTATCTAGGATGTCAATGCTACAAAAATTAAGAATTTCTCTATTGTCTATAAGAGTATGCCTAACAAAAATTTCATTAATGATCACCTTTATCATTAAGTCATTATGTTTATTTTAGATCTCAAGTGAGGGTAATTCATGTTGTGGGAATGTAATATACAAATTTGTCACTTGTATACAATCAAATGAAGTATCCATTGCTGGCAAGAGACACTGCACATGTTTTCTAGTGTTGTCATTGATGGAAACCCTTATTAGTAAGTTGATCTGCACATTGTCATTTTATCATACCAGCAAACTAATTGAAGATCAATGATTATTTGTCAAGTTAGAACAAAGAATTTGGGAGAATTTTGTTCTTCAATTCACATGAAAATTTTATGTTATTATTTTTTGTTGTGGATCTCAGGGAGGATTGTTTGATGCATGATCTATGTTATCTATAAATCTTGGTGCCTCATATTGATTTGACTATAAGTTAGAAGATCTGGTTGACTAATTTTATGTTCATCAGTGTATGAAGGCATACTTGGTAAATGTTGCATGTCGTAGATATTTTAGGAGTTATTGTTTAAGTATTTTTTTGTTCCAGAAATTTGATTTATTTCCTCACTATGTTGTGGCTGAATTTTGTGGATGCACATTGAATATTATGCATGATTTGATCCAACAGTTTGTAAATATTTCTCATTTTGTTGAAGCCAACATGAAGCGATTAAATCCTTAGTAGCAGATATATATAAGTGATTGATTGTATCATCTTGATGTATGTTGGAAGTGAGCTGATGTATGTTACAAATGTCAGAAGGTCAGTAGAGCGATTATGCATAGTTTCTCTTGTGCATTAAGGATTTTTTATGCGAGTTGAAGTAGAACAAAGAAAAAGTGTAGAATCATTAAGAAGGTCCAAAATTTGATTGATGAGCCTAACTGAAACTATAATCAGACATTTTTAGATACTAGTTTCTCAGTTCAAATTCTTTAGAAGTTATCCAAAATTTTGTAAGGTAGTAAGCCTTTCAGTTTATGAGCAGTGAGCTCTAGGCAGTGTTCCTGAATGAAAGTGTATTCCCATTTTGTAAACCTTCATTTTGAGTATACTCAGAAAATATTGTAGATTGACCTCCACTGTGGTTTTTCCCTTAACAGGGTTTCCACATAAAAATACTTGTCTTATGGTGTTGTGATTATGTCTTATTTTAATGTATCTTTATTTTGGGTGAATGTTATATGTATTTTAAGGATCAGATTAATGAAGTTAAAAACTGTAGAACATTGATTGACCCCCCCCTCTTAGTGTTCCTTGATTCCAAAAATTGGTATCAGAGCAAGGTTCCTCAGAAGAAGTTTAAAATCTTGAGGAAGATCTTGGAAAGTATTTCAATGGATTCAAACAGTCTTCAACAACAACTCATGGTGGCCCTAGATGATCTTGACCAGTCAAATTCTGAAGTCCGAGAATTACAAGCAAATCTCATGAATGTTGAGAGATTCATTAAGTCATTGAAAGAAAAAATTAACAAGTCCAAGGAGAAGAGAAGGGAAATCTATGATCAGATCAAGCAAGAAAACAATAAATGCATTATAGATGAACAACTAAGTCAAGCCCTGAAGTAAAAGATAGAAGAATGTGAAAAGTTTGCTAGGGATAATGCAGTTCTAAAGCATGAGATGGAATCCATTATGATGAGGATGACCAGGGAGATTGAAGATAGGAAGAAGAATGAAGAAAAGATTCTCAATCCTTGAAAGAAAAATCTGAAGAATGCAGCCGAATTACTAATGGATTCATTCAGTTGGAACTTGAGTTAGAACAATCCAGTCACAATGAAGAAGATCTTGAAAAGTAGATTGATGATATTAGAGATGAACTTGCTACAACAAATGAATTCAAGGAAAAGTTCAAGATTAGCTCAGCCAAGCTTGATGAATTGATTAAAATTCAGAGGACTAATGGTGACAAGCAAGGTCTTGGATATGATAAAGGAGAAAGTTTCAGATCTGGACAAAGGAGATTTAGACAAGGAAATCAGATGAATCAACCTGAAAGATATTCGGTAAGACAACATAATGCTCAAAAATTTAATGGTAACTATTATGTTTGCAATAAATTTGGTCATATGGTGGCTCAATGCATAAGTAGAATGAATTCAAGTGGTCCATCATTCTCTGGTCAGTGCTTTAACTATAACAAGTATGGTCATAATTCAAATGAATGCAAAAACATGATAAACAACTTTTATAGAGATGTTAGATGTTATGCATGCAATAGAATTTTCCATATTGCTAACTAGTGCAGATCAAGAGAAAATCAGTGGAACAACTGGTCTAGAAAAAGAAATGTGGTGTGCTACAATTACAAAAAAACCATTCATATTGCTAGATTTTGTAGAAGAGGTTTGGTAAATCAAAGAAGAAACATGCAGAAGGATGAAAAAGGAAAAGGGAAAGTTACTATAGATGAGATCAGGAAGCAAATGAAGAAGACATGGGTGAAGAAGAGTCCCTCTATTGTAGGAAATGAGCTAGCACCAGAATTAGCTTCTAGTAATTCCTCTAGGAATTAGATTAAGGCCTCTAGCCTAGGGGGAGTTGTCAAGAAAATCCTTTAACCCCCTACTGGTAATGGACACTGGGATGTGGATGAGTGTTGTGATGGCATTGATGATACACAAATGTTGTTGAACAGTTGGAGAGTGTATTTATGTAGAATTGAAGGTCCACAGAAGAATTATCTCTCATAGTGTATGGAAACAAGGTATCCGGATGAGTTAGGGTAAAGGCATTTATTACATCAAAAAGGTTAGGAGTGTGAATGATAAAAGGTCATTTCTATCTTTCATTTGTCACTTTGTATTTTGAGAAGTTTGGAGAGCTCTGAAGTGAACTTTGGTGAAATTTGGGAGGATTCAAGTGTAAAGTTGTTTCAAAGATCAAACCCTAATCTAACAAAAAGGTATTTATCGAGAAAAATTGTAAACCTGTGAATTTGTGAAAATGGCTACTCCATTGGTAGTTGAATTCAAAGATAGACCCCGTTTGAAATTCAAGTGGCATCCTTTCAAATCTATTGAGACTGAGCCCTTAGGTGCATTTTCATTTGTTTCATATGGCATCTTGCATATTGAAGATATTAGGGAATACATTAATGCTAATATTAAGGAATCAGGGAGCTCACAGTTGTTGAATTTATATTCCAATCACATTGTTGGAGAGGATTTGTGTATTAAGTTTGAATTCAAAATCCTAGAGGAGAAGAAATTCACGTAGATTGTGAAATTCCCCATGTTTGATGAAAATGAATGGGTCTGGTATATCTTGAGCTGAGTTCATGATGAATTTATGTGGTTGAGTCAACCTTTCAAGATTACAAAAGAAGCCATAAGCGTTGTTACAGGTTTAAATTCCTCCAATGTATTGCTGATCTTGAAGTCTATGAAGAATCAGATAGTCACTAATGCAACTGGTTTGGTATTTGATAAAAGAGCTATGACAATTGATGATATTATTGACGTGGGTGTGAAATTTTCCTTGATGGTCATTGGTTACAAGATATATCATTCCAGCTAAGAAAATTATGTATCTGATACAACAATATATGCAACATAGCATATGGTGAAGGAGAATGTAGAGTATGATTTATGTGAGTTGCTTCAAAGTTAGCTTATGGAGAATCTTGGTAAGATGAAGAAAGATAAGAATAATTCCTTCAAATATGGTAATTTATTGTTGTGTGTATTCTTTTATTTCATGAATGAAGTTCTGGGAGTTAGTAAAGTGAATTGGAAAAGTGATAAGCCTATAGCTATTCATATTAGAGATATCTTGTATGGAATTGGTGATAGTAAGACAAGGAAAAATATTATCTGGGGATATTTCAACAATTTTTAGAATGAGATGCAAGCAAGAGAGAGAAATCCTACTTCTATTGTGAAGAATTAAAAGGAGTCAATCTGTTTTACAGTTGACATTGATTAATGCTTGATGGAGGCTGTAGATCCTAGAATGGTTTGGATTATGCCAATGGGTTATGAAGTTGAGGAGAGCATCTTGGAACTATATGCACAAAATTTGTTGAGTAAGCCTTTGGATCCATCTGAAGAAAGGTTTGGAACATATGTAGAGAAGAATATGCAAGTCCATGAGCAATTGTGTTGGTTTGTTTTTACACTGTAACCAAGTTTTTCGTCTAATCTACCTATGGAATTGCCAATTCCAATCAAAGGCAACTCGAAGGACCTGGCCAACTGATGAGGAATTTAAAAAGCCTCCTACACTTTGGGATCTGCAAGACCCAAGAGGGTGATCCCTTAATGTGTTTACAACCTTGTACCATTATTGTAAACAACATTAACAATAATAGATAATCTCACTTAATAGCTCAAAACAATAGGATAGTACTGAAATAAATTGGCTATTTATTAGTAATATCAACTATTTGGAGCATGAGATAATTACAACACAACCACAACATAAGATAGTCATTTGATTTGCAATTTTTAGCAAGCTCTAGGAAAAGACAAACAAATACAAATTCATATGAATAAGTACAACTTAGATCAGTGCCATATATCCATTGGGGAGTCAAATTCACAAGTATTTAAGGGTTTATGATAGATGTAACACATAACATATGAAATCCATGATAACATTGCATTACAATCTCATCAGTATGCATTCTAACCCAATACTACTTACCAAATCCTTATATAGAACACATCTGCCTACAATCCCATTCAAGCATTTTAAGTAATTCTTTGAATTAAAGCTAAAATAAAATTGTACACACCACAACAGTGAGATGGATAAAACAACCCTTAGTTATTTTATTCAAAGTTTAGATATGCATGTATAATGGAGATACATGAGCTTGAATTTATCATTTCAACTCAAATGTTAGTACTGTGATACAACATTAAATCCCCATGAACTCAAAACCTAAATTTCATTTCTCTCTAAAACCATCAGACTTTACAATTTTCTCTGCAACTTCACCTAGACTCGACAAAAAATATCTAACTTGCTAACCCGTACTTCTGGCCTTGAAATCCTTCTTATAGAGAATGAAGGAGAAAACAAGCATTGGGCTAGAAAATACACATGTCACCAGACAAATGAAGCACCTGGTGATATTCCAAAATTTGTTACAACAACCATCACCTTGGAGAATATTCATGTTCATCATGCTAGCTAAGAAAAGTTTGTTGTAGCATCAAAAGTCTCAAGAATCCCATGTCGAGACCACCATCAAAGAAAAATTGGAAGCCATTGTAACCACAACATCTGATTTAAAATGACCCTGGTTGTCCATTCTTTTATTCTTCCTCAAATATTTGGTTACCCATTTCTGGTATTCTTCATCAATCGGTGGAAATATTTGATGTAGATTTAAATTCTAGCCGTCAATCCTTCAGTTAGATCAAATCATAGAATAGTCATCTTCAAAACAAGCTGACACAATCACCAACGTGACAATAAAGGGCCCACCATACAATACTCTGTGAAGGAAATCCAAGTGGCGGTCGCTCACGATATTGTAATCCCACAACTTCTGATCATGCGATGGTGGGAAACCGTTGATCTTGAACATTGGTGATTTCGTTCCTTCAACATAGTCGCCAACCATATCGTTAACAATCGAGCAGCTTTCCCACCAAGATTGTAACAGATCTGTCGATTTAAAACACGTGCACCTCACAAGCACTTTAGTAATCCGCCTTTTAATGTATTAAGGCCGGATAGTATTTCCTTTATTCTTTCGGCTTCATCAGATGAGACCTTGCAATTTTGGATCACGTGATGGCAGGCAACTGTTGATATCTGACAATAATTGATCGACAACACACAAACTTATCTCCATCAGCCTCGCCAAGGAAGTCCACATGGTGCACGCTCGTGATATCACAATCAACCAAAGCACTGTGGTGGGGCCATCACGGGATGGCGGGGAATAGTAGCACAAATTTGATCCCTTAGAAAGGACACATGGCGCCTGCCCATGGTATTGCGATCAATAAAGATCTTGCAATTCCCGATCATGCGATGGCTGGCAACCATTGATATCTGAAGCCAATTGATCAAAGGTAGTGCAAATTTCATCCCTCTGCAAAATAAAACATTTATTAAAAGGAGAAGGAGACATTACCAAGCCAACGTTAAAGAATGACATAAGTTGTTTTTAAACGATGAAACACGGGGCCAACCAAGACTTAGGAAAATGAAACCCCGTGGAGGAAATAAGAATTAAGACCAAAGGGACCAAGCCTAGATGAAATGATAGAACATAAGTCATTTTAAAACCCCTCAAAAAGTAACATTGAAATAGATCCTGACCAAGGCGTAAAATAAACACAAGGGTTTTACATGTAGGTAAAGCTAAAACCCCAACCCTAAGAAATTTTCAACACCATGAAAGACTAGTAACACCAGGTAGGGTAGGAATGGAACATAAGGAGAAAAAATTTGAAGTTCCATCAGTGGCTCCAGTTGGGGACATTCATTCCACTGGAATGAAGAGAGAATTTAGAATCTCAAGTAGAGCATACCAAGATGCAGAGACGACCAAAAGGGATTGTTTGGACAAAAAAACCCAAACTATGTACAAGATATATACAAAATATACAAACCTAATCTACTGTTCATGGAAAAGAATACTTCAAGTGAAGTATAACTTCAAGAACTATCCATGAACTGGCAGGTCAAGAATATCCCTAGTCATATCTTGGAGGAAGTACGAATCTTCACTCTACTTTCTATTAATCAAAAGTGGACCCAACCAGATTGCATCAAACTTCCCATGTTTCCCTTTATCTTCCAATCTAGCATAAAATAAACACATTAAAACCAAATATCCATCTTTGAAACTCCTTGCAGTTGTCCTCTTGTCATACAAATTCTTTACTTGCAATTTCACTTCTCTTTTTCAACTTCATCTGGTGACCCCAGGCCACCAAATGAAAAAGGGGAGTCAACATTTACCTCTTTGAAACACAATTCTACAAAAAGAGTTGACCTGCCTCAACTCATGCTTGCCTCTATTAAACCATAACAACATTGGTGACTGTACCCTTGCAAACACAAGCATCAGGTTGCCTTCATGCAAGTGAAAACTTGCTGTCTATTCAACTTTGTCTCATGGCAGCCAAATCAAATATGCCACATCACTATCATTTTCTTCATTCTTTGATTTTGTATCAAGTGGCAAGATTTGAAAATGGGGATCAAGACCATATGAAAGCACAGTCTAATCACAACCATTTTCTTGATTAAACATGTTTGTGCCTCTCAATAGGCCATCATATACAACATCATCAACATGTTCATAATCACTAGGCATTTGAAAGTTAGACATACTCTCAAAATACTGATTTTCATGTGGCAAAAACTGATTACGTTCATCATGTAAATCACTCTCAAGCTGAAAACAACTTGTTTCAATGTTCTACACATTGCCACATTCAATGAAAACTTCTTCCAACTAACAAAAATAGCACTCACAATTTGCTATGTGGTTGGTACTATTAAGGTAATTTTGATCATTACTTTGCACATCAAAATTTATACCATCACAAGAACTTGCCAGAAGATTTTTCTCATCATGCAAACTATCTTCAAGTGTATTCAAAGAGATACACTCATGCATTAGCACACTCTGTACTTGTTCTTCATCATGCTGGTAGTGAGAGTCATAAGAAATTTCAGACTCATCATCTGTAGTCATACAATCATCTTCTGAACATAGCATATCATCATCTTCAATATCACAGGCTTTCCCAATAACAAGCACTTATGGTTCAGAAAGACAATATGATTTCTCATCGAAATCAACCTCTACATCCACATGAAAAGACTCATGGCTAGGCTCATTCAAGTCAACAAGAAAAAAATTATTTAAATCTGCATCGAATTTTTCAAAACTTGGCTCATTAGATGCACAATCTTCATAGTCATCTACTACTTCAAAATCATCAAAATAGATCTCTGAGTTTGCATCAGCATTCACACTATCATACTCATCATACATTGCATCATTGCAATCATATAGCTGCATGTCTTCATCCTCATTATTATCATCATGATCAGCTGGTTCATAATTTGAAGGAGAATCAGATTCACTTGCATCATACCTTACACCATGAAGATCATCATCATTGTCAAAGACAAAAGATGCATATTCAGTGGTCAATAGATCTGAGATTTGTTCATAACTTAATAGATCATTGTTCTGATCTATTCCTTCAACTATTTCCTCTTCTTGATCTTCACTTGAATTGGATACATTATCAAATTGCAAATCAGGGTATGCCAAAACATCATCATCATCAAAGTCTGAAAACTCAATGGGCTGATCATAAATAGGGTCTCCCCAATCATAGGAGATTGAATTGTTAACAACATTGTTAGGAACATGGTCACAATCTGTCATAGAGAACAAACCATCCACTTGTCCATCCTTACTCACCACTAGGATGTCATAACAATAATCCACATCTCTTTGTACTTCAACATTGGACTGGATGTCCTCATTGAGTTTGTCATTTACATCCTCTTGAGGGTAGACATAAACATCTTCTCTATCAAACTAAAAACCATCAATGGTTTCCTCATTGCAACTTCTTGTAGTTGATCTTTCAAACTGAAATTCATCACATACTCTGTCACTTGTAGCTGGTAAACTAATGTTCTCAAGAGAATTCCCTAAGTCAGAAAATTCAAATGTCTTGTCATGGAGATTTATACCAAAGCTACATTCAACCCTTGTAAGATTGACATGGTCAACTATATTACAACATTGCTAATTGCACTTCTCTTCTTCAAAGAGTAAGTCCAACTGATATCTTTCATTATGTTCTTGGCTCAGAAGACTCAGCTGCTGATTCTCAGTTTGGTATACTTCTTTTGTAAGTTGCCCATTAACAAATTTTTCATCATCTGATGATGCATCTTTTTCATCTTCTACCTTCTCAACTATGCACTTGTTTGAAGACCTTTGATCGTTCACATTCACATAGTTGTTGATTTCATCAGCATGTTTACTGACAATTGAAGACAACAAGCTTTGCATATATTCATTCCTCTGCTTCTCCAAATTGTCCAAGACTATGTAAGCCATCTGCATAGTCAATATTTCAAAATATTTTAACAATGCACTAGATCCTTCTTCATAAGCTTCAAAATACATATGAATAGAATATGATGTGCTAGGTCTGAAATTGTCTAGGATTAGTGACAAGGAAACAACAAATCTATGACTAAAATCAACACTTGACTCTTTATCTTGCTTCTTGATCTGCTTTAACCTTATGAGGTCATAAGGATCTCTCACAAACTCTTTTCTATAAGCATTCACCAATTTATCCCAGCAAGGAAATGAATTCTCAGGAAAACTCAAATACCAATCCCGAGCTCTTGCTTCAAGGGACCATCTAACAAAGAATCTCATCCACATATCTTGATATTCAAATGAGTGTTTCTCCATGAAGCTGGAAAAACTTTGACATGTGCATTTCCTTCACAAACATTATATCCATAAAATCTAGGCATCTTCTTGTAGACTTGAGCTGGCATACTTTGGATTTTGTAATCAACCCATGACAAATCTAACTGAGCATACAATGGATCAAAGGAATTGACATAAGGTGCAACAACTTGACAGGTAGACATAGTTGGATAGTCTCTTAACTGGGCTTGTGAAAACATCTTGTTTCTTTCATCCATCTCTTTAGGCCTTCTTTCAAGACTGAACCTAGGCTTATTAACTCTTGGATTCTTACACTTTTTGGTATTAGATGCTTGAAGATCATTATAATTTTGACATTTCTTAACAAGCCGAATCAAGTTCTTTGCAAGTATGGCTACTTTACCTTGATGATCCATGGGTATTACAATTCAAGGCTCTCTAATTATGCATAATTACAATCATGACCATATGAAGGATTATAATGACAATTAATGAAATAATGACAACCTGGACTTGAAATGTATGACAATACAAATGGATGGAAATCCTTAAGATGTACAAATACATTCTATCCATCCAAATTAACAAAGATTTGAGCACTAGACAAAATTATTTCAACAGAACTACAATTACATTCAACATATCCAACAAATGGAAGTGTTCAAACTTCAATTCACTATCCTTTGCCTTAATTAGTACTAAATCAATCAATAGGGAACCACAATTTCTCTCTAAGATGTTCAAATATGTGAAAAATACCTGGAAACATTGCAACAGCTGCAAATTTTTTGGAAATATTGTAAATCTAGAACTGTATTCTTTAAATCTTCAATAGGTTCTTTTGACAGAGTTGCCACCTCTCTTCAAAGAGGAATGAACTTCTAATAGCATGAAGTTCTTTCACAAATAAATCTATCTATGAGTTCCTTCCACCGTCAGAGCACCATAGATCATGTAACTTTCAGGTTCACTGCACAAATTTTTCTCCAGGCTTGAAATTCTTCAATATTTGAACTAAATGCAAAATGGAAAACAATAATATGACTCTGTGACTAAGTATTCTACACTTGGAGATTCAAGTTTCTCCCCAATAGAGTCACCATTTTGTTGGTTTTTTTTTACACTGTAACCAGGTTTGTCTTCTAATCTACCTATGGAATTGCCAATTCCAATCAAAGGTAGCTCGAAGGACCTGGACCAACTAACGAGGAGTTTAAAAAGCCTCCTACACTTCAGGCTCTGCAAGACCTGGGAGGGTGATCCCTTAATGTGTTTACAACCTCTACACCATTATTATAAAAAACATTAACAATAATAGATAATCTCACTTAATAGCTCAAAACAATAGGATAGTACTAAACTAAATTGGTTGTTTATCAGTAATATCAACTATCTAGAGCATGAGATAATTACAACACAACCCACAACATATGATATTCATTTGATTTGAAATTTGTAGCAAGCTCTAGGAAAAGACAAACAAATACAGATTCATACGAATAAGTACAGCTTAGATCAGTGCCATGTATCCATTGGGGAGTCAAATTCACAAGTATTTAAGGGTTTATGAAAAATTTAACATGTAACATATGAGATCCCTGATAACATTGCACTACAATCTCATCAGTATGCATTCTAACCCAATACTACTTACCAAATCCTTATACATAACACATCTGCCTACAATCCCATTCAAGCATTTTAATTAATTATTTTAATTAAAGCTAAAATGGAATCGTACACACCACAACAATGAGATGGATAAAACAAACCTTAGTTATTTTATTCAAAGTTCAGATATGCATGTACAATGCAGAGATATGAGCTTGAATTTATCATTTCAACTCAAATGTTAGTACTTTTATACAACATTAAATCCCCATGAACTCAAAACCTGTTACAGAATGAATCAAAACCTAAATTGCATTTCTCTCTAAAACCATTGGACTTTACAATTTGCTCTGCAACTTCACCTAGACTCGACAAAAATTATCTAACTTGCTAACCTGTACTTCTGGCCTTGAAATCCTTCTTATAGAGAATGAAGGAGCAAACAAGCATCAGGCTAGAAAATACACATGTCACAAGCCAAATGAAGCACCTGGTGATATTCCAAAATTTGTTACAACAACCATCGCCCTGGAGAATATTCTTGTTCATCATGCTAGTTGAGAAAAGTTTATTGCAGCATCAAAAGTCTCAAGAATCCCACGCCAAGACTGCCATCAAAGAGAAACTGGAAGTCGTTGTAACTACAACATCTGATATACCACAACCTTGGTAGTCCATTCTTTTATTCTTCCTCAAATATTTGGTTAGCCATTTTTGGTATTCTTCATCAGTTGGTGGAAATATTTGATGCAAATTTAAATTCAAGCCATCGATCCTTTAGTTAGATCAAATCATCGAATGACCATCTTCAAAACAAGCTGACACAATCACCAATGTGACAATAAGGAGCCCACCATACCATACGTCGTGAAGGAAATCCATGTGGAGGTCACCTGCAATATCGCAATCCATCAACTTCTAATCATGCGATGGCGGGCAACCGTTGATCTTGAACATCGATGATCTCATTCCTTCAACATAGTCACCAACCGTATCATTAACCATTGGGAAACTTTCCCACCAAGAGTATAACAGATCTGTCAATTTAAAACACATGCACCTCACAAGCACTTTAGTAATCCACCTTTTAATGTATTAAGGCCCAACAGTATTTCCTTTATTCTTTCGGCTTCATCGGATGAGACACGTGGCGCTCACCCGTGATATCTCGATCTTGCAATTTTGGATCACGCGATGGCGGGAAACCGTTGATATTTGACAATAATTGATTGACGACACACAAACTTATCTCCATCGACCTCACCAAGGAAGTCCATGTGGCACCTGCCCATGATATGGCAATCAACCAAAGCACTGTGGTGGGGCCATGAGGGGTGGCAGGGAACGGTAGCACAAATTTGATCCCTCAGAAAGGACACATGGCACCCACTCATGATATCACGATCAATAAAGATATTGCAATTCCTGATCACGCAATGGTGGGAAACCATTGATATCTGAAGGAAAGTGATCAAGGGTAGCACAAATTTCATCCCTTTGTAAAATAAAACATTTATTAAAAGGAGAAGGGGACATTACTAGGCCAACGTTAAACAATGACATAAGTTGTTTTTAAATGATGAAACACGGGGCCAACCAAGACTTAGGAAAATGAAACCCCGCGGAGGAAATAAAAATTAAGACCAAAGGGACCAAGCCTAGATGAAATGATAGAACATAAGTCATTTTAAAACCCCTCAAAAATTAATAGCGAAATAGATCTCGACCAAGGTGTAAAATAAACACAAGGGTAGTACATGTAGGCAAAGCTAAAACCCCAACCCTAAGAAATTTTCAACACCATGAAATACCAGTAACACTAGGCAGGGTAGGAATAGAACATAAGGAAAAAAAAATTGAAGTTCCATCAAGTTGAAGAAACCAATGATAGTCTGGAGAGTAAGGAAAGAAGTGGAAGTCTTTGCAGAGAGCATGGGTATATCTGTAGAAGTTGTAATAGAATCTAGAAGGAAGAGAGAACAAGATGAAGCTACAAAAAAGTCTACTAGAATTGAATTTGCTAGTCTGGAAGCATCCTCTGACCAAACTAGATCAACAAGGAGCTCTGAACCCTTATCCAGTCATGCAAAGAAGTCAGCCCCTATAAAAGCTGAAGTAAAGGCATTCGGTAAGAGGAAAAAGAATAAGAGCACAAGAGTGTATTGGTGCAGGAGCACCCAAGGCTTTCAAAGAGTTGTTCAAGAACCAGGAGAGTGCAGGGGTTAGGAGGACCTTCCAAACAAATCAAAACATCAATTATGATGTATTGAAGCCTGTAATGGCATTTGAGATGAATAAGTGTAATGAGGGTGTTAAAAGTTTCAAGGTTCCTGATAAGGAATCTAGCTTAAAAATGCAATGTAAGGGGTAAATTATGTTTTAGGGATTTGATTAATGATATTATGCTTTAAATAGGTCAAATAAACTTGGATATTGAATATCCAATAGTTTTTAGGGGGTAGATGTTAATAAAATGAGAGTTTGTAATTTCAAATTTTCAAATTTCAGCTTAGGCGGGAAAGGGAGTTTTTAGCATTTTTGAGTTAATTAGGCATTATAATCAATCTAAAACAGTTTGAGCAGTTGGAGAATGGATTTATAAACCCAAGATATTCATTTTTACGGGGTTGGTCATCTTGGAAGAAGAGTTGTACGGACTGTTTCTGGAAATAAAGAAAAAAATATAGATTTCTTGCATTTTTTGATGTTTTTTTGATGAATCATTGATTCCGGTTGAAGATATACATTTTTTGATGCTTTGGTAACTTGTATTTGCATGTTTTAACATTCCCTACATGTTCTGGTAAGCATAATAGATCAATTCTACCACATTTTAATTGACTGTCCACAGGAAAAGTGCAGATTTTTGCCCTGTTTTGAGGGTTTTTAATGAATGAATGATCCATTTCATGGAGTGTATGGCTGAAAACCTATGAAATGGATCAAATATAACATGTATCATGAGAATCTAACAAATAAATGTGCAGGGAAGAGGAAAATTAACATGTGCACAGTGAATTAGCAAAGGAAAATGCATGAAGATGGACCCTAGGGTATAGCAGCAAATAATCTGCCTTAACAAGAGGTACATTTTTGAGTTGCAGTAGTTGAGAAATGATGAATGAATGGTGAAAAGTCAAAAATTAAGTCCTGGAAGTGTTTGGAAGTCCTAGAATCAAAAAGCCCTAGTTTTTGAGGCAAGTTGAGGAGGGGTTTGTGCTGGAGCATGTTAGAGGTGTCAGAGAGGGCTAAAAACTTTGATTCCTTGGTTTTGAGTCATTTTAGGAGACTGATAAAAGTTTCATGGTCAGGGGTTGAGTTTAAAGAGGGGTTGCTTTGTAAAATAGGGCTAATTAGGCCTAATTTTGAGGAAACAGCAGGGTTAGAAGCAAGATTGTCTGAAACAAGTGATGCCAAGGAGTTGATATGTTGTTATCCATCACAAAACACATCTGATACAATCACTAGATTAGAGGGTCATTTTCAAAGTTTGTGGAAAAAGACAAGAATCCATCGCCAAAGGCCTATTAGGGCTAGAAGGCTAGTTGAGCAGCAAAAGTGAGTTTTGATCAAAACAAAGGGTTTGGGTTTGAGAACCTTTTGAGTCAAGTTTGTTTAAGTCCCTTGAGAAAATTTAAGTGATTTGGAACCACATGGGAAGCAATTAAGTCATGAATGTAAAGTTTAGGCTTTATCTTCAAGTTGGTGTCTAGTGGAAAGGTTGTGAGTGAACCATTGAAAGTCTGATAACTTGGTGAGTTTCTTTCAAGATCCCTAACCCTCTAAATCATGTATGTAGTTGTTTCAAAAGATGAAGAGATAGAATCTAATGATGAAGTCAGATAAATAAATCATATGGGCACGAAAGCAACAATAGTCACTAAGGACAAGCCCTCAGATGAAAAAGAGAAAGGAAAGAAGAAGGTGAAGACTAAAAAACCTGGTATTCCTATAGAG
The DNA here is from genome assembly GCA_007258455.2 of Sequoia sempervirens. NCBI lineage: Eukaryota > Viridiplantae > Streptophyta > Pinopsida > Cupressales > Cupressaceae > Sequoia > Sequoia sempervirens. The sequence continues at coordinate 157,434,313 of VDFB02026320.1, forward strand.
GAAGTTGAGAGGTATAATTAAGGATGGTAATCTCAAGCCCCTATGTGAAGTGTATGGTACCTTTGATAGTGTTGGTCAAAGAATTATTAAAGAGGCTACAATAATGTATTTGAACAATTTCAATATGACTCTTGTTGAGATAATGGCATAGTTGCCTAAAGAACTGTATGAAATTTTGGAGATGAGGAGAGTTAGTGCCAGAACTGAAGAAGAGTAGCTGAGAGAATGGATTCTTTTAGATCTATGTTCGGTAATTTATATTGAGGATATGAAGTCAATCCTAAATAAAGAAAAAAGAGATTTCAAGAGAAAAACAAGAGTTAACAAACTTATGATTGGTAGGACTGAAGAGGTGGGAAAAGAAACTGAAACAATTATGAAGGAAGTTTTATTAAAGAAAAAAATTAATGTTGTCTCTGAAGAAGTACATGCTGAAGATATCTCATCTGGTCCAGTGGATGAAGAGGTAAATGGAGAAGTTAGAACTGATGAAACTCAGAGTCCTCCTGATGTGCACGATACAAAAGTACCTATGGAGACTAATGCTCCTAAAGTTGTGTTGGTTGAAGAAAAGGAGATATCAGCTGAAGAAGTTGAAATTCCAAAAGACAAGAAAAAATCTATGGCTAAGGAAATAGTGGTTGAGGAAAAGAAGGTTGATGTTAAGGAAGTTCATGTGGAAGCAAGAGACACTGCAGAGGCAATGAAGAAATTTTTGGAAGAATATTAGGAAGGATTTGACCTTGAGATGGGAGAAGGTCCTATTCATTTTTCTACTTTATCCCCAATTCAGGAAATGAAAGTTGCATCATTTGCATAGGCTAAGGCTAGGGAAGAAATTTTGAAGTCTCACATTGAGGATAGTGAGTTATTAAATCTTGCATCTAGTATTCTGGAGAAGATCATGCATACTCATGTTAAGGATCCATCTGGTTCTTCTTCTGGTGAGCTGAGGAAGCTTATTAATTCTGTAAGTACTCATTTTTAGTCACTTGAGAAGTCAACTTTGGTCAAGGTACAGAAGGAATTTGATGTCAAAAGGTTCAATAGGTTGAAATGAATGATAGCTAATGATAAATCTCTGTTAGCTACCTATGTGAAGAATGTTCAAAGTGCACTATCTGAAGGTGGAAAGATCTATAAGTTGTGTGTGTCTTTGTCTAAACTTACTGAGGACAATGAGAAGAAGATTAAGGATTATGAGAAATAGTTGGTTGTTATTTCTGATGCTTTTGATCCTTTAACTATTTCTGTTGGAGAGCAAGAAGGTTAAGTTATATCCCTACTTGACAAGATAAAGAATTTGAAGCATGATAATGACAAAGTTGTGGAAAGAGCTTGTGAACTTAGAGGCATAATTGGTCTGAAGATGGAAACTATGATGAATGCTTTGAAGGAAGCTCAAGATGCTATGGTAGTCAGTGATCCAGTGAACCTTGAATCTGCAGAAATGCAATCTTATTTATTATGTAGTCACATGACTATTTTGGAGAGTCTCAAGAAAGGTTGGGACACAAGCTTGAACCTGTTGAAGACCAATTTTGTAGATATTTACAAGTTTGTACATATGCAGTTTGAAGTTTTTGTTCTTTTATAGAAGTTTTGTATGTGGATTCCCCAACTTTTCCATTGATGTCAAAGGGGGAGAATAGAATAGTGAAAAATGTATATTCATCTAAGGGGGGGTTGTAGTTTTGAGTTATTGATGAAGACCTTTATAGAGTTTTGGTTGGAAGTGTATTTATGTTGGTACTGATGTGACACTAAGTCATTTTTCACTAAGTGTTGCCATCAATGCCAAAGGGGGAGATTGTTGGCAAGAGACACTGCACATGTTTTCTAGTGTTTTCATTGATGGCAACCTTTGTTAGTAGGTTAATCTACACATCACGATTTGATCATACCAGTAGACTGATTGAAGATCAATGATTATCTATTAAGTTAGAATAGAGCATCTGAGAGATTTGTGTTCTTCGATTCATATGAAAATTTTATGTTATTATTTTGTGTTGTAGATCTCAAGGAGAATTGTTTGATGCATGATCTATGTTATCTATAAATCTTGGTGCCTCATATCGATTTGAGTGTAAGTTAGAAGATCTAGTTGACTAATTTTATGTTCATTAGTGTATGAAGGCCCACTTGGTAAATTTTGCGTGTGGTGGATATTTGAGGAGTTATTGTTTAAGTATTTTTTTGTTTGAGCAATTTGATTTGGGTCCTCACTATGTTGTGGCCAACTTTTGTGGATGCACATTGAATATTATGCATGATTTGATCCAACAGTTTGTAAATATTTCTCATTTTGTTGAAGCCAACATGAAGCGATTAAATCCTTAGTAGCATATATATATAAGTGATCAATTGCATCATCTTGATGTATGATGAAAGTGAGTTGATGTATGTTGCGAATATCAGAGGGTCAGTAGAGAAATTATGCACAGTTTCTCTTGTGCACTAAGGATTTTTTATGCGAGTTGAAGCAGAACAGAGCATAAGTGCAAAATCAGTCAGAAGGTCCAGAGTTCGATCGATGAGCCTAACCAAAACTGTAATCAGGCATTTGTAGATGCTAGTTTCTTAGTTCAAATTCTTTGGAAGTTATCCAAACTTTTGTTAGGTAGTAAGCCTTTCAGTTTATGAGAAATGAGCTCTAGGAAGTGTGCCTGAATGCAAGTGCATTCCTATTTTGTAAACCTTCATTTTGAGTATACTCAAACAATATTGTGGATTGACCTCCACCGTGGTTTTTCCCCTAATAGGGTTTCCATGTAAAAATCCTTGTGTTATGGTGTTGTGGTTATTTGTCTTATGTTCATGCATCTTTATTTTGGTTGAATGTTATAAGTACTTTAAGGATCAAATTTATGAAGTTAAAAATTGCAGAACACTGATTCACCCCCCTCTCAGTGTTCCTTGATTCCAACAACCACATAATTTGGTCTAATAGAGGATGGTATATCAAACTTATAGAAAATATCTTGGAGAATACTATTGTATGTAGGTGATGTTTGAATCAAATCTCAAATGGAGATGTTTGATAGAGTATGATGAAGTTTCTCAACAAGATCATACTCTTTATCACTACATTGAGGAATGTTATATGTGAGAAACTATGTGATAACTTGATTGCTATGACACATCCCTACTAGTGAGTTGCATCACAAAGTTTAAAATAGAAACTAGAGGTTTTGGTTTGTTGTGAGGTGGTACTATGATGGGAGGTGATATAGGAGGTTCACTAATTAAAGGAGATCCAATTGTTACTTGAGCACTCATAACCTCAATAGACTTAACTTCTTGTTGATGATCTTCTATCAAAGGGAAATCTAATGTCACCTTAGCATCTTCATCTATGCAATCCATAAATTTTTCAATGGTTTCATCCTCTTATCCAACAATATCTTCACAAGTAGGTGAGATAAGGGGAGACAAACAAACAATATTCTCATGACGGTCGATGATTGCATCTTCTAACACCAAGACACCTTCTTCCAAAGTAGGTGAGGCATCAGGAGAAGAATAAATATGATTGGCATGTGATTGTCAGGGATTGTATTCTCTTTCACTAAGCTGACCTCACACATAGGAGAGATAGTGGGAGAAGGATCAATGAAAAACAACAAAAGAGGGGCAATAAACTCATTTTCATATGCTTGTAACAAAAGTTCCTTAATAAGTTCAACAAGATTTGACAATAGAATAAGAACCATGATAATAAAATAATTTTTCAATAAGAACATGGTGCAAACAATTAGTCTACAGATATGAAATACAAAAGTTTTACCCAAATTTCTAACAAATCAAGAAAAATGATACCTTTCTTGCACATGTAATAGCACTGTTTCAAAATTTCAAATTAGACATCTATAAGAAGGAATAGAGTGAAAATATAGAGACAAAAATATGTGCAGAGTTTCTATGAGACACCTATAGCAAGATAGGGATGCCCAAGGGTCTTTGAGTCCCTGACAGGGGTTCAAAAAATTGAAAAATTAAAATTTTATGTTGTTTAATGTTACTATTTTTGTTTGTAGAAAAGCTTAACAGTGATTTTTTCTAGAGTTTCTTCAATTTAAAACAATGAAATTCAAATACAAATGTGCAAAAATAAATGAAAATTTTGAATGCAATTTCTAGATCTTAATTATGCAATAGTTGACTGAGTCTAAGATTCCAAATTCTAAAAAATTATGATTTGATGTAAACTTGAAACAAAATAATTCAAATTTTCACTTTTTAGGCTTAAATGAAAGATGGAATTAATAATTTAATAAAATAATGCAAATTGAATGTAAATCTGATCTAAAGATAATTGAAACAAATCCAAGAACTTATGCTATACAAAATTTTGTATTTTTATGACTTTTTATGATGCCAAAATGAAACCCTAAATGTACAATGCAACATAATACAATGCAAATCTACACCTAGGGTTTGAAAGACTTCCAATTTTAGAAATTTTATAGTGTTGAATCTCGATTCACCAAAATGTAACATAGAAAAAGGGATCACAGGTCCTAAACACAAAGAACCTAAGATATGAGGGGCCTTTTTCCAAGTTACATTAAGATGTAGATCAACAAGGTGTATATATTAACTATCAACCATGAAGGTGAGCCAATCAAACCTAAATATACATCTAATTGAGGATGGGAATGGATTGGAAATGATTTGGGATGATTAAACTAATTAGAATATGTTCCCTAATATGTGAATTGCAAGATTTTGACAACTGAAAGATTGAAATAGTAATTTGCAAGTGGATCCAAAAAGTGTAGAGTAATATGTACGAACCCATAAAATATTGTTTTAGCCATTGTAGAAGGACATAGTCAACCAAGGGCATATAAGTCTCTAATAAGAGGTCCTGCTTAACTTTTGGGGTCATCTAGTGGAAGATTTGAGAATTCTATTTCTACTTCCAAAGTTGTCAAAACACTATCAGATAATTGTATAGGTGAGTTTCCATGATTTGACAAGATGTGGGGCTTTAAATGCAATAATGGAGAATTTGTCTTCAATATTCCTCCAGTCCTCTTCAACATGATATCTGTACATTCACAAAGAGAGGAAACATTGGGCCATTTTAGGGGCTTGCCTCAGCCAAAATCCATGTAAGTGTTTCAACTTCCAAAATGGCAATGTCAAAGATGGAAAAGATAATTGAAATGAAGGAATGATGAAACCAAAAATTTCTACAACTTGTAAGGAAAGCTATATGTGGAAGCAACTCTCCTAATGTCAAAACTTCAGGGAAGAATGCAGAGATACCTTTTAAATTTAACAATTACAGTCCAATTAAGATGCACTTGAAAGAGATAATAGAAACAGAGAAATAGACAAACACAAAAGAACACCAGATATACGTGGGAAAACCCTTACAGGAGAAAAACCCACCACACCAAGAGAAGTGACTTTGTATTATAGTAATAAAGATTACAAACATAGTTCTGACTTATCTTTCTGATGTTAGTTTATAGTAGCATTCACCATGAACAACCTTTTTATAGAACATTCATGTTATAGTCTTCATAGAATAGAATTCATCAACTGATCATACAATCACACAGTAATCCATCGATCCATCAACAAATAGACATCATCTACAACTTCTGTGTAAATCCATGAAGCCCCTGTCTGTCGAGCTTCCTCTCAGTAACGGCCGCAACAGTCCAACTGCTAGCGGTTCCCATTTGGCTTCTCTGATTGGCCAATGACCCTCCATATAGGATGGTCTTCTCTCCATCAAAACGATCAACCAGTGTTGACATGTCGGTGAGACACAAGAAGTGTCTCCTGATGCCCAAAGACTTCAGCATCGATGTCACCAAGAGTCATCCTTATCACCAAGATGTTACATTGAGTCCAAAGAGCTATCGCTAAGACTTCGTCATGATGCCAAGACCTCATACCGAGCCTTTATGTTATACCGAGACATTCAACAGTCGGTAAGACTTATCACTCTCAGTGAGACATCATACCGAAGCTCCAAAGTCACATAGACATGACTATTCTCATCGGCAAGATAATCATCTTTTGCCAAGACATCACTCCGAGCTCCTTTCGTTATCCCGACGACTTCCAATGTAAAACCATTCAGCAAGACATCACACATCGATAAGACTTCTTACTGAGCCATCACATGATACTTTGAAGACACCAAGAAAATGCTATCGGTGAGACATTCCTATCAGTAAGAATTCTTACCAAACACCCAAGACTCTCCTCGAAGGCTTCAACAGAAAACATTGTCTGTGAGACAATAGCTATCGCTGGGACTTCACACCAAAGTAAACCTTTCAGCCAAGGGTCTCCACGATATACAATATGAATGGCCTATCAGCTAGAGATCTCCACTCAGCATAGGGTTACAACGACAATCACAAGTCACAGCCATAATCTTCTTCGGAATGACTTAAACATTGTCTCGGCGACCTGTAAAAACCAAAAGATCCAAAGCTGCTAGTCAGCCAGACCTAGAGCATGTCACACTGACTTTCCTCTCTTAGAGGTTTCAGCTTGTGAGATTGAGGCATATATTTCCAACAATCTCCCACTTGACAAAGATCACACAGGCACATCCAGAGCACAAAAAAACTACTGAAAATCATGGGCACTAAGGCCCATTGAACTAGCACACCACCTGAACTTTTCTTTGCTCACTGGCTTCGTCAATATATCTGCAACATTCTCCAGAGTATCAACCTTTTCCAAACTGACCCTTCCATCCTCCACCATATCTCATACAAAGTGGTACTGTACATCTATATGTTTCGTCCTGGCATGGAAAGTAGGATTCTTTGCCAGACAAATTGCACTCTGACTGTCACAAAAAATAGTTATCTGCCCTACATCAAAACCAATGTTAGAACACAAATGTTTTAACAAAACTTCTTCTTTACAAGCATGTGTAGTTGCCATGTATTCAGCCTCTGTAGTGGAAAAAGTGACTATAGCCTACCGCTTACTCATCCAACTCAATGCACCACCATTCAGCATGAAAGTATATCCACTGGTGGACCTCCTGCCGTCAATGTCCCCTTCCCAATTAGAATCCACATAGCCTCGAATACTGAGAGTCCTCTGTGATTCAACCAAGTTCCCATGGTAACACAAAGAAAACTTTGAAGTGCCCTTCAAATATCTTAAAAATCTCTTTACAACATCCCAATGTGTCCTTCCAGGATTAGTCATAAACCGATTAAGAACTCCCACTGCTTGGGCAATGTCTGGCCTTGTACAAACCATTGCATATAGAATACTACCAACCACACTAGCATAGGGTACACTAGTCATGTCCTCCATCTCAGTGGGATATTTTGGACAGTCTTCAATAGATAGCTTCGTTCCCTGTAAGATTGGAACAACTAGCTGCTTGAAATCATTCATGCAAAATATTTCTAGAACAGTCTTGATATACTTACTCTGATTGAGCCAAAGTTTTCTACTATTCATGTCCCTGGTTATCTCCATCCCCAAAATATATCTTGCTGCACCAAGATCTTTCATTTCGAACTTAGCAGACAACTGAGACTTAAGATCAGAAATCATCAACTTACTATTGCCTATGAACAACATATCATCAACATAGAGAGCAATAATAAGAACTTGATCACTTTCAGCTTTGTAATAGACACAATGATCATATTTTGATCTTACAAATCCCAAAGACAATACAAAAGTATCAAATTTCTAGTACCACATTCTAGGTGACTACTTTAACCCATACAAAGACCTTTTTAACTTGCAAACTAGTTTCTCTTTACCTTTCTCCACAAAATGCTCATGCTGGGACATGTAAATCTCTTCTTCAATATCACCATGAAGAAACGTTGTCTTCACATCCATCTATTCGACCTCTAAGTCATGCATTGCTGCAAGTGACAAAATAAATCTGATAGATGTCAGCTTGGCTACAGGAGAAAAAATCTCCCCATAATCAATTCCCTCTATGTGGGAATAACCTTTTGCAACCAAACTCGCCTTATATTTTTCCACACTTCCATCCAAACTAGTCTTCTTTTTAAATACCCATTTATAGCCAACAACTTTTTTGCCTTTAGGCAAGGGCACCAAACTCCAAGTGTCATTCTTTTCAAATGATGCCATTTCTTCATTCATGGCTTCCAACCAAGAGTCTGAATCAGACATTCTAAATGCCTCTTTCATAGTCCTAGGCTCATCAATTCTAGAAATTAAAGCATAGGCACAAGTAGCATCTATCAAAGAAACCCCATACCTATCAGGTTGCTTTCATTCACGAGTTGACCTCCTCAGTTGCTGAGGCTGAGGTTCTTCTTCTTCTTCGGAACTTTCAGAACTGCTTGAGCTCTCCTCAGATTCAGGTACATTTTGAATTTGCAATTCCTCTTTAGCTGGTGTCGGAGGAATTTCAACTACATCTTTATTGTTTTCTGACTTTGTCTCTGACTGTAGATCCAAGGTAGAAGGCTTCAACTCATGAAAGATTACACTTCTATTGTATACAACTTTCTCTGTATTAGGATTCCAAAGCTTGTATCCTTTTATGCTAGTACTATAGCCAATAAAAATACATTTAACAACCTTGTTCTCCAACTTAGATCTTTTCTCATACGGCACATGAACATATGCCTCACAGCCAAAAACACAAATATGTCTTAAAGAGGGCTTCTTACTAGACCACGCTTCCAAAGGTGTTTTCTAAACAAGAGAAGAATTTGGAGAATGATTTATCAAGTAACATGATGTAGCAACTGCCTCAGCCCAGAACTTCTCCTCCAAGCTAGCACTACTCAGCATACTTCGTGCTCTCTCCATCACTGTCCTATTGAACCTTTCTGCAACTCCATTTTGCTGTGGAGTATAAGGTGTAGTCTTATGTATTTTAATCCCATGTTCTTTACAATACCTCTCGAAATCATCAGAACAAAATTCACCGCCATTATTAGTCCTTAAACACTTAATTTTCCTTCCATTCTGATTTTCTACAAGGTTCTTAAATTCCTTGAACCGACTGAACACTTCTGATTTACTTATCAAAAAATAAACAAATGTTCTTCTCGAATAATAATCAATGAACGATACATAGTACCTTGACTTAGACAAAGAAGGAACATTCACTGGACCAAATACATCAGAATGAATATAATCTAGCAAACCAAAAGATTTATGAGGACTAGAATAAAATGAAACACGATGTTGTTTTCCATATATACAATGTTCACAGAATTCAAATTCGAGGTTACAATCTTCAAGCCCCTCAACCAGGTTTTTATTCTTTAATGTTTTTTAACCTTTCTCTCCAATGTGGCCTAGCCCATGATGCTAGAGCATAGTCTTTTCTGCTGGAAGTTTAACTTCCATAGAGTTTACACAATTAGGAACATTTCCCTCTTTTCCTCCATGAGTAGCTTTCTGTGACTTTACAGAGACACTGTTGCATTGAACAACATGTGCATCTAGCTTGTACAAGGTAGCAATACGAGCACCCCTTGCTAGCACCATTGAGCATCTAGTCATCTTGCAACCATTTCTAGAGAATGTGACTTTCACTCCAATATCATTTAGCTTACTAACAGAAAGTAAGTTTTGAGCTAGACCTAGTATATGCATTGGATCATTAATTCCCTTCACTCTTCCATTAGGGAATTGAATTATGACTCTTCAACAGCCAACAATTTCTAGAGTTGAATCACTTGCCAAGTACACCTTTCCACCATCGTATTATTCATACTTCATGAACGAGTCTCTATGAGATGTAATGTGGAAAGATTCTCCAGAATCAATTAGCTAAACATCATATGATGCCTGCATAGCCAAGGCTACAATGAAGGCGTCTGCATCATTACGAGAAGAATCATTGTCGGAAGAATACTTCTTCTTCTTCTTCTTCTCCTCTTTACAATCTTTTCAGACATGACCAGGTTGCCCATAGTTCCAACACTTCACCTTGGACTTCTTTCCAAGAGACTTTGATCTCCCCTCTGATTTTTATTTAGATTTCTTGTCCTTCTTCTTGCCTTTCTCTTTCGACCTTCCTCTTACAACAAGGGCCTCTTTCGCCATCTTAGAAGATTTCCTTCTCATCTCTTCTGATAACAAAGAAGCAACAACATCTTCCATCTTGAAACTGGATTTTGTACTCCCAATAACCATCACAAGGTGATCCCATGAGTCTAGCAAAGAACACAATATTAGCATACAACGATCCTCTTCATCAATCTTCACACCAACAGATGTTAACTGTGCAATCAGCATGTTGAATGTGTTCAAATGATCAGCAACAAAACCTCCTTCCTGCATTCTCAAAGTGTACAACTTCTTCCTCAGGAACAGTTTATTCACCAAGCACTTCCCTTGATAAAAAGATGCTAGTCTCTTCCACAAGGAAGATGCAGTCTTCTCTTCATGCACATTGAGAAGAACAGAGTCTGCCAAATAGAGCCTTATCAGCCCCTTAGAATTTCTATCTACAAGGTCCCAATCTTCTTGCTTCATGCCTGTAGGCTTCGCTCCAGATTCAACAATCCAAAGATCTTGATCAACCAACAGATCTTCCCTCTTAAGTTTCCACAACTCAAAATTTTTGCCAATGAACTTCTCTTTTTCAATCTTTCCTAACGTCCTTCCTATCTCAATCTATAATTAGAAATTGACAAACTTCTACAAGACTCCCACTGAACAGAAATTGACACAAAAAAGCCAACGTACCCACAAGGATAACACAACTGGCCAGGCTCTCATACCACTTGTAAGGAAAGCTAGATGTGGAAGCAACTCTCCTAACATCAAAACCTCAGGGAAGAATGTAGAGATACCTTTTAAATTTTACAATTACAGTCCAATTAAGATGCAATGGAAAGAGATAACAGAAACAGAGAAATAGACAAACATAAAAGAACACCAGATATACGTGGGAAAACCCTTACGGGAGAAAAACCCACCACACCAATAGAAGTCACTTTGTATTATAGTAATAAAGATTAAAAAAAGAGTTCTGACTTATCTTTCTGATGTCAGATTACAACGACATTCCCCATGAACAACCTTGTTACAGAACATTCACGTTATAGTCTTCATAGAATAGAATTCATCAACTGATCATACAATGACACAACAATCCATCGATCCATCAACAACCGGACATCATCTACAACTTCTGAGTAAATCCATGACACCCTTGTCTGTCGAGCTTCCTCTCAGTAACGACCGCAATAGTCCAACTACTAGATGTTCCCATTCAGCTTCTTTGATTGGCCAATGAACCACTACATAGGATGGTCTTCTCTTGGTCAAAGTGATCAACTTGTGTTGGCATGTCGGTGAGACACAAGAAGTGTCTCCCTAATGCCCAAATGCTTCAACATTGATGTCACCAAGAGTCATCCTTATCACCAAGATGTTACATCGAGTCCATAGAGCTATCACTAAGACTTCGCCATGTCGCCAAGACCTCATACCGAGCCTTTATGTTATACCGAGACATTCAATAGTCGGCAAGACTTATTTCTCTCGGTGAGACATCATACTAAAGCTCCAAAGTCACATAGACATGAGTGTTCTCATTGGCAAGACAATCATCTTTCTCCAAGACATCACACCGAGCTCCTTTCGTTATCCTGACAACTTCCAATGAAAAACCATTCGGCAGGACATCACACATCAAGAAGACTTCTTACAGAGCCATCGCATGTTACTCTAAAGACACCAAGAAAATTCTATCGGTGAGACATTCCTATCAGTAAGAATTCTTACCAAACACCCAAGACTCTCCCTAAAGGCTTCAATAGAGAACATTGTCGACGAGACAATAGCTATCACTGGGACTTCACACCGAAGTAAACCTTTCAGCCAAGGGTCTCCCCGATATACGATATGAATGGCCTATCGGCCAGAGATCTCCACTCGGCATAGGATTACAATGACAATCACAAGTCACAGTGATAAGCTTCTTCAACATGACTTAAACATTGTCTCGGTGACCTGTACAAACCACAAGATCCAAAGCTGCTAGTCCGCCAGACTCAAAGCATGTCACACTGACTTGCCTCTCTTAGATGTTTCATCCTGTGAGATTGAGGCATATGTTTCCACCAATCTCCCACTTGACGAAGATCACACAGGCACCTCCAAAGCACAACAAAACTACTGAAAATCATGGGCACTAAGGCCCATTGAACTGGCACACCACCTGAACTTGTCTGTGCTCACTGGCTTTGTTAATGCATCTGCAACATTCTCCAGAGTATCAACTTTTTCCAAACTGACCCTTCCATCCTCCACCATATCTTATACAAAGTGGTATTGTACATATATATGTTTCATCCTGGCATGGAAAGTAGGATTCTTTTCCAGACAAATTGCACTCTGACTGTCACAAAAAATAGTTATTTGCCCTACATCAAAACCAATGTTAGAACACAAATGTTTTAACCAAAATTATTCTTTACAAGCATGTGTAGCTGCCATGTATTCAACCTCTGTATTGGACAAAGCGACTATAGCCTGCCGCTTACTCATCCAACTCACTACACCACCATTCAACATGAAAGTATATCCACTGGTGGATCTCCTGCTGTCAATGTCCCCTACCCAATCAGAATCCACATAGCCTCAAATACTAAGTATCCTCTCTGATTCAACTAAGTTCCCATGGTAACACAAAGAAAACTCTGAAGTTCCGTTCAAATATCTAAAAACTCTCTTTACAACATCCCAATGTGTCCTTCCAGGATTATCCATAAACCGACTAAGAACTCCTAATGCTTGGGCAATGTCTGGCCTTGTATAGACCATTGCATACATAAGACTGCCAATTACACTAGCATAGGGTATATTGGTCATGTCCTCCATCTCAGTAGGAGATTTTGGATAGTCTTCAACAGATAGCTTCATTCCCTACAAGACTGGAACAACTAGCTGCTTGCAATCATTTATGCAAAATCTCTCTAGAACAGTCTTGATATACTTACTCTAACTGAGCCAAAGTTTTCTACTATTCCTGTCCCTAGTTATCTCCATCTCCATAATATACCTTGCTGCACCAAGATCTTTCATTTCGAAATTAGCAAACAACTGAGACTTAAGATCAGAAATCATCAACTTACTATTGCCTATGAACAACATATCATCGACATAGAGAGAAATAATAAGAACTTGATCACTTTCAGCTTTGTAATAGACACAATGATCAGATTTTGATCTTACAAATCCCAAAGACAATACAAAAGTATCAAATTTCTGGTACCACATTCTAGGTGACTGCTTTAACCCATACAAAGAATTTTTTAACTTGCAAACTAGTTTCTCTTTACCTTTCTCCACAAAGTGCTCAAGCTAGGACATGTAAATCTCTTCTTCAAGATCACCATGAAGAAACGTTGTCTTCACATCCATTTGTTCAACCTCTAAGTCATACGCTGCTACAAGTGACAAAAGAAATCTGATAGATGTTAGCTTGGCTACAGGAGAAAAAATCTCCCCATAATGTATTCCCTCTACCTGGGAATAACCTTTTGCAACCAACCTCGCCTTATATTTTTCCACACTGCCATCTAGACCAATCTTCTTTTTAAATACCCATTTACAACCAATAGCTTTTCTGCTTTTAGGCAAGGGAACCAAACTCCAAGTGTCATTATTTTCTAATGATGCCATTTCTTTATTCATAGCTCCCAACCAAGAGTCTGAAACATACATTCTAAATGCCTTTTTCACAGTCCTAGGCTCATCAGTGCTAGAAATTAAAGCATAGGCACAAGTAGAATCTATCAAAGAAACCCCATACCTATAAGGTTGCTTTCTTTCATGAGTTGACCTCCTCAGTTGTTGAGGCTAAGGTTCTTCTTCTTCAGAACTTTCATAACTGCTTGAGCTCTCCTCAGTTTTAGGTACATTTTGAATTTTCAATTCCTCTTTATTTGGTGTCGGAGGAATTTCAACTACATCCTTATTATTTTCTAACTTTGTCTCTGACTGCAGATCCAAGGTGGAAGGCTTCAGCTCACAAGAGATTACACTTATGTTGTATACAACCTTCTCTGTATCAGGATTCCAAAGCTTGTATCCTTTTATGCCAGTACTATTGTCAATAAAAATACATTTAACAACCTTGTTCTCCATCTTAGATATTTTCTCATATGGCACATGAGCATATGCCTCATAGCCAAAAACATGAATTTGTCTTAAAGAGGGCATCTAGACCACACTTTCAAAGGTGTTTTCTCAACAACAGAAGAATTTGGAGAACGATTTATCAAGTAACATGGTGTAGCAACTGCCTCAGCCCATAACTTCTCCTCCAAGCCAGCAACCCAACATACTTCACGCTCTCTCCATCACTATCCTATTGAACATTTCTGCAACTCCATTTTGCTGTGGAGTATAAGGTGTAGTCTTATGTATTTTAATCCCATGGTCTTTACAATATCTCTCGAAATCATCAGAACAAAATTCACCGCCATTATCAGTCCTTAAACATTTAATTTTTCTTCCAGTTTGATTTTCTACAAGGTTCTTAAACTCCTTAAACTGATTGAACACTTCTGCTTTACTTTTCAAAAAATAAACAAATGTCCTTCTCGAATAATCATCAATGAACGATACATAGTACCTTGACTTAGAAAAAGAAGGAACATTCACTCGACCAAATACATCAGAATGAATATAATCTAACAAACCAAAAGATTTATGAGGACTAGAATAAAACGAAACACGATGTTGTTTTATACAATGTTCACAGAATTCAAATTTGAGGTTACAATATTCAAGCCCCTCAACCAGGATTTTATTCTTTAAGGTTTTTAAACCTTTCTCTCCAATGTGGCCTAGCCTATGATGCCATAGCATAGTATTTTCTACTAGAAGTTTAACTTCCAAAGAGTTTACACAATTAGGAACATTTCCCTCTTTTCCTCCATGAGTAGCTTTCTGTGACTTTACAAAGACACTGTTGCATTGAACAACATGTGCATCCAACTTGTACAAGGTACCAATATGAGCACCCCTTGCTAGCACCATTGAGCCTCTAGTCATCTTGCAGCCATTTCTAAAGAACGTGACTTGCACTCCAATATCATTCAGCTTACTAACAGAAAGTAAGTTTCGAGCCAGACCTGGTATATGCATTGGATCATTAATTCCCTTCACTCTTCCATCAGGGAATTGAATTCTGACTCTTACATGGCCAACAATTTCTAGAGTTGAATCACTTGCCAAATACACCTTTCCACCATCGTATTCTTCATACTTTGTGAACGAGTCTCTATGAGATGTCATGTGGAAAGATGCTCCAAAATCAATCAGCCAGACATCATCTGATGCCTGCGTAGCCAAGGCTGCAATGAAGGCGTCTACATTACTATGAGAAGAATCATTGTCGGAAGAATACTTCTTCTTCTTCTCTTCTTTACAATCCTTTTAGACATGACCAGGTTGCACACAATTCCAACACTTCACCTTGGACTTCTTGCCAAGAGACTTTGATCTCCCCTCTGATTTTGATTTAGATTTCTTGTCCTTCTTCTTGCCTTTCTCTTTTGACCTTCCTCTAACAGTAAGGGCCTCCTTTGTAATCTCAAAAGATTTCCTTCTCATCTCTTCTAATAACAAAGAAGCAACAACATCTTCCATCTTGAAACTAGATGTTGTACTCCCAATAGCCATCACAAGGTGATCCCATGAGTCTAGCAAAGAACACAATATCAGCATACAACGATCCTCTTCATCAATCTTCACACCAACAGATGTTAACTGTGTAATCAACATGTTGAATGCATTCAAATGATTAGCAAAAAAACCTCCTTCCTGCATTCTCAAAGTGTACAACTTCTTCCTCAGGAACAATTTATTCACCAAGGACTTCCCCTGATAAATAAATGCCAATCTCTTCCACAAGGAAGATGCAATCTTCTCTTCATGCACATTGAGAAGAATAGAGTCTGCCGAACAGAGCCTTATCAGCCCCTTAGACTTTCTATCTCCAAGGTCCCAATCTTCTTGCTTCATGCATGTAGGCTTCGCTCCAGACACAACAATCCAAAGATATCGATCAACCAACAGATCTTCCATCTTAAGTTTCCACAACTCAAAATTGCTGCCATTGAACTTCTCTATTTCAATCTTTCCTAATGTGCTTGCTATCTCAATCTGTAATTAGAAATTGAAAAACTTCTACAAGACTCCCACTGAATAGAAATTGACACAAAAAACCCAACGTACCCACAAGGATAACACAACTGGCCAGGATCTCATACCACTTGTAAGGAAAGCTAGATGCAGAGGAAACTCTCCTAACGTCAAAACCTCAAGGAAGAATGTAGAGATACCTTTTAAATTTTACAATTACAGTCTAATTAAGATGCACTTGAAAGAGATAATAGAAACCGAGAAATAGACAAACACAAAAGAACACCAGATATATGTGGGAAAACCCTTACGGGAGAAAAACCCACCACACCAAGAGAAGTCACTTTGTATTATAGTAATAAAGATTACAAACAGAGTTTTGACTTATCTTTCTGATGTCACTTTATCGCAGCATTCACCATGAACAACCTTGTTACAGAACATTCACGTTACAGTATTCATAGAATAGAATTCATCAACTGATCATACAAACACACAACAATCCATCGATCCATCAACAACCAGACATCATCTACAACTTCTGAGTAAATCCATGACCCCCCTATTTGTCGAGCTTCCTCTCAGTAACGGCTGCAACAGTCCAACTACTAGCGGTTCCCATTTGGCTTCTCTGATTGGCCAATGACCCACCACATAGGATGGTCTTCTCTCAGTCAAAGTGATCAACCTGTGTTGGCATGTCAGTGAGACACAAGAAGTGTCTCCTCGATGCCCAAAGGCTTCAGCATCGATGTCGCCAAGAGTCATCCTTATCACCAATATGTTACATCAAGTCCAGAGAGCTATTGCTAGGACTTCGCCATGTCGCCAAGACCTCATACTGAGCCTTTATGTTATACCGAGACGTTCAATAGTAGGCAAGACTTATCTCTCTTGGTGAGACATCATACTGAAACTCCAAAGTCACATAGACATGAGTGTTCTAATCGGCAAGACAATCATCTTTCGCCAAGACATCACACCGAGCTCCTTTCATTATCCCTATGACTTGGAATGTAAAATCATTCGGCAAGAGATCACACATCAGTAAGACTTCATACTGAGCCATCGCATGTTACTCAGAAGACACCAAGAAAATTCTATCGGTGAGACATTCCTATCAGTAAGACTTCTTACCGAACACCCAAGGCTCTCCCCGAAGGCTTCAATAGAAAATGCTGTTGACGAGACAATAGCTATCACTGGGACTTCACACCAAAGTAAACCTTTCGTCAAAGGGTCTCCCCGATATATGATATGAATAGCCTGTCGGCCAGAGATGTCCACTCAGTATAGGGTTACAATGACAGTCACAAGTCACAACAATAAGCTTCTTCGACATGACTTAAACATTGTTTTGGCGACCTGTACAAACCACAAGATCCAAAGCTGCTAGTCGGCCAGACCCAAAGTATGTCACACTGACAAGCCTCTCTTAGAGGTTTCAGCCTATGAGACTGAGGCATATGCTTCCAACACAACTCACCACCCTTCAATGGATTCCTTGAAAAAATGAAGTCATGTACATCACCTCAAGGATTTGGATCTTTCTTGCTTGAATGCTTTGGAGACCTACAAAAAAGGGTTAGCCTTCACAAAATAATGATAACATGAATTTATGAACTCACAAACACTTTGACATTTTTGAACACAACCATAGATTG
Organism: Sequoia sempervirens; assembly: GCA_007258455.2. Classification (NCBI taxonomy): domain Eukaryota; kingdom Viridiplantae; phylum Streptophyta; class Pinopsida; order Cupressales; family Cupressaceae; genus Sequoia; species Sequoia sempervirens. The sequence continues at coordinate 157,452,087 of VDFB02026320.1, forward strand.
AGAGGGGGGGTAAATTAGTCTACACAAAACTTAAGCCCTTTTAGACCTTGAAAATTACAACACAATATAACCTTCTTATCTCAACTTAAACCCTTAAATAGATATAATAGTTTAAACCCTCAGTATGACCAACAATCCTGAACAATGAATGATATAGAAGATCTACTTTTAATCATATTAGTAGCAAAGAAAGATGAAGCAGAGAACACAAATGCTCAGGAGAATAGTACATTTACATGGGAAACCCAATGAGGGAAAACCATAGTGAGAGTTAACTCACAATATAAAGGCTCACTACCTTAGAGTAAGATACAAATAAATTATAGCACTAAAGCACCAACCAACTCTAGGATGAAGATACAAAGGACTTGATGAGATTCACTATCTCAAAGTAGGATACAAAAATTTTATATAAGAGATTACAATATTTGTCAACAATTCACTCTACTAAGTAAGACATTAAAAAAAATTTGATCTTTCCTTTCACACACTTTAGCACTATCTCTACTAGATATTCAATAAAATTTTCACACAAAATTCTTCATACTTGTACACTATTCCATCATTTTGTACCCAAAATGATCTTGTATTTATATCCTCCACAACTCTTCAAAAACATTAGTTATATTGGCTAGGAAGAATATAATCAATGATTTCAACAAGTTGGCCACCAAAAACATAGTGTGGTCCTATCCAAAAGATAGAGAGGATTAAAAAACTTATTACATCTTTGAATGTGATCTAAAAAATTACATGTTGACACACATTAATCTGTGTTGGCATCAGAGAAACATGTAGATGAAACTTTTAAGCACATAACCAGTTGACCCAAAAACATACTTCCAGTTGAATTTACTTGGTGCAGTCTGAAAAAGGATAGGTTAGGACCCACATCTCTCATAACCCATCTTCAATTACTAGCACACAACCCCATGCACACAACTTAAGGAAAAGAACAAACCATTGCAGTCAAATATCCAAAAATAACCTAGAAGGAAAACTCAAGACACAATGCAACACATAAGCGAACAAATGGAAACATGAAGATTACATGGGGATGGTCCATTAACACCCAAAAAAACTTCCAACAACTTATTTCATACTGTCATGCCATCAACAACTACCACAACACAAGAATGGAAAACTACATTCAAGAAGCACAAAATGTAAGAACATGAGATATGTCATTAACAAAACAACATTCAGACCACTTCATCACTTGAAATTAGAACTAAGAAACTACACAAACACTAAGATCACATTCACAAAGCAATAAAAATAAACACATCAATGCAATTCACATAAACCAATCTAGACAACCAAAAACACTACACAAACCTTTTGCAATTCACATAAACCTCCCTGAAAAGATAAGTGACCAAAAATTTGTTGCAAGAATGGAAAGATTGAAGGTATTGTCATTGATGTCAACTTGTCAATTGGTTATCAACTGATTTTTGTTGTCATTAGTGTCATGGAGACAGGTTATTGGTTGTGTAGACACCTAAAAATTTCCTCTTACGACACCTTGTCACAACACTACATCATTTAGACATTTTGTAGCATGTTTTTCCCTAGGTACCCATATCATCTAATTAGTTAAATAAATCTTATTTATTTGACTAATTTCATTTATTCCCTTCCTATGCATAATCCATCGATTCCTCTAATGTTAATTAAATAATTTATACTATTTAATTAATTAAATAAATCAAATATTTATTTAATTAATAAAATCTAAAAAGGATATTCTCGCTTTCTTTCCAAAATCTGAACTCATGCATATCTAATTAATTAATTTAATTAGATAATTCATCAATTATCATTCTCATCTTTTTTAGGATGTATTTCCTTTAAAAGAGAAAATCAAAATCTTTCTATCTTTTTGACATCTTATCTCATCTCGCTGTATTTCCTCTCTTGTCAAAAATCAAATCCTTATTGAATCTTGTCAAATATTTTCTTTGTCCATATCACAACTCTATAAATACGACCTACCACAATACATTTAGGGGGTTGATTCATCTAGCATCCTCACTCTGTCAAAATAACTCTTCAATCCATCTCTAGCATTCTCTATTTATCATTTTTGTCAGGTCGTTATGCTATAGGAATGAGCACCCAACATTCCTCCATTATCAATCCTTCAAAATCTTGCATTCTCATGCAAGTGGAGAAGAGCCATGGAGTTCAATCAAGTGAAATTCTCATGCAAGTCTTTTTGATAACCAAAATTGTGACATAAGTCATGTTTAGAGCGGTTAGGCACACCTTTCTCCAAATATTATCCAACTTAGTCCTTATTTTTCACTTAGGCTTTGCATTACATATCGTCCATCCTAGTCATCATTTTGCACCTAGACTTTGCATTAATCATCTCAATCCTTAGTCAAAAATCCAAAACATAGTCTTGCATTGTCATCCCTTATTATCAAAAATCCAAAAACATAGGCTAGTGTCATCCTTGCATTTAGTTGTCATTCTCATCATCCTCATTTCATAAATTCCCTTTTATGGTTGAGACTAGGCTTCAAAGAAATAGAGGAAAATGACAAACTTTGGACAAGATTCCAATCCCAACATCGATAATAATTATGACACAAACCAACACTGGACTTTTTCGGACCCATTTCACAACATGAACACACAATCTTCCATGAGCATTCCATCTTCATCACAAAACCTTTTTGAACCATTCATACAAAGAGACCGACATGGACATGTATACGCGAAAGAATTTGAAGTTGCAATACAAAATCCTAACGTAGCCTCCTTTGTGGAGTACTTAGTCCTACATGACCCTCAAAGGTATCTATCCATGCTCTTGGACTAAGGGGTTAAACTACCACATGGCTTTGACTTAATACTTTGAGACTAACATCACCTATGTACCCTTCCTACTAACAATCCATGAGTCCTAGTCCTTCATCCGTCTACCCTCACTACCAAAATTCACTTAACACCATCCATGACATTAGTCCACAACAAACATCCATTAATCGCCCTTATCCTAACTTTGACAAGGGAATCCAAATTTCCATTAATCCCTTCCAACCCCCCATGTCCTATCCTAGTCCTCCATTTACTAATCCTATCCAAATCCCCACTAATCCCATCCAAATTCCCACATCTTACCCTAGTCAACAATACACTAATCCATGTCAAGTCTCCATGTCCTATCCTAGTTCTTCATCCATCAATCAATCCCAAGTTTCCATGTCATCCACTAATCCCCTCAAAGTCTCCACATCCTATCCTAGTTCTATGGTCACTAATCCTTTCCAAGTCAATACCTCACAAGCCACATTTAGTCATGAAAATTCTATCATTGTCCAAAGTAAAATCCCATTTAATAAACTTGAGGATACATGTCAAAACGAAAGTCCAAAGCATGACATCATAATGTCACCTTCATGTCAGGATCAATGTATTCCATCCCATGACCCTATCTTGAAGTCCATTCAAGAATTCCTTCAAGACAATCATGACATCCAAAATACTCCTAACCTTGACAAAGACTTCAATATCAATTATATCATCCACAACAACCCCATCTTTGACCAAGACACTACCATTGATCAAGAAGTCCAAAATGATCCACTCTTTGACCTTTATGCCATTCATGATCAAACACTTGATGACAACTCTATTTAGGCTCTGACTATTGACACTCGCCTCCATGGGACACATAGATGATCTACCTCAAGAACAAGAGTCTTCCACTATGGACATATTTTCAAATGATCAAGCTATAGCCAAATTCACTGGACTTTATGACACTGACCATAACGATGGATTTGACATCGACTTGGAAGTACCAATAGAGTCATATGAACTTGACATGTCACAAGATCAGACCAAAAATATCAGTCAAAAATATGTCCAACATGACAATGAAGCTAAGACACTTTATCAACTGGGGTCATCTATCTTTGTTAGAGTAGGCTTTCTCACAAACGAAAATATTTTGAGTAATAGTGTCCACATACATCATGATGGGTTAGCATATTCCTTTCAAAACAATAAATACCCCATCACAAATAGAATCTGTCAAAGCATGCAATATCAAGGCAAAGGACTAGGCATACACGAGCAAGGCATTCAAGAACCAATACAACTCTAGGAAAATTACAGACATCAAGGTCTTGGCTATAATTCAGTCAACAAATCAAATGATGTGAGTGGAACCTCCTCGATATTGGGGGAAACTTTATCTAATACAAACATCAAAATAGAGTCCATGAGAAATCCTTGTCATAAGATTGCTGCCAACACCCTATCCACCCACACCATAAACCGTCATTCTCAACATCTCAAACCTTCCCTTTGGAACCAACAAAAAAAATAGTCATAAAAATCAAAAGATCAAAATCAAATGTCAAAGGCCATTGAATCAAACAAAAAGACAAGTGGACAAATGAAATTAAAATGGATCCCAAAGACAAGTGGATCAAACAAAGAAAAAGTCAATCACAGTGTGGAGCCACAAGACAAGAGGACTCTCACATATAACAGATGTCCACCTCCTTCAAAATGGTCATCAAGCAAGGCATCTAAAGGTGTTGGTTCCAAATGCCATCCCTCCAAAATTCGTCATCCACCATACCAAGTTTGGAAAATAAAAAGTGATTCATCCAAACATCCAAACAACATTTCCACATCTACCATCATTAGTCATAATACTACATCTCACCTACAATCCAAACATCCCATGTCACAAATCCATCACATCTTGACAGTAACTCTTTATCATAAGGACTCTCATGGCACTTTATCACGATGTGCGTATTCTGATAAGGCCAACTCTAGTGTTGACGAGGATCACAATGACATCAATCAGTTGTATGCAAGTGCTATCATTCTGACAAGACAATTACTTCAAAAAGGAAACTATTGGTATATCATGGCACCAGTCTCTACATTGGCACCATCAGTGGTCATCTAAAGCATCAAGGCTATCCAGAAATATAAAAAATACAAAAAAAATGAAAAAGATAAAAAATTGTCACCTTGATGAAAACTTGGCAAACAGGCATCTTGGTGACACTAAAAAAATAAAAAAAAGTCAAGAAAATAGTAAAGAGAAAAAGTTATTTCCAATGGTGAAAACCTAGCAAACAGGTGCCCTAGATAAGTACCATGATGAAAACTTGGAAAACATGCATCATGTGTAAAATAAATAATATATGTGCACTTTTTCACTTGAGGGAAAGTTGTCTTACTTCCCATGCCTTCCTCTTGACATTGGCATCTGGCCATTTGATCCATATCATTCCCACCTATCTTAGTCCTGACATAAAACAGGCACACATATATTGTGCTTTGGGAAAACTCTTGACATGTCTATCATTCAGTTATATATTGTTCACGAAATGTCATGTCATTACTTTCATAACCTCATTATCCTTATGTGATATAGTCCTTGAAAATCATATGACAATTCCCTTAGTCTCATGGATCCTGCCCTTTACCAAGGCCACCTCTCATGTTTTCATGTTTGTCACCTATCTTGGCTTTCCCTTGTCAAACGATCTAAGGATACTCCATCATCCCTTTTAGTCCTAACCAAGTCATTCTAAATGCAACGAGTCTAATCCATACAAGCACATTATCCAAAACATTACTTGACTTTGTTCTTGGCCCGACTGCAGACTTCAATACTTTTGTCATCCTCACGTTGTTTCGGGATGTGTCCTTCCCATGTCAAACAATGTTGTCATCACCTATCAATTGGTATTCAGCTTGACTAGGGGCGCAATCATGTTTGTCCTTCGATTCTCATGTGTAGGCATCATTCACATGCATTTTTCACAATCCTCATAAAACGTCAAAACTCCAAAAAAATCATAAAACGAAAAAAACACAAAAAAATCATAAAACAATAAAATACAAAAAAATCAAAACATTTCAAAAGTCCAAAAAAATCAAAACATTTCAAAAATACAAAAATGGAAAAGGTCCAAAAAAGACAAAAAAATCAAATAGCCAACAAAAATCCAAGCAAGAATTGATGAGGGCACACCGAGACTTAGAAAATAACCCACAAACAAGAGAATAATTTTATTATTCATAAAATGGAGCTTCTTACATGCAGAGGATCTCAAATCCCAAGTTCTACAACACTTGCAAGTTATAGAAAGCTACAAAATAACCCTTTCGCAATATGCGAGCTTGTCCCCAAAAAGTTACCCAAAAATTAGAAACCCGCCCATAAATAGAGCTCCTCATTAGTTTGGAGCTAAAACAACATTCAAATTTGAGTTTAGGTGGTTTGGCACCGAAAATTTACAACATGAAGTTCAAATTTCAAAAGAGCATTTGCAATTGTATCTTCTAGAAAGTCGCCAACTTCCGGGGCCATAACTTTTGATCGAGACTCAATTCGCGAACCGTTTCAACCGTTGGAAAGGTCTCGTCAATAACGCACTTGAAATTTACTATGCTGATTTCAGCAAGTTTCGGGGCTGTTTCGGGAACTCTAAATGCCTCAAATCTCACTCAAAGATTTTAGGTGCAACTGGGAAACTAAACTGCAATATCTTTCAACCTAGGAACATAAAATAAAAACCATAAATTGGGAATTTCATTATGACAAAAGGTATCCAAAAATGTAAAAACATCTAAAAACCAAGAAACTTGAAATTTACCTATTTTTGGGTGATGCAAGATTGCTCTTACACCACTGGATGCTCCTACATCAGACACCCAGGGTAATTTGAGAAGTGACTCCTACACGTCTCAAATGGTTGAGGAAAACCCAACCGGTCAACGGCCTGCCTTAGATAGCTAGGATGAATCTTCCACAGGCCTTCCTCTCCATTTCACCGATATTCTTCATAACGCTTGTTTCTCGCACTCCTTCCCGACTATCCAAGATTGCTTCAATCTCCTCCCTTTCTGAAGTAGGTGATGGAATCCCACACTATTCCATTGGTACTTCCTCTGTGCCACCTTCATGATATCTATCAAATCTGAAATGTTGAACACAGGGGAAATGTTGAATCCATCTGGCAACTCTACCTCATATGCATTCCCGAATCATGCCTCTTCAAAATTTTACAGGGACCGAACTTCTTCATCTTCAATTTGTTATATGTTCCCACTGGAAACCTTTCTTTCCTCAAGTGGACCATCACTTCATCACCAATCTGAAACTCCTTATACCTCCTCTTTGATCTGCCTTATCCTTATACTGCATATTCATCTTGTTAATATGTTTCTCTTACCTTCTCATGTATATCCTTGATGTTTTACAAAATCTTCGGCAGCAACACTTATTTTCTTCTCTTGGTCCATCTTCCTCAATTCTAGAGCTGTTCTGGGCTACCCATACAATAACTGAACGGTGGATCTACGAAAAGCTTCATGACAGAATTGTTGTAAGAAAATTCTGCCTGGGGTAAGATCAAGTCCCATCCCTTGGGTTTATCTCTACCAAACATCTCAGTAGGTTACCCAGACTCCTATTAACAACCTCTGTCTGCCCATCTATTTGTGGATGGTGTGCAGAACTGAACTTCAACTTTGTCTTCAGCTTCTTCCACAAGGTCCCCCAAAAGTAATTCCAATAAATTTGGTGTCACGATCTGAAACAATACTCTTTTGTAGACCATGTAGCCTTACCACCTCTTTGAAGAACAATTCATCAATGTGGACTACATCATGGGTCTTCTAACATGGAATGAAATATGCTATCTTTGAAAACCTATCAACCACCACACAGACTGACCATTCTTTGTTGTGTCTCTATAAACTAAGAACAAGTCCATACTTATATCCTCCCCATGGCCTCTCGGGTACGTAAGGGCTGATATAAGCCCGTGATTCGCTCACTCCTTTAGCCATCTGACATACCTTGCAGCTTTGTACAAACTTCTTCACATCCTGTGACAACTGAGGCTAATAATAATGTTCACTGATAATGGCAATGGTCTTATCCCGACCAAAATGTCCTGCCATTCCTCCACTATGCTTCTCCTTTATCAGGTTCTCCCTCATGGAACTCCTCGGGATACACAATTGACTTCCTTTAAATAACATGCCATCTTGGATTATGAAATCCAACCACCTTGTCTTGTCCACTGGAACAGGTTCCTTGCAAGCTTTCCAAGCCTCTGCAAAATCAGGATCTTCTCGCGATACGCTGTCTTGAGTTCATTGAACCCAACCACTTCAATTTGCATCCTTGTCATCAATGTATGCCTCCTACTTAAGGCATCTGTAACCCTATTTGACTTCCCACTGCTATGTTTCAAAACAAAGGTATAACTCTGCAAAAACTCTACCCATTTCATATGCCTCTGATTTAATTTTCCCTGACTATTTAGGTACTGCAAGGCCTGATGATCAGTATATAGAACAAATTCCTTCGACAACAAATAATGTCTTCATTTCTTTAATGCTTGAACTACCTGTGCCCCTGATCATATACAAAAATAATACTTTCTCGCATCATTTAAATTTTCTGAATTCAAATAGGCAATGGCTTACCTCTTGGCTCAACATTGTCTAATGGCACAAACCAATCGGCATCACAATCCACTAAACACCTTGTTGAACTGAGGCTAGAACAGCGTTTCATCACCTTCCGCTCAACGTACCAAAACTTTTGCTACTCCAAAGGTCTAATTTTGAATCTCCTTGTCTATCCCCTCTCATTGTTTCAGTCAGGAGTCCACAAATACTACTGAAGTTTCTAATGAACTTTCTATAAAAACTAGCCAAACCATGGAAAGATCTCACCTCGGTAGCAGTTCTTGGGGTAGGCCATTCCAGAATAGCCTTCACCTTCTCTCGGTCCATCTTGAGACCTTCTTCTAAGACAACAAACCCCAAGTACACTAACTCCCTCTTCACAAAACTGCACTTCTTCAGATTAATCAACAATTTCTCTTCTCTTAACTTCTCAAAGGTTCTCCGAATATGCATCAGATGCTCATCCAATGTCTTACTGAAAATCAAAATATCATCTAAATACACAATAAAAAAACTTTCTAGAAATTCTTTTAGTACCTCGCTCATGAGCCGCATGAATGTGCTCAGTGCATTAGTTAGCACAAAAGGCATGACTAACCACTCATACAAGCCCTCTTTGGTCTTGAAGGCTTCCATTCATCTCTTCAATTTAACCGTGATATCCACTCTTCGTGGACAATAATTTTAGGAAGTATCAGCCCACTCGGGCCATTAGTCCATCAGTCATCCATCCTTTGGCGTGGGAAATCTGTACTTGATTGTTATCTTGTTTATGGCTCGAATCTGTACAATATCCTCCACTTCATATCCTTCTTGTTGCTAGTACCGGGCAGTATCGCATGGACTCAAACTCTCTCTATATCAAACCTCTTTCAACAACAACTTTGAACTTTGTTTGTTCAACTCTCTTTATTTTACCGAGTCATCCGTGGCGAGCGCCTTATTTATAAACGCTCTGTGAATCAAGTCAATCTGATGACTGATCTTCCTTATTGGTGGTAAACCCTCAGGTACATTATCAGAAACAATATCCTGAAACTCATCCAACATCCCAGAAACTTCTTCTGGAACCTTCTCACTATCCTCCTTACTCACTATAGGAATCAATGCATAACACGCATGCTCATGCTTCATACCTTCTAAAAAATTTCTTCCATCTACAAACAAATTCTAGCACTACTGCATACCTTTTCTTCAATCTCCTTCAGGGGTTTCAACTTGTGACAAACCCCATCCTTTGTCAAGGAATAAGTGTTTGCATGGCCATCATGTATAGCTCACCTATTGAACTACCACGGCCTCCCCAACAACATGTGACATGCATCCATGGGGATGATATCATAGAGTACCTCATCATGGTAGCTCCCGATCTTAAACTTTACTAGGCACTGCTCATTGAACAAAACTTTGTGGTCTTTCTGCAACTAGACAATCTGATACGGATGTGGGTGTCTTTCCCTTTTCAGCTTCAACTTTGTGACCATCTCCTCTGACACTAGATTATCGGTGCTCCCACCGTCAATAATGACATCACAACACTTTCCTTCACACTTGCACCTTGTGCGAAATAGATTCTTCCTCTATTCTAGTTCCTTTTCCTCAGTCACCAGGGCTCTCCTAATCACTAGGGCTTCTTCACTTTCAACATCATCTGAATGTTTAGATTGGGCCTCCTCATCTGCATGCGCAACCCTTCCACAACCTTCTGGCCTTTTGTCTGCCCTTCCTAGGTGTTGTAGACATTCATAGGCTCGATGCCCTTCTTCACCACACTGGAAACACGTTCCTCTGAAACCACCTCTTCTAGATCCTTGTCCATATCTTCCTTGTCCTCTACCTCTTTGATCACCACTGTTTTGATCATGAGGGCGGTAGAAGTTGTCATTTCTTTGGCTTTAGCTGGTACCCACATCTTCACTTTTTTTTTCATCATAATTTCGGCTTCCTGAAGGTCTTCCATTGCCCCTTCCGCTTTGACATCCTCATCCTTTTTGTTTTCCATCAAATCTTTTGTTTAGCTTCTCTTCCACGTTTAGAGCAAACTGATACACATCCTCAATGGTGGTCATTCTGACTAGGCTTAACTCCTCCTGAATGCTCGGTCGTAACCCATTAAGATATCGGGCTACCTTCTCCTTATCAGCCCCTCGGTGGTGACCCGCTAGTTTCGGGATGATTATCTTTAGGAAAATCTTCAAAGATATTCTTTCACCGACCGCTTCCTTGCTTCAACCCTTGCAATTTCTTCAACAGATTTAACTCATAGTCCACTGGTATGAACTGCTTCTTCAGCTTCTCTACCATGCGATCCCATTTGGTGATCTTGACTTTTCCTCTTCGATTTCTTTCCAACTGGACCTCTTTCCACCAAATATTGGCATGGCTCTTCAACTTCATTTTCGCAAACTTAACCCGATCTGGGTCCTCTATTTCCTCATACTCAAAATATTCTTCTAGCTCAAGATATCTAAAGTCGATCAACTCTTTCTTGAGTTCAAACTTTCTAATAACCGGGACTTCAAGCCCGGTCTTTTTCCCATCTTTGAAGGGTTCTTATTAGCCACATTGATCTTGATCAATTGCTTTTCTCTTCCTCTTCATCCTCGAACCTTCTTCCTCTCCTCTTCTTCATCCTCACTTTCTCCCTGGGTTTAACCCTCTTCTCAATTCCTCTTGTAAATACACACCAACTGTTTCTGGATGGTCGCTAATGCATCTCTTCCACCAAGATTTCTCGGCCACTTCAACCACACTGCACCACCACGCCTACCAGGCATCACTCTTTGAGGCATCTTTCTTGACCTCGACCCACAACCACGATCCTGGTGCAACTGCCTCACGATCGGCGATCTGTCCACACGCTCAAGAAAAAACCCGCCCTGATACCACTTGATGAGGGCGCAACCCGAGACTAGAAAATAACCCACAAATAAGAGAATAATTTTATTATTCAGAAAATGGAGCTTCTTACATGCAGAGGATCTCAAATCCCCAAGTTCTACAACACATGTAAGTTACAGAAAGCTACAGAATAACCCTTTCACAATATGCGAGCTTGTCCCCAAAAAGTTACCCAAAAATTAGAAACCCGCCAATAAATAGAGCTCCCCATTAGTTTGGAGCCAAAAAAACATTCAAATTTGAGTTTAGGCGGTTTGGCGCCAAAAAATTACAACATGAAGTTCAAATTTCAAAAGAGCATTTGCAATTGTATTTTCTAGAAAGTGTGCCAACTTCCTGGGGCCATAACTTTTGATCCGGGACTCTGATTCCCAAACCGTTTGAACCGTTGGAAAGGTCTCGAAGTCAATAACGCACTTAATATTTTCTACGCCAATTTTGGTAAGTTTCAGGGCCTTTTGGGAACTCTAAGTGCCTCAAATCTCACTCAGAAGATTTTTAGGTGCAAATATGGGAAACTAAAACTGCAATATCTTTCAACCCAAGAACATAAAATAAAAACCTTAAATTGGAAATTTTATTATGACGAAAAGGGTATCCAAAAATGTAAAAACATCTAAAAAATGAGAAACTTGAAATTTAACTATTTTTGGGTGATGCAAGATTGCCCTTACACCATTGAATGCTCCTGCATCAGAAATCAAACCAAATTATTTCATCTAATCAGCTCATTCGAATCAATCCAAGTAATAATCCAAATGCAAGTCAATCTTTAATCCATACCAATCAAGTAGATCAATCTTGTCAAATTATCTAGTCACATCCTTTGGTCTTGATCCTAATCTTGTAAACCCAATCAATCAAAGTCAACCAGTCAATTATCAGTCATCCTTGTGTTGATCTAGGGACATGTCTCTCCCTTCAATGATCACACTATTATCATCAATCAATCCATCAATCAATGGTTTACAACTTGACAGGGGCAATACCTTGTTTCTTTTTGTATCATTTGTGCATTATTTCTTGATTGCTTGTGGGTGTTATCATTTTTATCTTGCATTTTCATCAAGTCCAAATTATTCTAGCTAATATTCATATCTTGTATCTAGACAAGGTTGTATTACGCTGGGGCATGAGACACATCCTCACCTTGGTCCTTATACCTTGGTGCATAATGCCTACTACTAAATCAAACATCGTGGTTGCTCACTTTCATTGCATTATAATGCATCCTTCACTTCCTCTATCCATTCCTTTATCTTTAGTTCTTGACCCATCCCTTTCATTTCGAGAGCCTACCCATGTTTGTCCAACCTACCTATCCTCTTGAGGGGGCATCATCATTCCATCATCCTATCTTTCTATCATTATCCATTTTCCTCTACCTGTACCTTAGCTTCTTTGAAATGATGTTACTCGACACAAATCTCATCATCTCAAAGAGGGGAAAAATGTAGACACCGAAAAATGTCCTCTTACGACACCTTGTCACAACACTACATCATTTAGACATTTTGTAGCATATTTTTCCCTAGGTACCCATGTCATCATCTAATTAGTTAAATAAATCTTATTTATTTGACTAATTTCATTTATTCCCTTCCTATGCATAATCCCTCCATTCCTCTAATGTTAATTAAATCATTTCTATTCATTCTTCTAATGTTAATTAAATAATTTATATTATTTAATTAATGAAATCATAAATTTAACATTAATTAAATAAATAAAATATTTATTTAATTAATAAAATATAAAAAGGATATTCTCACTTTCTTTCCAAAATCTGGACTCATGTGTATCTAATTAATTTATTTAATAAGATAATTCATCAATTATCCTTCTCATCTTTTTTAGGATTTATTTCCTTTAAAAGAGAAAATCAGAATCTTTCTATCTTTTTGACATCTCATCTCATCTCATTGTATTTCCTCTTTTGTCAAAAATAAAATCCTTATCGAATCTTGTCAAATCTTATCTTCATCCACATCATGACTCTATAAATATGGCCTCCCACAATCCATTTAGAGGGTTGATTCATCTAGCATCCTCACTCTGTCAAAATAATTCTTCATTCCATCTCTAGCATTCTCTATTTGTCATTTTCATTAGGCTGTTATGCTGCAGGAATGAGCACCCAACATTCCTCCATTATCAATCCTTCAAAATATCACATTCTCATGCAGGTGGAGAAGAGACATGGAGGTCAATCAAGTCTAGTTTGAGAATTGGTTTGCATTTCATTTGCTTATTTTCATTTTCATTCTAGTTTGTGCTCCATGTTGCTTGATAGGTTTTAGATAGTTTGTTGTTTTCAACACATTAAACCTACTGATTTTTCCCTATCTATAGGTTGCATATGTTGAGGATATTCAGAATATTGGAATGAAGATATGTTGCAGATGTCAAGTGGTTGCTCTGAGTTTTTCTTTGGATTTTCTCCTATATTTGTATGGTTTAAATATGTTGAACATGGTTTTTGGAAGTTGCTATATCCATATTTTTGGTTGTTGATTCATTGTATAGTGTGAGTTATGTTCACCAGTTGTGAATTGTGGTTTTTTGTGTTTCTGGTTGAGGTCTGAGAGAAATGTTGTTGGTTTAGATTTCTCTTTGATGAAGTCTTATGACTTGTGATTGTAGATTTTAGTTGTTTTGATTGTATTCAAGATAATTCTAGTATTTGGAAAGTATGTGCTTAATTGTCCTATGTGTTTTACACTAGTTTGGTTGACCTTGAGTGGAATACTACTTTCAGAGTTAACGGAGTCTGTCAAATCTTTTTGGGTCTTTATGAAGTGTGTGTTTGGGTTTCCCTCATTCTAATTCCACTGTAGGATGTTTTGGTAATGACCTAATTTCAATTTGAATTTAAATGGATGACTTTGGATATGTTTCAATGTTGAAGATCGTATAAATGAAGAATGAGTTAGGGAAGAAGATGTGAAGACAACAAAGGAAATAGAGACAAAAGCACAAAGAGAATAGAGATAAGTGTGAATCAATATGTGTGTATGATGCAAGTACAACAGGTAAATGTGAAGCCTAAATATTAGGTTTCTGAAAGCAGTGAGTTGAAGGTGCACTCTATCATTCATGCATGTCTGCAAGTGGATTGAGTTAATTGTGGTGGATTTATCTGTTGTATTGAGATTTTATTCTCTCTATAACAAGTATTCTTTATCCTCTTATTATCTCTATGGTAGTGAGCCCTCTGGGTTGTTAGCCCTATTGGACAGTGAGTCCCTATTCCAAATAGTGAGTCCTTGTTTTGGCAGTGAGCCTTGCTTCTCAGGCAATGAGCCTCTTGTAATTAGTTTTGATATTCTCTATAGTGTGAGTTAATCCTCACCGTGGTTTCCCTTATTGGGTTTTCCATGTAAATATGGTGTTATTGTGTTTATGTGATGGTTTTCAGTTTTTGCACTAGTACTTAATGTTTAATCTGCTAAGCAATGTTAAGGATTAGTTTTGGTGAATGAATTATAGTTTAAATCTATGACAATCGATTCAACCCCCCCTCTCAGTTTTCCTATTCAATAATTGGTATCAGAGCTTGGTTCTTTGGTGAAGAGCTTAACCACTTGAGGAAGGTCTGGGATGGTTGTAAAGATGACTTATGATTATCCAAGGTTTGATGGAACTAACTATGCTATTTAGAAAATATTGATGGAAGAATATCTGGAGTATTGCATATATGATGTGGAGAAAGCTTAGAGGAATCCTTACACTCCTGCTAATGGTTCGAGTACGACTGATGAGATCAAAGCACATGAAGAAAACAATAAGGTGAATTATATTTTAAAGAGTAGTCTAGTACACTCTGAGTTGATTAAGGTTCAAAATATGATGACTACTAAGGAATTCTAGGATGCTTTGGAAAGGGTGCATGAAGGTTATGAGAGAGTTAAAGAGGCAAAATGATATAATTTGGAGACATAGTTTGAGCTTTTGCATATGTTTGAAGATGAGAATGTTAAAGATTATGTATATATATTGGATGAGATAGTGGATGGAATGTGAGGACTTGGTGCTACTATAGATGAACCTAAAATTGTAAAGAAGATTCTTAGAACTCTCCCTAATGCTTATAGTGAGAAGGTGTGTACTATTGAGCATAGTATAGATTATATGACATGCACTAAAGATCTATTGCAGGGATTTTTAACATCTTATGAGATGAGGAAGTTGAGTCTAAGGAATGGATGCAAATTAGAAACTACTCTTAAGGCTACAAAAGCTGAAGATCTGGATGAAGAAAATTTTGATGGAATAAAAGATAACTTTGTGAGAAGGATGAGTAAAGGTTCTGGTAAGTATGGAGGTAAGTTACCCTTTAAATGCTTTAGTTGTTGAGAAATAGGTCATTATGATGAAAAGTGTCTGGAAAGAGCTAAGAGGAATAAACAAAGATATGAGAAAGAAAATAAAGTAAAGAATATTAAAAAAGCATATTATGTGAATTATATCTAATGAAGATTTTGAGTATGAAGATCCTAATGATAATGAATGCTTGTTCTTGGATATAAAGGAAGAAACTACTGCTAATTCTAAAAAAATAGGTGAAGGAAAGCCCTTTGAAGAAGGAGAAAAATGAAGGTATTGTTATCTCTACCATACATGCTAAAAAAGAAAAGAACTATTGGGTTGTTGATATTTTTTTTTCACATCACATGACTAGTGATAACAATATTTTTAAAAAAATTTGAAAAATATGGAGGCTTGGTTATGTTTGGAGATGATATTGGTGCTAAAATTTGTGGGATAGGTTCAGTAAGTTTTGATGGCAAGTATAATACTAATGATGTCTACTATGTTAAGGGATTAAGGCATAATAATTTGAGTGTTTGTAAGATGTGTAGTAAGGGATATGATCTTTTGTTTAAGGATGAGAGGTGTGAGATTCATAATGGATCTGGAACATTGATTGCTATAGGAAAGAAATCTTAAGGAAATATCTATCAACTCAAGGGTGTTGATGGACGATGCTTTATGAACCAGATTAATGACAGTTGGTTATGTCATAGAAGAATGTGTTACATGAATTTTGATAACTTGTCAAGGATTAGTGCAATTTAGGCCGTGAGAGATTTACCAAGAATTACAAATCCTGTTAATGCTATCTTGAGGAAATGTCAATTTGGAAAGCAAGCAAGAAGTCATCACAGATCAAAGGAACATTGTACTACTGTCTAGTGGATTTAATTCATATAGATATTTATGGTCCTATAAGAGCAAGAAGTATACAAGGCAAAAGGTACTTTATGATATTGATTGCTGATTATTTCAGATATTCATGGGCTAGATTTCTTAGAGAGAAATCATATGCATTAGATAAATTTGAGACATTCAAAGCTATAGTTGAAAATGAAGTAAACTTGAAGATAAAATGCTTAAGATCTGACATAGGTGGATAATTTGCCTCCCATGAGTTTAATATGTTTTGTTAAGTGCATGGAATAAAGAGGCAGTTATCTACTCCAAGAACTCCTCAGCAGAATGTAGTTTTTGAAAGAAAAAATAGAATAGTTCAAGAGGCTACTAGATCAATGATCACTGAGGCTATTTTACCAGAATTTTATTGGAGAGAAGCTATTCATACTACTATTTATGTATTCAATCGAGTTCAAGCAAGATAAAATATTACAAAGACCCCCTATGAGATATGGTTTGGAAGAATTCCTACTGTTAAGTATTTCAAGTTATTTAGAAGTAAATGTTATATCAGAAGAGATGAAAAAACTTTGGGTAATTTTGATGCAAGAAGTAATGAATTCATTTTTCTTTGATACTCTACTAAAAAAAAAGAATACAAATGTTTCAATAAAATACTAAGAAATATTGTAGAAATTACAAATTTCAAGGTTGACGAGATAGTGAACAATTCAATTGACATTGATGGATATGTGTCTGATGAACTTGATTGTGTAAGAATTGAAGAGATTGTGGAAGAACAAGAAAAGGGTGAGCTAGAAGAAGAGGTTAAATGGAATAACCATAAGGATTTAAATTTCTAGATCAATTGGATATGGTGTGTAGATTGAAGAAAGATTTATATGGATTGAAGCAAACTCCTAGAGCTTGGTATGCGAGGTTGGATAGGTATTTGATTCAACAAGGTTTCAATGAAGGTATGAAAGATAGTAATCTGTATTTTAAGATTGAAAATGATAAAATCTTGATTGTAGTTG
Organism: Sequoia sempervirens; assembly: GCA_007258455.2. Classification (NCBI taxonomy): domain Eukaryota; kingdom Viridiplantae; phylum Streptophyta; class Pinopsida; order Cupressales; family Cupressaceae; genus Sequoia; species Sequoia sempervirens. Next base: position 157,469,654 of record VDFB02026320.1, read on the forward strand.
TATATGTTGATGACATTATCTTTGAAGGAAATGAGAATATGTGCAAGATGTTTGTAGAAGAGATGCAATTTTTTTTTGAAATGTCTATGTTTGAAGAGATGAATTCCTTTCGTGGGCTATAGATCAATCAAATATAGGAAGTAATTTTTATTTCATAGTATAAGTACATAAAAGAGATGTTGAAGAAGTTTGGGATGGATGTTTCCAAACTAGTATGTACTCCTATGGTGACTAGTTGCAAATTGGGTAAAGATGATGATTCACCTAAGGTTGATCAGAGAATGTATAGATCTATGATTGGTGGACTATTGTATTTGATTGCTACTACACTAGATATTATTCATGCTAGATTTCAAGAGGATCCTAAGGAAACATATGTTGTTGTTGTTAAAATAATATTCAAATATTTGAATGACATTCTAGATTATGGTATCCTAGAGATTCTAACTTTACTCTAGGTGCTTATATAGATGCAGATTGGGTTGGATGTGTAGATGACAGAAAGAGTACAAATGGTTGTGAATTATTTCTTGGTTGCAGATTCATGGAATGGTTGAGTAAAATGCAAGATTTAGTCTCTTTTTATATTGTTGAAGCTAAATATAATAGTGTTGCATCTTTTTGTACACAAGTTCTATGGATGAAACAAACATTGAAAGATATCACAGTGGCATATGATGATCTTATTTCTATCTTATGTGATAATACAAGTGAAATTAACATTTCAAAGAATCCTATGATGCACTCGAGGATGAAGCATGTATCTATCATATATCATTTCTTGAGAGAGAAGGTCATGGAGAATGAAGTAAAGCTTAAGTATGTTTCAAAGAATGATCAGATTGATGATATATTTGAGAAGGCTCTTCCTAAAGATACTTTTGATTATCTCTAGGAGAAGTTAGGGGTCATTTCCCCTCCTTTATTGAACTAGATACATATGGAGATGCATTAGTCTAGTGGATCTATGGATCTATCTTTCTTTTGGACTAATGTTTTGGTGGCTACCTCTCAGGGGGAGTAGGTAGTATCAGGTGTTCTCATTGTGAGTATTTTTTTTCTATGTCAAAGAGGAAATCAATGTAAAATATCTTTTTCCTTTTCCATTGATGTTAACGGGGGAGAGGAAGCATGTGAAAAAGAAGAGGAATAAAAAAGGAAGAATATAAAAGACTATATACTAAGGGGGAGAAACATAAAGAAACAAAAAGAAAAATCTTGAGAAGTGTATTCAAAGCTAGTATGGTGGCTTTGATGGTTTTTCACATCATGTGTTTCCATCAATGACAAAGGGGGAGATTGTTGCAAGAATGTAAAGATTGAAGGTGTTGTCATTGATGTCAACTGTTTAATTGGTTATCAATTGATTGTTGTTGTCATTAGTGTCAATGATACAAGTTATTAGTTGTATATGTCAAGGATATTGAGAAAATTGTAATGAAGATTTGTTGCAGATGTTCAGTGGTTGCTCTGAGTTTTTCTCTAAATTTGCTCCTATATTTGTATGGTTCAAATATATTGATCATGGTTGTTTGAAGCTACTATATCCTAATTTTTTATTGTTGATTCATTGTACAGTGCAAGTTATGTTCACCAGTTGTGAATTGTGGTTTTCTATATTTTTGGTTATGGTCTAGGAGAAATGCTATTGGTCTAGATTTCTCTTTGATGAAGTATTATGACTTGAGGTTCTAGAGTTGAGTTTTTTTTATTGTATTGGAGATAATTCTGGTATCTCAAAAGTTTGTACTTAATTTTTCTATTTGTTTTACACTAGTTTGGCCGACCTTATGTGGAATACTACTTTTGAAGTTACTAAAGTGTGTTGGATCTATTTGGGTCCTTATGAAGCATGTGTTTGGGTCACCCTCATTCTAATTCCACCCTAGGATTTTTTGGCACTGACCTAATTTGAATTTAAATTTGGATGGCCGACTTTGGATATGTTTCAAAGTTGAATATGGTATAAATGCAGAATGAGTTAGGGAAGAAGAGGTGAAGAGAACAAAAGAAATAGAGACAAAAGAAAAAAGAGAATAGAGATAAATGTGAATTAGTATGCATGTATGATGTGAGTATGAAAGATCAATGTGAAGCCTAAATTTTGAGTTTCTAGAAGTAGTGAGTTGAAGGTGCACTCTATCATTCATGAATTTTTGCAAGTGGATTGAGTGAATTGTGGTGGATTTCTTTGTTGCATTGAGATTGTATTCTCTCTATAACAAGTCTTCTTTACCTTCTTTGTATCTTTGTGGCAGTGAGCCCTCCAAGTTGTTAGCCCTATTAGATAGTGAGTCATTTTTTTGTTAGTGAGCCTTGTTTCTTAGGAAGTGATCCTCTTGTAATCGATTTTGATATTCTCTATAGTGTGAGTTAATCCTCACAATGGTTTTCCCCTTATTGGATTTTCCATGTAAATCTGGTGTTATTGTGTTTATGTGATGGTTTTTAGTTTCTACACTAGTACTTAATGAATAATCTGCTAAGCAGTGTTAAGGATTAGTTTTAGTGAATGAATTAAAGTTTAAATATGTGACAACTAATTCAACCGCCCTCTTAGTTGTCTTATTCAACAAAATATAGGAGTGCAACACCCATAGAGCACTAACATTGATAGAGAACTAATATTGGATGTTGAGTCTCAAGACCAAATATTCAACAACCGAGGAATGTAGAGCATTCTACCAAATAGAATTTTTTGAAAGGCGAAAGAAAAATGAGAGTGGGGATGAGTCAGTTGTCACTGAATTCAAACAAAAACCTTCAAACACTTATCAACTTCACAACCACTTTATTCTATTATTAAGTATGAACATGCAATGCAAATAATAGAAAGAAAAATCAACACAAGAGACACCAGATTTACACGAAAAACCCAATAAGGGGAAAACCACAGTGTGGATTAGCTCACAATATAAAGTAATTGCACAACCAAATACAAAGATGCTCACTACCAAGGGATCACTACCCAAAAGGACTCACTATTCAGATAAAAAGGTTCATTGCCTATAGATAGGACTCACTATCCACGAGGGAGAATTACTACCTACAGATACAAAAGATTATAGAAAGATCCACCACAACAAATTACACACATTCACAGCCTTGATCAGAGGAATTGTAGATAACATCAGCGCACTACTTTTAGGAATCTAACACATTAAAGTACTGCTACCTCAATTTACTTTCACACAACTCTGATTTTCAAACATTTGGCTTCATTGATTAATTTTTTACACCTTGACTTGTATTTATACCATCTTCAACCTTAGAAGCTTTTTCAAGGTTGGCTAGACACACTTCATTTCATAAATTCAAATTAGGTTGGAAACTCAACATTCTCGTGGTGGAAAGGAATGAGAGAAGAAAAAATCAACACTTAACCAATACCCAAAATAATGTCTCAGATCAATCACACGCTTCCTTAATTAATTATTAGTCCTTCATATGAAGTGTAAACAACAGGTCAACCAAACCTAATGAAAAAACAAATGAACTTTGAAGTACATGCTTCCACATCAAGAAGATAACAATGGACTACACAACACACTTCATCACTCACTGTAACACATCAGATTATCTTAGACTCATCTGCATCATCTGAAACAACCTTCATACTCAAAATACCTTCCATCAATCCATCTGAATAGATACACATCAATACTAAAACTCAAGTTTTGGAGCACCAGACCATGAAAATATTTTCCATAACACAAAGAACATCATCTCAAGACATCGTCGAGATCTAAAGGACCTGAAACAAACCAACGAAGGACTATGGAGCAAAAAAAATTCTCCCAGTTACAAAAAATTAGCTCTACCAAACTAGTTCACACATCAGTGAACATAACTTTCATTCTCTATCAAACCAGAACCTACAAACCAGGGGATATCACCAATAGATTCCCATAAACAACACCTCAGATCTGCACAAGCATAGGATTGACACATAAGAAATGTGGAGCACATATCGGGGCACATTCTGAACACACACAACTCTGACTTCTCTAAATATTAATTTTCTCAAAGGCAGCCGATAACTCATCATATTAGCACACTTGCAACACTATAAAGATAGATCCATGTACTCACAACATCTCATCAGCATCTCAACTATACATGCACAACCTGCAACGTCCTAAATTGTGTTTACATCAATGACAACACAACCAAACTTGCTCATACTTGTAACAATCTCCCCTTTTGTCATTGATGTCAACACATGATGTGAAAAACCATCAAAGAAACATTCTCAATATTCTCTCTTCCTTTCAGCTTCTTATTTTTATCTCCCATTTTATTATTTTTCACATGACACTTTCTCCCCCTTGACATCAATGGAAAAGAACAAAACTCAGATCACTCCCATTGAGGAGTGCACCCACACAACTCATATTGCAACAATGAAACTTTCTACTCCCCCTGCAGAGTAGACCCATCCATCAGTCTAGATAAATGTAGAATCTATAGATCCACTGGAATGATGCACCTCCATGTGCACCTATTTCAAATAAGGAGGGCCAATGAACCCCAAATTATCAATAAGATACTCAAATGTATCCTTCAGAAGAGCCTTAGTAAATATATCTACAATATGATCCTTTGTAGACACATACTCCAACCCGACTTCATTCCCCAATAATTTTTCTCCCAAGAAATAATATATAATAGATATATTCTTTGTCCTTGAATGGATTACCAAGTTCTTTGAAATATTTATGGCACTTGTATTATCACAGAAGATAGGTATAGGATCATCACATATCACTCCTATGTCTTTTAATGTTTGCTTCATCCACAAAATCTATGTGCAACAAGATGTTGTAGCAATATACTTAGCTTCTACAGTGGATAAAGAAACATAATCCTATTTCTTTCTAAGCCATGAAATCAATCTTCCACCAAGAAAGAAAGCACCATCACTTGTATTTTTCTGGTCATCTACACAACTGGCCCAATCTACATCAGTGGAAGCATTCAAAGTGAAATCAATATCCTTAGGATACCACAAGCCATAATCTAGAGTTCCCTTAAGGTATCTAAATATCCCCTTTATAGGTGTAACATGTGATTCTTTCGGTTATACTTGAAATCTAGCTACCAAACATACTGCATGCATGATATCAGGTCTTGTAGCAGTAAGATACAGTAATCCACCAATCATAGATATGTACTTGCTCTAATAAGCTTTAGTAGATTCATCATCTTTACTCAGCTTACATCTAGTCACCATAGGTGTACATACCAGTTTGGATTCATCCATTCTAAACTTCTTCAACAAAACTCTTTGACATAGATAGATTATGAAATGAATATTCCCTTATCAGTTTGAGTCGCGTGTAGTCCAAGAAAGAAATTCAACTCACCAATCATAGACATTTCAAATTAATTTTGCATCTATTCTATAAACCTCTTACACATACCTTCATTTCCTCCAAAGATGACATCATCCACATACACAACTACTATCAACATCCTGTTTCCTTCAATACTGAAATAAATATTGTTTTCTATAGAGCCTTTGTTAAACTTTTGTTGTGTCAAGTATCTGTCCAAACTTGCATACCAAGCTCTGGGATCTTGTTTCAATCCATGCAATCCCTTCTTCAGCTTATAGACCATATCTGGTTTATCTAATAAGTGAAATCCCTTTGGTTGTTCCATGTACACTTATTCTTCCAACTCTCCATTCAGAAAAGTAGACTTGGAATCCATATGATATACCTTGAAGTCTTTATAAGTAGAAAATTCCAAGAACATCTAAATTTCCTCCATTCTTTCCACTGAGGAAAATGTATCTTCAAAGTATATGCCCTCAACCTATGAATAACCTTTACATACAAGTCTTTCTTTGGTTCTCACAACTTCACCATTCTCATTCAATTTATTTATGAACACCCACTTAGTACCAATCACATTATTGTGTACTAGTCTAGGAACCAGTTCCCATGTCTGATTCGCTTCTATCTGTTGCAACTCTTATTTCATTTCTCTTACCCAAATCTCATCTTTACATGCTTCACTCACATAATTAGGTAGTATCTTTGAAAGTAAACATATGTTTACCTCACCTACCACAACTTTGCTTCTTGTCTTCACATGACCTTCACTCTTATCTCCAACTATCTATTCTTCTGGATGATTCTTCTTTACATACTTAGGAGTCTTAGGAGCAGGTTCCAGAATCTATTCCTCTTCTTCAATCTATTCTTCTTCTTCCTCTTTATTCTCTTCTGGTATAGGTTAACAGATAGGCTCATCTAGTTCAATTTCACTTATCTCAACTAGTATGTGCATATCCTCATCAACCTTCACATTTACACTCTCAACAATCTTCCTCAATATCTTATTAAAGCATCTATATGCTTTTATATTCATTGAATACCCAAGAAAAATTCCTTCATCACTTCTAGCATCAAACTTCCCAAGGTTCTCATCATCTCTTTTAATGTAACACTTGATTCCAAACACGTTAAAGCACTTCACAATGGGAATCTTACCAGTCCACAACTCGTAAGGAGTCTTAGTGTTGCTACCTCTGATCTGAAATCTATTAAGAATATAAATAGTAGTGTGGATTTCCTCTCTCCAGTATACATCGAGTACATTTTCTTCTTTCATCATAGTTCTAGCAGCTTCCTAAACAGTCTGGTTCTTTCTCTCAATAACTCCATTCTACTGCGGAGTTCTAGGAGTAGAAAAATGTCTCTTTATGCCATGCTCTTCAAAAAATGTATTAAACTCACTGGAAGTGAATTTTCCACCTCTATCAGACCTTAAACATTTAATTCTCAAGTTTACTTCATTCTCTACCCTTTCCTTAAATACTTTAAATCTATCCAGAGCCCGAGTCTTCTCTCTAAGAAATGTAACCAATGTAATTCTAGAATAATAATCAACAAGGATCATGAAATACCTATCACCATTTAGACTTCCTATTCTTATAGGGCTATAGAGGTCAATATGAACCAATTCTAGCATTCTAGTAACTAAATGATCTTTTTAAAAAAAATTGCATCTAGTTTGCTTTCCTAATTGACAACTCCTGCACAGAGTAGTAGGCTTTGTGATCATTGGAAAATCTCAGACAACCTCTCTTGAACTGATCCTAATCAAATTATCAAAGCTTTCATGTCCCATCCTCTGGTGCCATAGCCAACTTTCATTAACTTGAGATACAAGGCACTGACCATCAAAACCCTTAAGTTGATAAATATTTCCATATGTTCTTCTTCCTGCTACAACCACAGTTTTGGACCCTTTTCTAATCTCGCAAGTGTTATCTTAAAACACAAGATTGAATCCTTTTCTACACATTTTTGCAACACTCAAAATATTTTTCCAGTCATTGTAGTTAGATCCATCAAACATAGGGATCACCAATTTGTGTGCCATCAGATCTACCTCAAGTGGTTAAGCTCTTCACCAAAGAACCAAGGCTCTAATAGCAATTTTTGAAATGTGCAAGACAACAAAGAGGGGGGGTGAATCAATTTTCACTAAATTCAAACACAAAACTTCAAACACTTATCAACTTCACAACCAATTTATTCTATTATTAAGTATGAACATGAAATACAAATAACATAAAGAAAAATCAGCACAAGAGACACTAGTTTTACGAGGAAAACCCAATAAAGCAAAAAACATGATGAGGATTAGCTCACAATATAAAGTAATTGCACAACCGAATACAAAGAGGATCACAGCCAAGGGATCATTTCCCAAAAGGACTCACTATCTAGATACAAAGGTTCACTTCCTATAGATAGGACTCACTGTGCAATAGGGAGGCTCAATACCTATAGATACAAAAGATTACAGAAATATCTGCCACAATAAATTACACACATTCATAGCCTTGATCAAAAGAATTGTAGACACCATCAGCTGACTACTTCTAGGAATCTAACACATTAAATTACTGCTTCCACAATTCACTTTCATCAAACTCTACTTTTCAAACTTGTGGCTTCATTGATTAATTCATTACACCTTGACTTGTATTTATACCATCTTCAACCTTAGAAAAATTTTCAAGGTCATCTACACACACTTCATTTAATAAATTCAAATTAGGTTGGAAAATCAACATTCCCATGGTGGAAAGGAATGAGAGTGGACCAAATCAACACTTAACCAAGACCCAAAACAATGTCTTGGATCAATCACATGCTTCCTTAATTAATTCTTAATCCTCCGTATGAAGTGTAAACACCAAGTCATAAAAACCTAATGAAAACACAAATGAACTTTGAAGTACATGCTTCCACATCAAGAAGATAAAATTTTACCACTCAACACCCTTCATCACTCACTGTAACACATCTTAGATTCCTTTAGACTCATTTGCATAAGTTGCAACAACCTTCATATTCAAAATACTTTTCATCAGTCCATCTAAATAAACACACACAAAATACTGAAACTCAACTTCTAGTTCACCAGACCATGAAAATATTTTCCAGAACATAGAAAACGTCATTACAAGACATCGTCTAGATCCACAAGACCTGAAACAAACTAGCAGAGGACTACAAAGTAAAAAAATTTCTCCCAGTCACAGAGAAACAACTCTGCCAAACCAGTTCACACACCAGTGAACACAACTTTCATTCTCCATCAAACTAGAAGGTACAAACCAAGAGATATCACCAATATATTCCCATAAACAACACCTCATATCCACACAAGCATAGGATCAACACAAAAGAAATGTAGAGCACATACTAGAGCACATACTAGAGCACATTATGAACACACAACTCTAACTTCTCTAGTTATTAATTTTCTCAAAACCACTTGGTAACTCATCATATTAGCACACCTACAACACTATAATGATAGTTCCATGTACTCAAAACATCTCATCAACATCTCAAATATACATCACAACTTGCAACATCTTGAATTGTGTTGAAATCTCTGACAACACAACCAAACTTTCTCATACATGCAAAAGACTTAAATCTAGCTTCTTGAACTAGAAACATTTAAACATCTTGTAGAAACTATACATGCACTTGAAAACTTCACAACCAAATCAAACTCCCCCAAATACTATCAACTCCCCCTGAGTGATATCCTACATCAATCTAGGAGAAAAGGATATGACAAGAATTTCTCCCCTTGGACAAATGCAACATCTATGCATCTAGTTAGAACAAGGAGGGGAAATCACCCCTAAATTTTGCTAGAGACACTCAAAATTATCCTTTTAAAGTTCCTTAGTGAAAAAATATGCAATTTTTCTTTGGTAGGAACATATTCCATTCTAACTTCATGCTCTGCAACTTTCTCTCCTTGAAAGTGATAGCATATTGAAATGTATTTTGTTATTGAATGCATTACTGAATTCTTGGAAATGTTAATAGAACTTGTATTGTCACATAATATGGGAATAGGTTCATTATAAACTAACTTCACATCCCTTAAGGTATTCTTCATCTAAATTACTTGAGTGCATAACAAGATGCTTTAGTAATGTATTCAACTTCTGCAGTGCATAAAGACATTGTATATTTTTTTTCACTAAACCAAGAGACCAATTTATGTCCCAAACACAATGTACTTCCACTTGTACTTATCTAGTCATCAACAAAACCTACCTAATCAGAACTAGTATAGGAACTCAGAGAAAATTTATTATACTTTTTACACCACAAGCCATAATCTGAAGTACCCTTCAAGTATCTGAATATTCTTTTCACAACTTTCTCATGAGATTTCTTAGGATTGGCTTGAAATATGGAAACTAAACATACCACATGCATAATATCAGGTCTATAAGTAGTTAAGTATAATAATCCTCCAATCATAGACCTATAGAGAGTCTAATCAACTTTTGAAGACTCATCAAATTTTCTCAAGTGACAACCAATCACCATAGGAGTACCAACTAGTTTGGAATCTTCCATCCCAAATTTCTTCAACATATCCTTGACATATTTAGATTGAGAAATAAAAATTATATCATTAATCTAAATAATTTGAAGTCGAAGGAACAAGGAAAACTCACAAATCATTGTCATCTCAAATTATTTATACATATTTCTTCTACAAATGTTTTACACATATTATCATTTCCACCAAAAATGATATCATCAACATATATAACCACAATCATTAACTTTTCATCCTAAACTTAATATATAGATTACTATCTGAATTACCTTTCTTGAGCCCTTATTGAATTAGGTATTTATCCAATCTAGCATACCAAGATCTGGGACCTTGCTTGAGACCATATAGAGCTTTCTTGAGTCTGTAAACCATGTCTAGATTTTCTAACAACTAGAAACCATCAGGTTACTCAATATATACCTCTTCTTCTAGTTACCATTCTAGAAAGCTAGCTTGGCATCCATTTGATATAATTTTAAATTATTATGAGCAACAAGAGCAAGAAAGATCATTAGAGCCTCCATTCTAGCTACTAGAGAAAATGTCTCCTCAAAATTAATACCTTCTACTTGTGAATATTCTTTGCAAACTAATATGTCTTTATTCCTTACCACTTCACCATCCTCATTCAGTTTGTTCTAGAACACCCATTTTGTTCCTTTGGCATTTTTATCAGTAGGTTTGGGAACTAATTCCCAATTTTTATTCTTTTATATTTGATATAATTCTTCCTCCATTTCTTTTATCTTATTATCATCTTTTCTAGCATCAAGAAAGTTCTTGCGATCAAATTTTGGTAATAGACACAAATTTACTTGCTCACTAACTCTTGAAAGATTTCTCTTGGTTAGCACACCTTCATCCTTATCTCCAATGATCTAATGTGTAAAGTGATTATTTTGCACATATTTTTCTAGAGTCTTGAGAGTATTCATTGGTTCTGGTTCCTTGTCTTCTTTCTCTTCTATTTATTCTTCTACTTCTTCAATCTAGGGAGCCATATGTAATCCAAAAACTTTAGGTTCATGTGATATCTGACACAAGTCTTCATATACTTTGACATTTGTACTCTCAATCATCTTTCAAAGTCTCTTGTTGTAGCACCTGTATGCCTTGATCTTGGTTGAGTAACCAAGAAATATTCCTTCATCTCTTTTGATGTAGCATTTGCTGCCAAAGATTCTAAAGTATTTAACAGTGGGAGGCCTTCCATACCACAATTCATATGGGTTCTTAGTGCTATTGACCCTCAAATGCACTCTATTAAGTAAATAGACAATAGTGTGAATTGCTTCCTTCCAATACATATTAGACAGGTCAAAATTCTTCATCATAGCTCTAGCCATTTCTTACACTTACCTATTCTTTCTTTCAAATACCCCACTTTGTTGAGGGGCTCTAGGAGAAAAAAGTTGTCTCCTAATTCCATGATATTCACAAAAAAATAAAATTCATACATGAATTGAATTCAAATCCTCTATCTGACCTTGAACATTTCATCCTAACATCCATTTCATTATCAATTTTTTCTTTAAAAATCATAAACTTATCAAAGGAATCTAATTTTTCTCTTAAGAATGTAACCCATGTCATTCTAGTGTAATAACCTATAAGAAAAGTAGACTACCTTTCACCTTGTTGACTCCTTATCATTGTAGGTTTGCATAGATCAATGTGGATCAGATCCCATGGCATTGAAACATAGCACTCCTTACTTTTGAAACTAGTCTTTGTTCACTTTCCCATCTGATATTCTTTGTGTAATGTGTTTGTAGGCTTGGTTATCTTAGGAATATCTCTCACTGCATGAGAGGAATTGATTTTCACCATATTTTAAAAATTGATTTGTCCAATTCTTTTGTGCCATAACCAACATTCTACAGACTAAGCTAATATGAAGATCCTTCAATTAGCCTCTTTTAGATGATAGACATTACTATTTTTCCTAATTCCTTCAACAACTAAACTTTTGGATCCTACTTTTTCTGATCTCACATCCATTAGAATGAAAAGTAATGTTGTACTCTTTGCTACATATTTGAATAAAACTAAGAAGATTATGCTTTATACCTTTAACATAAAATATATCTTCATTTTTATTCTTTCCATCAATTATAATATCACCTTTTCCATAGATTTGTGATGAATTACCATCACCAAACTTAACAACCCCACCATTAACCTTCTTAAGATTGATAAAATTTCCCATGTCACCAGTCATGTGGTGATAACAACCATTGTCAATTATCTAAGAATTTGACTCTTCCTTTGCATGAATGAAAGTTGATACTACCATTGATCTTTCAATGAACTTATTTCTCTACAAGGTACTCGACTTCCTATATTATCCAATATTGCTCTTTTTTCCCTTTCAAAAGACATGAAAATGTTTTCATCATTTGAGTCTTTATATTCATCTTCAGAGGAATAATTAATTTCCCTAGAATAGAAACCTCTGTTGGTATTTTCTCTTTTGTTGTCATCAACAATTTTTTTATAGGGACCTTTAGATGTAAAATGACCAATTCTTCAACAATTGAAACATTTGAAGGGTTACTTACCTTTGTACTTACCAGTTTCTTTCTTTAACATTCTAAAAATATTAGCTTCAAGTTCATCAAGATCATCATTTTTATCAACAACTTCATCTTCAATATTTTTATTATATTTGAATGTAGCTTCCCTTTTTAGAACATCTTCATCAAATTCTCTCATTTCAAAGGAAGTAAGAGCACCAAAATTTTCATTAATTGAATACTAAAATGAGTCCTTGAACCTTTAATAGTGGACACTTTATGACAATAAGAGTTTGGGAGAGACCTCAAAACCTTCTTCACTATTTCACATTTTTCTACTTCTCCACAAAGACCAGTGATGCAAGAAACAACTTCATGTACTCGAAGCATATATCTTGTAATATTCTCATCCTCAATCATCCTTAGAGTCTCAAATTTGCATAAATAAAAATTTGCATCTTGTCTTGCTTCACATTTACATCACCTTCATATATACTACTAAGCTTACCCCATATATCTTTAGCAAAGTTGTAATTCATTACCTTCAAAAGTTCAGAATCAACCAATACACATAAGAGAGAGTTCTTAGCCTTAGCAATGCAATCATATAGCTCGATTTTAGTTGGATCTATTGGAGGGGTAGTAGGAGAAACATAACCATCCTTGACTAATTTCCAAACACCAAACCCTATAGAGTTTAGGTGTCCTTCCATTCTCAATTTCCAGAAAGCATAATTAGTCCCATCATGTGTCATCTTAGATCTTTTCCTCTAGTTGTTAAGCTTCTTTAGAGGAACTTAGCTCTAATACAAATTTTTGAATACACCCAAAGACTGAGAGGGGGGCTGAATCGGTCTACACAAAACTTAATCCCTTTCAAACCTTGAAAATTTCAACACAATACAACCTTCTTACCTCAACTAAAAATATTAAACATATATAATAGTTTAAACAATCAGTATGATCAACAATCCTTAGAAATAAATGATATAGTAGTTCCACTTTTAATTAAATCAATAGTAAAGAAAGATAAAGCAGAGAAAACAAATGCACAAGAGAACACTAGATTTACATAGAAAACCAAATGAGGGAAAACCATAGTGAGAGTTAACTCACTTCCTTAAAGCAAGATGGAAAGGACTTGCAACATTGAAGCACCAACTAACTCCAGGAGAAAGATAGAAATGACCTAATGAGATTCACTATCTCAGAGCAAGATACTGAAAGTTTATATAAGAGATTACACTATTTATCAAAATTTGGCTTTGTTGATTGAGGCATTAAAGCATAATTGATCTTTCCTTTAACTCGCTTTAGCAATATCTATACTGGATATTCACTAAAATTCACACACACTTATTTTCACTTGTACACTACTCCATAATGTTGCATCCAAAATTATCTTGCATTTATAGCCACCTCAACTCTTCAGAAAATTCAATTAGGTCAACTAGGAAGAAGATAATCAATTATTTAAATAAGTTGGCCACCAAAAACATAGTGTAGTCCTATCCCAAAGATAGAGAGGATCAAAAACTAACTTATTGCATCTTCCAATGTGATCCAAAATATTTACATGTTGAAACACATCAATCTAAGTTGGCATCAAGGAAACATGTAGACGAAACTTTGAAGCACATAACTAGTCGGCCCAAAAACATACTTCTAATTGAATTTACTTGATGCGGTCCCAAATAGGATAGGTTAGGACCCATATCTATCATAACACATCCTCAATTACTATCATAGATACCCAAGCACATGAAACAAGAAAAATAATATACTCTGTTAGCTAGATATCTACAAATAAACTAGAAGGCCAACTCAAGACATAATGCAACACCAAACAGGACAAATGGAAACATGCAGATTACATGGGGATGTACCATGAACACCAAAACACACTTTCAACAACTTATTTCATACTACCATGTCATCAACAACCACCACAAAACAAACATGAATGAAAAACTACATTCAGGAAGCATAAAATGTATAAACATGAGATATAACATTAAAAGAACAACTTGTCGACCACTTCATCACTTGAAATTGGAATTGAGACATTGCATAAACATTGAGAGGATATAAACCAAGTTGCATGAGTAGATACATCAATATGGAGAATGCAAAGCATTCCCTAGACTATTCTAGACAACCAACAATATTTCCAACCTTATGTGATTCATAGAAACCTCCTTGGGAACATAGGTCATGAAAAAGGATAAGAGTGCAATGTCCACTGAGCACTAATATTGAAACCAAACTGCAAGACCAAATATTCAATAGTGGAGGAATGTGGAGAATTCTCCTTGATAGACTTCAATACTTCTTGAACTAGAAACATTTAAACACCTTGCAGAGACTAGAACTTCCTTTCAACAAAGCATGCTTTATTAGGAACAATAGGAGATAGCATAAGACATGCTACAAACCTTCAACAACATCTCTCCACTATTAGTCATGCTTCTAATCCTCATTTTCATATATCACTATGAAGCCAACTTCGCTAATAGAAATCATACTTAATACTTCTTTGATTAGGTATGACATCCAACCATGAACTTCATCAACCATTAGATAAGGCGTGATATCCAACCATGAAATTTAGCAAGGCATATCCATACATCAATGTTAACCCACTTAAGCACTATAATAATGACAACTAATGTAAGTAATCCCTGTTACTTTTCAAGTGTTGTTAACTTGGAAATCACAAACAATTCACTAAATATCATCATAAACCACTACCAAAAATCTCACAAACATTTGTAGCAATCTCACCAAGTGTTGACATCAATAGGTAACTAGTAATCAATGTTGGCATCAATGAAAAAAACTATCAATAGACATAATGCTTGAATCTTGAATTGCTGAAATAAATCTTTGAAATGTTGCTCTTGATTTTCTCTTGAATGATCTCAATGTTCACCTCTTTCTTGATTCTTTCACTTCTAGTTTCAAATGGTGAAAATACTAGGTATTTATATGCATTTATCCAATTTCCAAAAAATAGATCCCAAAAGTTAACAATTGAAATTTAAATTTTGAATGTTAAAATTCCACCAACAACATACCCAAAAATTGGTCCTAGCTAAGAAGGGGGACCCATATGCCCAAGGGTGTATGTGTCCTATCTCTAACTTCTAAGACATTAAATTAAATATCAGGAGTACCATATGAATTGGATGCATTTATTCAATGCTTGTAGTTTATTGAAAAATGATACATATGGGTTCTGAGATAGATAATTTTAGGACATTAGGAGGTCAATTAGGCTCAATATTTTTAGGGGTCCAAAATATAATGTGAAATTTTCAAGGGTGACAATTTTTTACACTACACATACATGTAGGTACACCAAAAAAATTTGAAGTATAATGGGTAAATATTTTCTTTATACACACATCAATATTTTCATCTAATGCAATGTGAAAAAAATGGAAGAAATTGACATATTTTATGAATCATTATTTTATTTAGAGAAGTTAAATTGTATAATTATGTTTTCTTAATAAATATTATATGGATTTATATATGTTTTTGATTAAAAAAGAAGGGTTTAGGGCCTTGATCCCATACATCAACATAAAACAAGCCTCACGACCAACAACTCAAACTCAAATGAAGCAACAAATATAAATCAAGCCTTCCACGTTCCAATAGTTCAAACCAAAACAAGGCCAACAAGCCACTCAAAAAAGCATAGAAAAAACTAGAGAGGTACAACTCAAGCACTAGAGCTCTAACCCAACAACTTTTACCCCAAAGGCTTGTCAAGCGAAATAGATACCTTCTTTGGAGTACACTTATTCCTACATTGCACAAAATTCTAAGAAGTGGAACCAAGGTTTAAATATTTTAGGGAGGAAGGGGGAGAATCCCCTTCAGAAGATCTAATAGGTGGAGTAACAAGAAAATCGAGTGGAATGTCCAAATAATAGACCCAAGTAGCCAAAACCATGGTAGAGACATATTTTTCTGGAGAATAAGACTAACAGGGGCCTTAGGGGAGGAAACACATGTAGTAACAGGAGTAGCTTTATCCAACATCTAAGTAGCATGGTTCATAGGAGGGGCAACATTATCAACATCAATCACTTTCTTCATGGATTTATATATGTTACTAGTTCCATTCATTATAAATATATAAAAAAACAATAAAAATCCAAGAATATACATGGGACAACAAATTTATTTATTTAATAAGAATATATAAATTAATAAATTTGTAATCCTACAAATATATAAAAACACTTATGTTATAATATTTAAACATATTATAAAAGTTCTTTAAAAATCATGTAATATAACATTATGTTGGAAAACCAAAAGAAACATAATAAATAACCTTTTTTACTATCATAGATTTTATAATAAATAGAACTGTTAAAAATAGAAAGGGGAAGGAAACATGACTTAAACCTTCCCCTGAAGGGGCATGGTCCACATTGATGTGATGACCCCATTCCATCCATGACACCATCATGGGGCATGACTGTCCATGGAATGCCATTTCCCTCTCAAGGCTAGTGAACCCTTATTATTTATTCTTTTATCTTTTGTGTTATTTTAAAATATAAAAATATATCTATTCAAACGATATTTTATATTTTTCGTATTTATTTATTTTAAATTAAAAAATGTAAAACAAATAAAATATATGATAGCTTAATATATTTATATATATATATATAATAAAAAAGGTTTTAATTGTAAATATAGAAATGAAAGTATTTGCATTCAAATGCGGGTATAAAAAGAAATATATATATAAATAATAATTAAATAACTAATGAGTATAGAATAGAAACTAGGAAAAATAAACAAATAAATAAAATAAATTAAAAGAAAAAATTGCAATACAAAATCGTGATTTCATTTGGGGTCGCTTGATTTCCTGAACCCTAATCCCTTCTCCTTCCCTTCAACCTACAAATAACTTGGGAGAAATATGAAAAATAATTTTCTTTATAATTACTTATTTAGATTAGGGATCAAAGTTTTTTTTATCAATTGATTAAGTACAATGCTCAACCTTAAAAATAAAAACTAAGTCTATAGTTAATTAAAAATAATTGTGACTTGAGTTATGAAGAGGGTCCATGTTCCTTAACACCAATAACTTAAGTAAAAACTATGGTTACATTTTGAAAAAATGAAATGTAGTGTAGAAAAATGCATCCCTTTACATTTTCACACTTGTTTGGGCCCTCCCTCCTAAAATTGGGCTTCTTTATGCTTTATTTGGTCCTATTTTGCATCCACAAGCCTTATTTAATGCATCATTTTGAGGATAATCTTGACACTTAACTAATGACCAATCATAATTCATGATTTTGGGTTGTGTGTTCTAGATCTAGTGATTTGGGACTCAAATGCCACCTTGGGCATATGGGTCCCACCTAGCTTTTAGGGCCTGATCCTGAATATGGAATAGAACTTAGAATTTCTTGAAACTTGTGTCCCAAGCTTAGGCTACTGGGACCCATACGCCCCAACTGGCATATGAGTCCTATTTTTTCTTGGACCTATTTTGAATTCAATTCTTGGCATGATTTTATTCTCCTAGATCTGATGTCAGCTTGTAGTGTTGTAATTTGAGGAAATTTGACATAAATAAGTATAAATACAAGGTTATTTCACATATTTTATCCTAAAAAATTTCATGAGGAAATGTGATCTAAGAATTCAAGCAATCTAGCAATTCAAGAGCATTCAAGAGCTAATTATCAAGCATTTGGATCTACATTCAAGACTCAAGCATCATGTCAAAGTCATCATGCATCATGTGTGTTTTTGAGCTAACATTTGTGATGTAGGTTTTCATGATTCAAGAAAGTACTCAAGATCAATTTTCATATAAAAAATCAAGAGTCGAGATCTACATTCATGCTAGCCATTTCTTACAATATTGTAGTCTTCATATCAAGGGTTTGGTGAGTTGCAACAATGCATATTGTTCATTCTATTCGATTTCATTTCAAGGTTTGATTAACAAAATGGGGTTTGACCAAGGCAAACCCCTATCCACTAAGAAAACAACATTTTTCCCTCTTCATGTGTGATTGTAGATCTAGGTGTTTTGAGACTTGAAGATCCTTTGAAGACAAAGTTGTCATCTTCATGGAAACTCACCTATAGATCACAATTTAGACTTTCAGACTCAGAGATTGGATAGGAGAGAAGCTACAAAAGATCAACCCTCAAGTTACCACAACAATGCAACCTACTAGTAATGTCTTCCCTACAACCATTGCCTCTATTCCCACCTATACCAACCCTCAAGTTACCACAACAATGAAACATACTAGTAATGTCTTCCCTACCTTGGGTATTTCCACTAGCAATCCTAGTACCTTTATGGTATCTCAAGTCATATCTCCTACCACTTTACCTCCCATAAGTATTCCATTCACTTCCCCCTCAAAAACATATACACCTCCATCTCAAAATATAACCAATGACACCATCCTTAACCAGCTCTTGCGAAATGTTTCATCCCTTCAAAAGAAAATTTCCACCATAAACCAAAATAAAAATGGCCAACCTTTATGTGTATGGGTAGGATCATCATGGAAAAAATAGGGCCTTAAGTGGCAAAATTTTTAGAAAAATCAGAGTTAGGAAACTTGACGTAAAAATTTGAATAAGTTATCTATATTATTTCAAAAATATGTAAGAATTGAATCTATAGAAAATTGAATGTAGTTTCTAAAATACTAGGTTTAATTTTTTTAAAAAAAAATCTATTTGGTGAAAATTTGAAATTTCAATGCAGTAGTACTTAAATTTTAGGAAAAAAATAAGAAGTAGGTGTCTGTCTGACCACCCTAACCAGAATAAAATGATAATATTTGTTTATAAGATTTTAGACATAAGTAGAGGACTCATGTCCCGATGTGATGCATATTTTTTTGTAATTTTTTTCCAAGTAAATAATTAATTATGATTTTTTTATTACAACTTTTAAAATATATAAAAACTCATATGTCTGACCACCTTAACTTGGTCAAAACTTCATGAAATTCAATTTTTATTTTTTTAATCCTATAGTATGCGAAGCATAGATTGTGACACATGTTTTGGATTAAAAAAATGTGGCACCATTTGAAATCTATAGATGTTTTCAATCATCCTATCAATCAGGACTTTAGTCATAATTCAAATAGAAAATGAATAATAATTATTTATTAAATTCAAAGTAATGCATAATTTATATTGGTGGAAAGTAGAGAATCTGCTTTAAAAACTCTTTTCATTTCATCAAATTTGGGTAAAAAGAATGTCATCAGCTACATAACCTACAAATACCCATCATATCGCCACTTTTTGGCCCATCATGATCCTGCACATACCCTTATACTATGTCAAAAGCAATCCCTTATCCTTGGAGATATCGAGAACGTCGATACCACATCGTATAGAGATTGCTAGGTTTGAGAAATATGGAGGGAAAGGAGATCCTTCTAACCATGTTTCCGCTTACACTGCCTTATGTAGTGACTTTGTCCTTGAAGATAAGCTCTTGGCTAAGCTTTTCCCTAGGTCCTTGAAGGATGCCTCTTTAGGATGGTTTTCCTCATTACTGAATAACTCAATTTATTTATTCAATGAACTTTTCAAGGCCTTTATTAACCATTTCAAAGTGTACATGAATCCTAAGATGACATTATCTGATCTGGTGAGATGTAAGCAAAAGGATGATGAAAAGGTTATTGACTTCATTTCACGCTACCAATCACTTTATTACCAAATCAACATAAAGATTCTCGATCCTCACCTTAAATGAATGTTCATTGAGAATTTAAAAACTAAGATACAATATAAGCTTGGCATGATGAAGTTTCCTTCCTTTGTACACTAGTGTACTACCCTTGGTGACTATCAAAAATCAGTTAGTAGTTGTGAAACAAAACCCACCTCTAGACATCCTAAAAAGTCTGAATCTACAAATCAAAACAATTACCAACCTTTTAGGAAACAAAATAAAGGCTTCTTTCAACTAAATCCCCCTCAACCAACCCAACATGTGGATACCCAAGTAGATGTTATAAAGGAGAAAAATCATTTTACATTTGGGGATCTAGCTAGACAATTTACTCCCTTACTTGATACTGATGCAGGAGCATCTAGGAAGTAAGAGCAATCTTGCATCACCCAAAAAAAATATTGTTTCTTTTCAATAAGGGCTAATTTTGGCAGGGTTACTATTTTAGTAAGTTTCAATTTGTGCATAGTTGGACACAAAATCTTACAGAGACCTCCAGAATGGTAAATTGAAGCCAATGGGATGTTGTTTAGAGGAAGCCAATTATGCATTCCAAGGAGTTATATGAGAGAGAATCTAATCAAGGAGAAGCACAGTGGAGGATTGGTTGGGAATTTTAGTCGAGACAAGACCATTGCTCTTGTTAGTGAGAATTATTACTGGCCACAATTACAACAGGATGTGAAGAAGTTTGTAAAAAGTTGTAGAGTATGTTAGATGACGAAAGGAACAAGTCGGAATATTGGATTGTATCATCCATTACCTGTAACTGAGAGGCCATGGGAGGACATTAGTATGGATTTTATACTTGGATTTCCAAGGAAACAAAGAGGGCATGATTCCATATTTGTGATGGTGGATAGATTTTCAAAGATGGAACATTTCATTCTGTGTCATAAGACCAATGATGATGTTCATATTGCAGAGTTTTTTTTCAAAGAGGCGATGGGATTGCATGGTCTACTGAAGAGTATGTTTTTAGTCAGAGATACCAAATTTGTTGGTTTTTTCTAGAGAATATTATGGAAGAAGTTGAAGATTTGAAGTTTAGTTTTTCTCACCATCCATAGACTGATGGAAAAACATAGGTGGTCAATAGGAGTTTGGGTAACCTACAAGATGCTTAGTAGGAGATAAACCAAAGGGATGGGATTTGATTTTACCACAGGCAAAATTTGCTTATAACAATTTTGTCAACATGAACACTAGTAAATCACCATTCCAAATTGTATATGGGAGTAGTCTGAGGAATGCTTCTGAGCTAAGAAAGATGGATAAAGGAGAGAAGAGTAGTGTTGAGGCTGAAGATTTTGTTGAGCACCTCAAGAATTTGCATGACGAGGTGAAGAAGCATATTAATAAGATGAACTCTCAGTATAAGGCTAAGGAAGATCAGAAAAGGAAATATAAGGAGTTCTAGATAGGAGATGAAATCATGGTTCATTTGCAAAAGGAAAGGTTTCCAGTTGGTACATACAACAAGTTGAAGATGAAGAATTTTGGACCATGCAAGATCCTGAAGAAGCATGATTAAGGAAATGCATATGGGATAGAGTTTCCTAATGGAATTCATATTTCACCTGTGTTTAACATTTCAGATTTAACAAAATATCATGAGGGAGGAATTGATGAAGAAATAATAGAGGCATAGTGGAATAGAATTGATGAAGAAGTAATAGAGGTATAGTGGAATATTCCAGCACCTACTTCAGAAAAGGAGGAGATAAAAGACATTTTAGATAGTTGTGTGGCAAGAAGCACAAGAAATAGGCAATATGCAGAGTACTTGGTGAAATGGAGAGGAAGGCCCATTGAAGATTCATCATGGTTATTTGAGTCTAAGGTTAACTGTCTTGGTTTCCCTCTAACTCCTGAGAAGTGATAGGGTCACTTTTCAAATTACCCAAGGTTTCTAATGCAAGAGCATCTAGGGTGTAAGAGAAATCTTGCATCACCCAAAAAAAATGTTGTTTCTTTTCAATAAGGGCTAATTTTGGTATGGTTACTATTTTAGTAAGTTTGCATTTTTGCATAGTTGGACACAAATTCTTACACAGACCTCCAAAATGGTAAATTTAATCCAATGGTAAAGAATTCACTTCAATACCTTTTGTCATTTGAGAGATATTGATATTTTAATTTTCAAAAAATCTTAGTAAAATCTTTGTAGTCAATTTTGAGGCACTTAGAGGCTCCGGATGGGCTTGAAAAATTGGTGGAAAACTAAAGTAGTTGGCCTTTAGGCCCTACTTTTTGGTGGAAGAATTCTTGAGAGATTTATGAAAAGGTATTATAATAGAAAATTTGACAGACGGATCAAAAGTTATGACCCCACGAAGTTGTAATACCAAAATTAATAAAATTTCAAAATATCTTCTTGTGGAAGTTACACTTTCCAGAAGATTGTAGGGTGGTTACACCTTCGAAATAAAGGATATAAAGAGGGACTATAGAAGGGAGGCTAGGGCAGTGTAGATGTTGGCTTTGATTTGCATACTTGTAGATTTATGTAATAAAAAAGCCCATGTGATGAAAAATATAATGTTGTAATTTCATTTTCATTTCAGTGATAATAGAAAATATTTTCTTTCCTTCTTGCATTTTGTTTGTGCCATTATTTGTTGTTTTTGTGAGTTTTAGATTATAAGGGGAGTACTCTTCATTAAGTGGTATTAGAGAAAGTTTTATTGAGTGTGTAAATAGATCATCGAATGTGAGGCGGTTTGCACCAGGACTTGTGGTTGTGGATCTATGAGAAAAGATGCGTCCATGAAGAAACCGTGGTGGAAGAAATGTTGGGGTAACAAAAGAGGGTTTTAGAGCTCTCTAGAGACAAGTTCAAGAATTGCAAGAGGAGCTAATGTCAGAAGAAGAGATGAAAGTGAGGATGACGCTGAAGATGAGGAGCCATTCGAAGAGGAAGCACAAAATGTATTGGATCCTAGAGAAGTCAGACTTATTCGGCCTATTTCCAAGATTGGAAAGACACAAAATATAGAAGTTTATAATTTTTCTAGAAACCTAAATCCAGAGGAGTTGATCGATTGGATCAATGAAATGGAAGAGTATTTTGAGTATGAGGAAATAGAAGACCCAGATAGGGTCAAATTTCCAAAGGACAAATTGAAAGGCCATTCTAGCATATGGTGGAAAGAAGTTCAGTTGGAAAGAAATAGAAGAGGAAAGGAGAAAATAACAAGATGGGATTAGATGGTGGAAAATTTGAAAAGATAGTTCATTCCTGGGGACTATGAGCTGTATTTGTTGAAGAAGATGCAAGGGTTGAAACAAGCAAGAAATTTTTTTAAGGAGTATACAAAAGAATTCTACCAAGTCTTGATCAAAACAGGTCATTTTGAGGCCAACAAGGGGAAAATTTCCCGTTACATAAATGGGTTGAAACAAAGCATTCAAGAAGAGTCGATTCGGGTAAGAATTTCTACCATTGAAGATGCATATCATTTTGCTTTAAAGGTAGAAGAGAAGTTGAATAGAAAGTTTGAAAGTAAGCAAAGAGGTGGAGGTCACAGTGGAAGGACTAGTGGACGGTCATATGGAGGTCGAAATGAAGATCAAAAGAAAGGTGAAGGATCTGGTAGCAGCTAGAACTAGAAAGGAGATAACACATATTTACCTCATGATCAAAATAATGGAGACCAAAGAGGAAGAGGAAGATCTAGATGAGGACTAGGGAGAGGAGGCTTTCATGGAACCTGTTTCAAATGTGGAGAAGAAGGGCATAGGGCATATGAGTGTCCTCAACATCAAGGAAGGAAAATAGCAGACCTAAGGGTAATGCACGAGTTGCACACATAGATGAAGATGTTGAGTCTTCACATTCTGAGGATGCAGAAAGAGGAGAGGTTCTTATTACTAGAAGATCCTTGTTGAATGAGGAGAAAGAGCCAACCCAAAGGAAGAATTTATTTTGCACTATATGTAAATGTGAAGGTAAAGTTTTCAATGTTATTATTGATGGAGGTAGTACCAATAACCTTGTTTTTAGAAGAGATGGTTAGTAAGTTGCATTTGGAGAGAAGAAGGCATCATAATCCATACTAGATTTCTTGCTTGCAGAAGGACCATAAAGGTTTGGTATATGAATAATGTCTGGTAAAGTTCAAGATTGGAAATTACCATGATGAGGTATTGTGTGATATTATGCCTATCGATTTTTTTCATATGTTGTTAGGTAGACCATGGCAGTTTGATTGGTGAGCAGTACATGATGAACATGCCAACACCTATTCTTTGGCAAAGGATGGAGTTCGTCATAAGTTGAAACCCCTAAAAGAGGCAAAGGAAAAGGTATGCAGTAATGCAAGAATTTTTTTGGTTGATGGAAGAAAGTTCCTAGAAGGTATGAGGCATGAGCATATGTGTTTTACATTGATCCCTAGAGTTTATAAAGAAGATACTACTGAGGTACCTATAGAGGTTTTTGATTTGTTGAACAATTTTCAAGCTATTATTTCTGATAACATACCTGAAGGTTTACCTCTAGCAAGAAATATTAGTCATCAGATGGACCTAATTCCAGGAAACAGTTTTCCAAATAAGGCAGCTCATCATATGACTCTAGTAGAAAGTTTAGAGTTGAACAGACAAATGCAAGAGTTGTTACAAAAGGGATTGTTTAGAGATAGTTTGAGTCCATGTGCAATACCTACAGTACTAGCACCAAAGAAGGATGTAGAATGGAGGATGCATATAGATTCCAGAGCCATCAATAAGAGCACCATTAAGTATAGATTTCCCTTGCCAAGAATGGTTGACATCATGGATTTTTTGAGTGGAGCTGAGTACTTCATGAAGATAGATTTGAAGAGTGGTTATCACTAGATTCAAATAAGAGAAGGATATGAATGGAAGACAACATTCAAGACCAAGGAGGGCTTGTACGAGTGGGTTGTCATGCTCTTTGGGCTAACCAATGCACCAAGCACCTTCATGTGGCTCATGAATGAGGTACTCAAAGATTTTTTGGGTAAATTTTTCATTGTTTATTTGGATGACATTTTAATTTTTAGCAAGACATTGGAGGAGCATTTGATGCACATCAAAAAGGTTTTTGAGAAGCTAAGGGAGGAGAAGCTATTGATCAATTTGAAGAAATGTAGCTTTGTGAAGAGAGAATTGGTGTATCTAGGATTTGTTGTCTCAGAAGAGGGTCTTAAAATTGATCTAGAGAAGGTGAGAGCTATCATTGAATGGACTACCCCAAGGAGTGTTACAGAGGTAAGATCATTTCATGGTCTAGCAAGTTTTTATAGAAATTTTACTAAGAATTTTAGTAGTATTTGTGCACCTCCAACTGAAGCAATGAGAGGAGATATAAAAGAGTTTAAGTGGATTATAGGAGCAGCCAAAAGTTTTGATATGTTGAAGAAGAAAGTTACAGAGCGACCTATTTTTTTACTTCTAGATTTCAATAAGGTCTTTTAGGTAGATTGAAATGCTAGTGGCATTGCCACAAGAGTCATTTTGAGTCAAGAAGGTAAGCAAGTTGCCTATTTTAGTGAGAAGCTAAATCATGCTAAGAAGAAATATTTTGTCTATGATCAACAATTTTATGCTATAGTTCAGGCTTTGAAGAAATGGACACTTTTTGTTGCCAAAACAATTTATTTTATTTAATAATCACCAATCTTTACAATATCTCAATAGTCAAGGAAAGTTGATCAAACACACTTAAAATGGGTTGAGTTTTTGTAGAGTTATATTTTTTTTTTGAAGCACAACAGTGGAAGGTCAAACAGATTTGTAGATGCCTTAAGTAGAAGGAAAAATTTTCTGATAGAGCTGAATATAGAGGTTATTGGGTTAAATGAACTCAAGAGTTTGTATCCAGAAGATCCAAACTTTGTAGAAGCTTGGAAGGCTTGTTTGGAACCTGTTACATTGGATGGGACAAGATGGTTCGATTTCTTAATCCAAAATGGGATGTTGTTTAGAGGAAGCCAATTGTGCATTCCAAGGATTTCTATGAGAGAGAATCTAATCAAGGAGAAGCATAGTGAAGGATTGATTGATACAACATGATGTGAAGAAGTTTGTAAAAAGTTGTAGAGTATGTAAGATGATGAAAGGAACAAGTTAGAATACTAGATTGTGTCATCCATTACCAGTACCTGAGAGGCCATGGGAGGACATTAGTATGGATTTTTTCCTTGGATTACTGAGGACACAGAGAGGGAATGATTCCATATTTGTGGTGGTGGATAGATTTTTAAAGATTGCACATTTCATTTCGTGTCATAAGACTAACAATGTTGTTCATATTATAGAGTTGTTTTTTAGAGAGGTGGTGAGATTGCATGGTCTACTGAAGAGTATAGTTTCACATAGAGATACCAAATTTGTTGGTTATTTCTAGAGAACATTATGGAAGAAGTTGAAGGTAGATTTCAAGTTCAGTTATGCTCACCATCCACAGACTAATGGACAAATGGAGGTGGTCAATAGGAGCTTGGGTAACTTGCTAAGATGCTTAGTAGGAGATAAACCAAAGTGATGATATTTTATTTTACCACAGGAGGAATTTGCTTATAAAAATTTTGTCAACAGGAGCACTGGTAAATCAACATTCCAAATTGTATATAGGAGTAGTCTGAGAAATTATTTTGAGATGAGAAAGATGGATAAAGGAGAGAAGAGTAGTGCTGAGGCTGAAGATTTTGTTGAGCACCTCAAGAATTTGCATGATGAGGTGAAGAAGCATATTAATAAGATGAACTCTCAGTATAAGGGTAAGGAAGATCATAAAAGGAACTATAAGGATTTCTAGGTAGGAGATGAAATCATGGTTCATTTGTGAAAGGAAAAGTTTCCAATTGGTACATACAACAAGTTGAAGATGAAGAAGTTTGGACCATGCAAGACCCTGAAGAAGCATGATTAAGGAAATGCATATGGGATAGAGTTTCCTGATGGAATTCATATTTCACCTGTGTTTAACATTTTAGATTTAACAAAATATCATGAGGGAGGAATTGATGAAGAAATAATAGAGGCACAGTGGAATATTCCAACACCCTACTTCAGAAAAGGAGATAGAAGACATTTTGGATAGTTGTGTGGGAAGAAGCACAAGAAACGGGAAATATGCAGAGTACTTGGTGAAATGGAGAGGAAGGCCTGTTGAAGATTCATCATGGTTATTTGAGTCTGAGGTTAACTGTCTTGGTTTCCCCCTAACTCTTGAGAAGTGACAGGATCACTTTTCAAATTACCCTGAGTGTCTGATGTAGGAGCATCCAGGGTGTAAGAGCAATCTTGCATCACCTAAAAAAAATGTTGTTTCTTTTCAATAAGGGCTAATTTTGGTATGGTTACTATTTTAGTAAGTTTCCATTTGTGCATAGTTGGACATAAAATCTTACACAGACCTCCTAAATGGTAAATTGAAGCCAATGGTGAAGAAATCACTTCAATACCTTTTGTCATTTGAGAGATTAAAATTTTAATTTTTGAAAAATCCTAGTAAAATATTCAAAGTCAATTTTGAGGCACTTAGAGGCTTCGTATAGGCCTGAAAATTTGTGGAAAACTAAAGTAAATAGCCTTTGCGCCCTACTTTTGGGCGGAATAATTCCTGAGAGCTTTCCAAAAAGGTATTGTAATAGAAAATCCAATGATCAGATCAAAAGTTATGACCCCACGAAGTTGTAATACAAAAATTAATAAAATTTCAAAATATCTTATTGAGGAAGTTACACTTTCCAGAAGATTGTAGGGCGGTTACACCTTCCAAGTAAAGGATATAAAGAGGGACTATAGAAGGGAGGCTAGGGCAGCGTACATGGTGGCTCTAATTTGCATACTTGCAGATTTATGTAATAAAAAAGCCCATGTGATGGAAAATACAATGTTGTAATTTCATTTTCATTTCAGTGATAATAGAAAATATTTTCTTTCCTTCTTGCATTTTGCTTGTGCCATTATTTGTTGTTTTTGTGAGTTTTAGATTATAAGGGGAGTACCCTTCATCAAATACCCTCCATAACATAATTTTACAACTTCTAGAATAGAAAATGATCTCCTTACCTCCCGTAAGAACTCCTGATCCTACTAATCCATTACCCCCAAACTTTATATCAAATTCCTATTTCCATTATCACCAATAAAATAGACATGATACGAAACATTGTAAGCATCTTAAACATCTTGTGCAAAACCTCATTGATTCTAATCAAATTCAAATTAGAGGTGTTAATGGTAAAGGAAATAAGTTTGTTGCCCCTCCCAACCAAAACTTGCAAATCTTTACCAACCCCATGCCAAATCGTAATATTTCATTTGTCAAATCTATTGAAACCAAGAAAAATGATGTGATGAATGTTGACATGGATGATGGCAACATGGATACTAATAAACAAAGTCCTACGAATGATATGGTTGGATCAATTAATGATATGGTTGGATTGATCAAAATTATACCTTGTAAGGGCTGAACTAGAAAGCCTCTTGACATTGATTTATCATCTAAAGAAATAATTAGAAATGCACCTGATGGTCCTCTTTACATAGCTGGCCAAATCAATGATAATCCCACTAATGAGATATTAGTTGATCTTGTATGTGGAGAGAATGCGATCACTAAAGAATTATTACTTATGCATGAACTCTATCAATGTACATATGATTTTTCTTGCCCTACAATGGGATCGATCACCCTTCCTCTAAAAGTTGGACCGAAAGAATTAGATGTATCATTCTCCATCATCCTGATGTTCGATCAATTCTATGTGAAGCTTGGTTATCCATGGATATGCTCCATGGAAGTCATCTTGTCAGTCATGCATAAATGTTTAATGTTTCCCTTTGATAATGAAATATTTACCATGCACCATAATGGTTTTAATCCTGTGTCTTCCTGTGGGAATTTATCATTGGATTTCTTTTGGCTTGAGCCTATGGAACCTATTAAACCTTGTGAAGACTTATTTTTAAAATCCTATTAAAAGTTTAAGGAAAAATGCATAACAGATCGAACCATTCAAAACATGCCTCAACCCATGATTGAGCCAACACCCATTCCAAATAACCAAGACCAACCTAAGACAAATCCTTTTCCTATCTCCTACAAATGACCAAGAGAGAACCAAACCAGTTTCATTACACCTCCTAAGATAAAAAATAAATAAATTAAAAAGATAAAGAGAAAGTGGTTGAACAACCTCCCATGGTTCCTTTTGTTCCTCCCCTTAGGGAAGAAAAGAAACCTATGGTTGATAAAACTGCTCCTACACAAACACAACTTGAAAATTGTACTAAAAGAAATGAAATTATAAAGAGCGTAGGGATAGATGTTATGTTGTTTCTTGAAAGTTAAACAAAGAGAATAATAAAGAAAATCAACATCCAAACTTAACTAAAGCAATACATGAAGAGTATCCCTTTTCTCCACAACAAAAATATCCTATATTGCAACCACAACAGGGACTAGCACCCTCTTTAGACATTATCATTTGAACTACCATTGTGATTAACTTAGATGATGATGATGAGATTACTAAAATTGATGAAGAATTGCGTAATGAATTTAATACATTGTTTTCTTCTTCTATGAGCTTAAATGATAATTCTCCTAAGAAGAGTGTTGAACTTGGTGCTTCCCCTAGTTTGACACTTGTTGTTGTCCCTTTGTCTAGTTTTCTTCCTTTCGTATATGATGAAAAAGATTGGGATGCAAATGACCTACTATAGGTTGACTCGTATGTGCCTTACTAGTCTTTTCCTGGTTTGTTTTTTCATGTTTCTTTTATGTGATTACATGTGCGTAATGTGATCCCTTGTACCATTTTTTTTATGTGTATCTCTCTCTTTGTGACATTCCTCTATTTGTATCTACATTCTTCTCTATGTTGTAAAGCTTTTAATTTTATCTTTCCTTTTTATTATTATTTCCTTTTGGGGATGATGCAAGACATTGAGAAATTTAGGTCTCTTCCATGATGACCAAAAATATTTTCTTTTTTTTTTCACTCTCTTTGTGTCATTCTTCCTATTCCATGAGTATTTGGGGAATGATGACAGTTCTGAGCTCTCTAAAAATATTGTAGCAAAGGAAAACCGACCCTGAATTCATGGATCCCTTATGTGATTTTTGGATTTCATTTTGGGGGAAACCCATTTTAATGATGTAGCTTTATTTGGAAACATATGACTTGGCATATGGCTTTCCAAATAATCTCTCATGTCCTCTTTATTTGTTCACATTTATAATTTTCTACTTTAAAGTAATTGCTCACATCATGGTGTCAATTTCTTTAAAGTGGTGGCATACATTGGAATTATTCTTTTGAATTTCAATTACAACTCATGTTTTATTATGTGGTATTCTTACTTCATGCGATGCTTCTTTCTCTTTGTGGTGACATTGGGTGTTATTTCCTTCAAGAGCATGATATCTTTTAGCATATTATATTCCTCTTAGTGGCTTGATGCAACACACTGCATCCCCTAAGTTGTGAATCTTCTATTCTTTGATTGGTCCTTTCTTGGAGACATTAGGCATGATGTTCCCTAAGTTAAGACCTTACATGAACTAAGAAAAACTCCTTTGAACGTACCTTACACTACTTTTGCATTTACAATAACTATTATATGGCCACCTTGCATAACACATGTTTCTTTCCTATGGAGCCATCCTATTTATTCATGAGTGTTAGCATACAAAGTCTTACTTACCTCATGGATCTTGTTTTTCATGTTGTGTGGAACCTTATCAAAGTTATAAGGAGGTATATATTTGGTATGGTTAGTGTATTGGAGCTGAACTTAGGAATGAATTTCACATAGCCACTTGCTTATCTGTGTGAGCACATACTGGCCATGTGCATATGTGTCTTTGGGGACTCACCTAGTGGATGGCTTGAGGTTCCACTATCCCTTATGAGTGTGTTTTTGGTTTGCATAGTGTACATCGTGTTCCACTTGTGAATTTTTTTTATAAGCAACTTATAGATTTGATCCACATGGTGTTGGACAAACGATCGAGGCTTGATACACCCTTCTTTTTCTTTCTTCCTTTTTGTCTTTTCTAGTGTATTCTTCTACCCTTTTGATACTTCTTATATTATTCACATGTGTGTTATTTTATGCCTATGTTGGTTTGCCATAGGATCTTGATCCAAGGGGCTTGTGCAACCCTCTTGATCACTGATGTCCTCTATCACTCACATTGGTACATTTGAACTCCTCTTGATGCGAGTTTGTCCACTTTAGTGTGAGTTTGAAGAAAGGTCCTCCTCTCACTAAAGTGGGTGCTAAATGTAATGTAGAAAAATGTATCCCTTTACATTTTCACACTTGTTTGGCTCCTCCCTTCTAAAATTGGGCTTCTCTATGCCTTATTTAGTCCTATTTTGAATCCACAAGCCTTGATTAATGCATCTTTCTGAGGATAATCTCAATACTTAAATAATGACGAATGATAATTCTTGATTTTGGGTTGTGTGTTTGAGATCTAGTGATCTAAGACTCATAGACCACCTTGGGCATATGGGTCCCACTTAGGCTTTGGGGCCTGATCCTAAATATGGCATAGAACTTAGCATTTCTTGAAATTTATGTCTCAAGCTTAGGCTACTAAGAATCATATGCCCCAACTGGTGTATGAGTCCCACTTTGTCTTGGACTTATTTTGAATTCATTTCTTGACAGGGTTTTATTCTCCCAGAGCTGATGTCAGCTCGTAGTGTTGTAATTTGGGGAAATTTGGCATAAAAAGGTATGAATACAAGGTTATATCCCATATTTTCTCCTAAAAAATTTCATGAGCAAGTGTGATCTAAGAATTCAAGAATTCTAGAAATTCAAGAGCATTCAAGAGCTGATTATGAAGCATTTGGAGCTACATTCAAGACTCAAGCATCATGTCAAAGTCATCATGTGTGTTCTTGAGCTAACATTTGTGATGTAGGTTTTCATGATTCAAGTAAGTATTCAAGATCAAGTTTCATATCAATAATCAAGATTCAAGATCTACATTCATGCTAGCCATTTCATACAAGATCACAACCTACATATCAAGGGTTGGTGTGTTGTAACATTGCATATTGTTCATTCATCATTCCTTCATTCTATTTGATTTCATTTCAAGGTTTGATTACCAAAAGAGGGTTTGACTAAGGAAAATCCCTATCCACTAACACAACAAAATTTTTACCTCTTGATGTGTGATTGAAGATCTAGGTGTTTTGAGACTTGAAGATCCTTTGAAGAAAAAGTTGCAAGATTGAAGAAAGTTGTCAAAGTTGTTAAGAAGTTGTCATCCTTAGGGAAACTCACCTACTGATTCAGGTGGATCCAGAAGAATTAAAAATATCACACTCTCAAAAATTGATGAAGCTAGCATCATTGGATAGAGCTCATCGAGAGCTTTCCAATGCAACTTGAACAAGCTCAAACGAAGTCTGTATGCCAAAGATATAACCGGTCAAAGTTGGGGTCAAACCTAGTACTAGGGCCAATCAAAAAGGCAAAAAAAATCATCACCTCCAAATTGGTCAAAGTTGGTGTCATGACAAAGGGCTCGTCACCACAATTCTAACACTATTCATTTCATCAAAAACAGAGTCCGAAGGAGTAAGATATGGGTAGTCAAAGTTCAATCAAAATTGGTTGACCAAGACATGATGACGTTAGCATGCTAATAGGACAACACAGTCAGCAGACATGATGATGTGGATGAATTAACACTTGACATTTGGCATCTAGTTGTGTAGATGAGATAGTAGTATGGCAATGAGTTGGACCAATCATGTGCTGACATGTGACAGTGTTGCTCCAATCAAATTTTGACATGTCTTTGGCAGCAAATGGGAGGATGCCACGTGGTCTAGTGGGATGGTGTCACATGGCACAACATGACTCCTCTGGGTTTTTTTGTTTACCAAAAGGATTATGAGGTGGGGGTTGAACCCCCAACCTCATCCACACCATTCCCCTTGCTTACCATTCCACCAAAATCTTCGCTCTAATTCATATGTGGCACTGATTTGCTTTGTTATGAAAAATTCTCAAATTGTGTTTAAAAATAGGAGACGACGGAGGTCGAACCAGCAACCACCCTGCCCCCAAAATCACTCCACACTGCTACACCATCATGTGGCTTTGAGAAAAATGTGGTGGAGATGATTTATAAAGAAGAGATAAAGCTGATTACTTCCATAAATCTAAAAACTAACCCACTAAAATTTTTTAAAAAAAGTTAATCCCTATAGCCTGAGAAAAGATAAATGAAAGGGGCTTAAATAATATAATTAGATATTAAAAGGTTTATTTAGGGATTTTAAATGATATTTTATGATTTAAAGGAGGTTTATGAAGATTTTCAAATATTTTTATATGTAAATTAGGAGGATTATGGAAGATTATTACTTGTAATGAGAGATTGAGTGATTTTTGTAAATCATTTGGTTTTAGGCCAAATTGAGTAAATTTGATGTATAAAAGGGGTGGTATAGGCTTGTGAGGGGTAATTGAAATTAGGATTGGAAATTATTCAAATTGTGAGAGTTTGAGGAGAGAGAATTCTTTCATAGGAGATTTTTGTAAACATAAAGACATTTGAATTGTCTTCAAGTGTTGAGAGAGACTATGATGAGAGTTCTATGCAGGCTTGGAGCTTGGATATTGTAACAAATCATTTTTTTTGCTCGAAAATATTAATGAAAGCAGTCCAACATTGAGAAGCAGACCCAAAGACATAGTCCCTATTGGGCGAACTCTGTTATCAAGCTCCTATGTAAACTCTTCTTCTGTCTTATTCTTCTATCTTCCATCTTATTCTTCTCTTTGGTTCAATTTTCTCTCTATTTCATTTTAGTTATTTTTCAATTCAATATTTGATTTCTAATTACAACATTTTAGTAATTAGTAATTTCATTAATTTATGTAAAAGTGAGCCTAGTCTATAATTTCAATGGTTAAACAACATAGTCATGCAATTATGTTTGGATTGGGAATAATTGTAATTAAGGTTAAATACATTTGAATTGTAAACCTCTAATTATAGATCAAGTTTGGTATCAAAGATTCTTAACAAGAAATTGCAAAAGTGAATGTTAACCAAGTTGAAATTGAAGCAAGGAGAAGGTTCACTTACAAAGTTCAATCATGAGATTGGAAAATGAAGGTATTTTCCACAATTAGAAATGGCAGTTGAACAAAGTCCTATGGAGCTTGATGAGAAAGATTTCCGAAAATAATTTCTCAAAATGAAGGCTATGGTGGAAGTTATTTTCCAAGAGAGACAGGAGTGACAAAAGAAAAAGGAACTCAAGAACAGAAAGAAGAATTAAGGTGAATCCTCTTCAAAAGATGATAAAGGTAAAGGAGTAGGAGGTGGTAGTGAACTTCCTGAACCTCCATCCCCATCTTCTTCTTCTTCCTCTTCCTCTTCTTTTTCTACTTCTTCCCCCAAGAAGAAAAAACTTGTATAGTCTGAATCAAATTCACCTTTGTTAAAACTTGATGTTAAATTTGATTTACCAACCTATAATGGAGAACTAGATGCATAAAAACTTGATAATTGGATAAAAAAAATTGAAGTTTATTGTAGAATTCAGAAGTTTATGGAGGATTCTCAAACAATCCAATTAGCCACTCTTTGCCTGGGAGGCACAACCTTAATTTGGTGGGAGAGAAGAACTCAGGAAGATCTAAGCCGATATGGTAAAATGATTTCTTCTTGGTTTGAGTTTATAGCTGCATTAAAGAAATGGTTATATACATTAGGACATATGAAAAAATCAGTAATGAATTGGCAATCATTAAAGCAAGAGAAATGGCAAAGTGTATAGGATTATGCATAGGAGTTTAGGAAAAGAGATTTAATTTTGGGTATTCCATTATATACACAAGAAATTTTGTTAAAGCATATAGGTGGATTACACAAAAATTTGAGGCATATAATACTTATGTTTGATCCAACTAACCTTTATGAAGTTAGTGTGCGAGCCATTAATCTAGAAATGAGCTTGAGGAATAACCATAATGGTCTCTTAATGGACTCCAATAAACACAAAGGGAGCAAGAAAGGGAAGGAGAAAAAGAAGTGAACAACTATTGTAAAGAAAGAGGAGGATAATCCTTATTGCTCACACTACCAGAAGAAATGGTACAAAGATTCAAAGTGTTGGCAATTGCATCTTGATCAAAAATTGAAATGGTTCAAGGATTGAAAGGGTAAGCAAAAGACCACAACTTTCGTACATGATCTCGGATCAGATTCTGATGATGAAACCAAGATTATATTTGTGGGTATAAAAGGTAACATTCCTGTTGTCAGTACTAGTTCCCATGCTTCTTCTGTAAAGGGTAATGAAGTACCTATTGAAAGTAAGAGGAATTAATTATTTCATATAAGGGATATTGCAAAACAAAGTAAGATTGATACACTCATAGATAGTGGATCACAAGTGAATCTAATCTCTGAACAAGTTGTTAAGAAATTAGTACTAAAAACAACTCCTCATCCTAAGCCATATCCATTGGGTTGGGTGCATGATAATGCTCAGATACATGTGTCAAAGCAATGTAAACTTTGATTTGGAATCACATCCAAGTTTATAGATGAGGTAGAGTTAGATGTAATTATGCTTGACATCTATGGGATGGTTTTAGGTAGTCCTTATTTGTATGACAGAAAGGAAATTTTCTATAGGGAACATAATAAGTATCATTTGTTTAAGGATGGAATTGAATAAATTGTAAGAGCTCATCACATGAAGAATGACAGATCTATTGTAAATGCAAGCAATGCTTTAACCCTTATGTCTGTAACAACTAGTGTACTAAGCATAAAGATGGAATAATCTTTGATCATGATACGGTGTCACAGAAAACAAAGATTGAGGATTGGTTGCAAGCACAGTTAAGCCTTCAACTAGAGGTGGTAAAAGAGGGTTTGAACGATTCATTTTCTAACAATGTTCCTATTCAGGAGATTCAACAAGTTGATTCATTTTCCTTCACATTAGTTTATTCAGTACTTTTTCTTGTTCTTCTACTATTTATTTCTATATGGATGATGGATGTGACAATGAATATTGATGAGAATACAATTGATTGCATCAACAATGCTATTTCATTTTTCATTGTGTTTGTGATGGGATAGATGGTCTGAATTCTAATAGGGTGGACAAATGGTACTGAGCAAGTGGGGCGACAATTCCCTAGCTCAAAGTGTACATAAAAATAGACTTTTGGTGGTCTAGAAGCTTCTCAATGGGGAGGAATGATCCAGGTGGATGTAGAAGACTTAAAAATTTCATAGTCTCAAAATTGATGAAACTAGCATCATTGGATAGAGCTTGTCAAGAGCTTTCCAATGCAACTTGAACAAGCTCAAATGGAGTCTTTATGCCAAAGATATAATCGGTCAAAGTTGGGGTCAAACTTGGTACTAGGGCCAATTAGAAAGGTGAAAAAATTCAATATCTCCAAATTGGTAAAAGTCAGTGTCATGATGAAGGGCTCATTGCCACAAGTCCAATATCATTTGTTTCATCGAAAACGGAGTCCAAATGAGCAAGATTCAACTAGTCAATGTTTAGTCAAAATTGGTTGACTAGGACATGATGATAGGACAACACAGTCAACATACATGATGATGTGGATGAATTAACACTTGACATTTGTCATCTAGTTGTTTAGCTAAGTCAACAATATGGTAGTGAGTTGGAACAATCATGTGTTGACACATGGCAGTGCTGCTCCAATAAAAAATTTACATGTCTTTGGTAGCGAATGGGAGGATGCCACGTGGCCTAATGGGAAGGTACCACATGGCACCTCATGACTCCTCCAGGTTGTTTTTTTACCAAAAATATTATTAGGTTGGGGCTGAACCCCCAACCTCATCCACACCATTCCCCTTGCTTACCGTTCCGCCAAAATCTATGCTCTAATTCATATGTGACGTTGACTTATTTTGTTATGAAAAAGTTTCAAATTGTGTTTAAAAATAGGAGAGGGTAGGGGTCAAACCAACAACCACCCTGCCCCCAAAATCACTCCACACTGCTACACCATTGTGTGGCTATGATACAATTGCGGTGATAGTTATTTATAAAGAAGAGATAAAGCTAAATACTTCCATAAATCTAAAAACTAACCCCTTAAAATTAAAAAAAATAAGTCAATCCCTATAGCCTGAGAAAAGATAAATGAAAGGGGATTAAATAATATGATTAGATATTAAAAGGTTTATTTAGGGATTTTAAATAATATTTTATGATTTAAATGAGGTTTATGAAGATTTTCAAATATTTTTATATGTAAATTAGGGGGATTATAGAAGATTATTACTTGTAATGGGAGATTGGGTGATTTTTGTAAATCATTTCGATTTAGGCCAAATTGAGTAAATTTGATGTATAAAAGGGGTGGTATAGGCTTGTGAGGGGTAATTGAAATTAGGATTGGAAATTATTCAAATTGTGAGAGTTTGAGGAGAGAGAATTCTTTCAGAGGCAATTTTTGTAAACACAAAGATGTTTGAATTGTCTTCAAGTGTTGAGAAAGACGGTGAGGAGAGTTCTATGCAAGTTTGGAGCTTGGATATTGTAACAAGGAATTTTTTTTTCTTGGAAATATTAATGAAAGTGGTCCAACATTGAGAAGTGGACCTAAAGACGTAGTCCCTATTGGATGAACTCCATTATCAAGCTTTTGTGTTAACTTCTCTTTTGTCGTATTCTTCTATCTTCCATCTTATTCTTCTATCTTCGGTCTAATTTTCTCTCTATTTCATTTCAGTATTTGATTTCTAATTACAATATTTTAGTAATTAGTAATTTCATTAATTTACATAAAAGTGAACCTAGTCTGTAATTTCAATGGTTAGACAACATAGTCACACAATTCTGTCTAGATCAAGAATAATTGTAATTAAGGTTAAATACATTTGGATTGTAAGCCTCTAATTATAGATCAGCTACAAATTTCAATTTATACTTTCAGACTCAGAGATTGGACAAGAGAAAAGCTGTAGAAGATCACTCGAGGATACCAAAAATTTAGAAAAACCCTAATACTAGGACTAAATCGCCACCTTGGACGTATGAGTCATAATATACCACTTTTCAACAATTTTTTTCTAGATCCTAGTTTACTAGTTATAGATTCCAAATTTAGCCAAAATCCCCAAACTTGGACTAAATCACCCAATCTAGAAAATGATTCCTTGTACACATCAACAACAACAAATTTTAGGATTTTTAGGTCTTCCTTAGTCATCTTTGGCCTTCTAGGTACTCTGTATCTCACTATTTCTTATTTTGATTTTAACTTTCATTTCCTTCTTTCTAAGCATTTTATTAGTGGTGAACCCACTCTCTAATCACATATAAGGAGACCTTATAGAATTTTTTTTTCCTAATTGGATCACTAGGTTGAGATCTCTAGGGTTTCCTTGAATAAAATAAGAGTGAAATAGGAGGAAGGGCCTACCCCCCTTACGTGTTCCATCTCCTAAAAGGTGGAGTACCCCATTTCCTTCGATTCATGAAATAATAAAATGAGTAAAACCTTTTGACTCTATGGTTAATTTATTAGATAAATTTATGTATAATGTATAATATTATGTTGAAATAATAAAGAAGAAACCCTTTGGTGTGTTGTCATTGATGCCAACATTATTTGTTGACAGTTTTGTCTAATCTGGTGAACAGAGTGTATCTATCCTAATTAGATAATTTGGTCTAGATTTTCTCATGTTATAATATCGGCTTATGAGGTTATAGTATTTTTTTCAAGACTAATAAATACATTTATGATCAAATTTTCAATCATTTTTGTTGAACAGGCTGAATGTTACAAGTAATAGAAGTTTGACATACAGTTTTTCCTTTTTACAGTGTAAATGGGTATGAGTAATTTGGTCCGTATTCCTCTGGTGTTTGGATTTAGACTCTACAATTTTGGGACATGATTTATAGATTTCGGTGTTCTATATATTCCTGATGGTGGATGATTAGGTGATCAAATTGATTGTTGTTGTGTGATTAGTTGGCTTATTTTATGATTAGGTCTAATTACTGGCCGACCTAATGCTTGATATATGTTATGGAGATTAAACAGGTATTGTGGATATTAAAGGGATCTATTTTAGATCCATTCCAACTAGAATTAAGTGTTTCATGGTTGGTTTGAGCAAAAAGAAGTTTTTTGTTCAAGTATGAAGCCAACAAGGTGATCTTGAATAAAAATAGGGCTACATCTAATTAGGTCAACCTAATTGATGTATGCTAATTTAATTGGGTATATATGAAGGACAATTTTGAGTTGTAGAAGGACATGACATGATATTACATGTAATGTGATGTGCGAAAGATATGATATTGTGCGAACTTGCAATTTTTTTCTGTGTGATCGAATAAATGTAGAGTTGTTGAGCGACTTCTACGCAAAGCAATATTTTGTATTTAGAGCTTCAAAGGAATATGATTCAACAAAAAGAAGGTGCACTTTGTATCAATTCACATTTTGGCTATGTAGCCATTCCTTTTTTGTATCTATTTATGGTTGTGAGCCTTATAAGGACAGTGTGTCTTAGCAGTGAGGCCCTGGAATATCTTATAACTGGTTATAATATATTGTGAGCTAATCCTCACTGTGGTTTTTCCCTGTACCATAGAAAAAAGGCAACTTGCTTGATTTGGGGAATAATTGATGATAAATTGTACTTAATGAGGCCTTGATTTTGTGTTGTGAGGTGTTTTTCACATCCAAACTAGGTCTTGGACCCTTTCAAATGCATTTTAATGATGTCTTGCAAAGGTGTTGTAAAAGGTTGTAAAAGACTTTCATGCCTCTCTAGACTTAATGGACCCATCTTTCTCTAATTCAAAATTATAAAATGTATTTAATTTCATTATCACATTAATCTAGAAGGCTTGTAAACTAAATTTAACTTTAACCTAGTGTTGTAATGTGTTTTACACATTCACATTGGTTCTTGTTCCTTTCTAGGCTGTGTGGACCTCATTTTAGTGTTGTAAAGTGTATTTAATCACCCTCTCACATTGAATTGTGCCCCAAGCCTTAATTACTCTTTACATCAACACTAATAGGCCCCTATTACCCCATATTGTGCATCCTGAGGCATAATTTGATGAAATACTTGACAAGGTCACCACATATACTTGATTTCCTCATTCCCTAAGAACGCAGCTGGCAAATGGACCCCTCTGGGACTAATTCACCATCTATGGTGAATGAGTCCCATTTGGGTCATTTTTGACTTTTGAGTGGGAAATTTTGGAATTTAAGTTTTTTTTTTCTTCATGTTGGACTTAGGGATCTAATTTATGGGTAAATAAGGTGAATTTCAAATAAAATCAAGCCTCAAAGCCCTAATTCATAGTCTCTTAACTCATATACACATCTCTTATCATTCATTCATCATCTATCTTATTTATCAAGTCAAGCAAGTTAGGGTTTTAACATCAAGATAGCTTCAAGGACATTCAAGGGGAGATTCTTCATGTTTTTTTGTAGAATGTCAAGATAAAACATCATGGAAAGGTATTTAATCCATTCTTTCATGCTTCATTACATTCCTTCATCA
Organism: Sequoia sempervirens; assembly: GCA_007258455.2. Lineage (NCBI taxonomy): Eukaryota > Viridiplantae > Streptophyta > Pinopsida > Cupressales > Cupressaceae > Sequoia > Sequoia sempervirens. Next base: position 157,510,425 of record VDFB02026320.1, read on the forward strand.
TTTTGGTTTAATTACCTACAAAGGGGTTTGACCAAGGCAAACCCCCATGCCCTAACATCCAACATTTCTCTCTCTTCTTCTATGTTTACATATTTAGGCATCTTGGAAGCTTGGAAATCATTAAAGATCAAGTTGAAATTTTTTCAAGTCATCTCTTCATTGGATAAGGCAAAAAACCAATAAAAAGTCACTTTCATGCCCGAATTTGATAGTTTCAGAATCAGACACTTGAAGAAGCAGAAAGTGCAGAATGAAGGCTCTTGTTTCCACCTTTGAATCTTCAAAAATTCAAAAGTGGACTCATTTTCCATGGGTGGTGAATGAGTCCCACTTCTAGGACTAATTTTTGGTTTTCTGCATTTTTGGATACCCATTTGTTCAAAACAAGCTCCAAAATAGTTTCCCAGATCTAGGACTAATTCGCCCAGAATGGTGAATGAGTCCCACCAGGATTAAAAATCAGGATCAACAACATTCCAGATGTCATTTCTAGTCTTCATCAAGATCTTAGGTGTGCACTTTTAGTTTCATCCATTTCTATTGTAATTTGCATTCATTTCTAGGTGTTTCTGTATTACATAATGTGTTTTCCAACAACTTGCATTTCAATACTTTTCACTTAATAATCAATAGCTTTTATTAGTTATTTGCATTTATTTTATCTCATCTAGGCACATTTCATTCATATTTCCATTATACTTGCATGAGTTTGAATGGGACACCACAATTTTAGTGTTCTATCTCTCTCCTTTTACGTAAAAGACCCTAAGAGTGCAAGAGAAGTCCATAGAACACCAACAAAATTGATGGTTCATTTTGATGAACCTACATTTAGAATACTCTTCTTTTCTAATTTGGAGTCCATTATAGATTTATCCTCGCGTTGACCTTGCATTAGCGTTTGCATGGATTACTTTGCATGCTAGATTTCAAATTTTGCATTAATAAAAGTGCATTTAGGTTGCATTTTTGGCATCTAAAATCATTAAGATTTTCTGAAATTTTTCATTCTCATCTTAGGTCTGCATCTTCCAACTCTGAACACATCAAAATCACTCAATTTTTTTTGAAATTTTTGAAAAAAATACATACTGGGACTCATTCTCCACCTTGGGCGAATCAGTCCCTTTTCACCCCTGAAACTACCATTTATAGAACTGAAAAACCCTATTTTTAAGCTTATGTTTTGTGCCATTACCAGGTGTATCAATTGGGTACAATTCTGCAACATGCATTTCATTAGATCTAGCTTAAATTAGCTCATTTCATGCATGGTTTAAATTTCACATTTGCATTCTCATATTGTACATAGCATAATCAGTCAATTATCATATGAAAAATTGCATTTCATTTCATCCTTTTACATTGCATTTTGAGTTTACATAGATTTTTATTCAAAACGTTAGTATCTATACTTTCCAAGTTTGCATCAAAAAAGTTTGTTCATAAGCATGTTAATCATTCATTCAATACATTCCCTAGTTATGATAGTCTCTTAGCACAAGAGAATGAAAATGGTGATGTTTGTCTTAAAATTCCACCCCCTCCTATCTCTCCTATTTGTGGGGATGATGTGTTAGAAGAGAATACAAACATAGATAAACATGATGATCATAATTGTACTTCTCCCAATACCTCTCCTTTTAGTGATGAAGGTATCTTGGTGAAAGAAGATACAATCATTGAGAACCATGAAGGTCTTGTTTGTTCTTTTGCTCATTCCCCTTGGAAAGATAGTATAACAATACAAGATCACTGCATTGCCACCACTTTACCTAGTCTCCATTCATCTCCCAATACCTCCCCTATTTGTGAGGAGGATATGTTGGTATCAAGAAACCTAATGATTGAGAGTTATAACATTATTTCTCTCCTTCCTAATGTTCCTAACATTTGGAAGGGTCTATTTGAACAAGAAGATCCAATCATTGGCACACACAAAAATACTAGTTGTCCTCCCCTTGATGTCTCACCTCTCTATGATGATGCTTCTTTACAACATCTAACCATCACATGTGATGAACCTCTTGAAAGATCTCCTACGAGGGTAGATATTATGGTACAAGACAATGAGATTATGGACAAAAATCAAATTTCCCCCTCTCCTAATATCTCTCCTATTAATGAATATGATATTATGGTGTTACAAGATCCAATTGATGAGACTCATGAATATCTTCTAGAACAAGACACTTCAACCATTGCTAGCTCCCCTAATTGCAATGAACCAATCCTTTAAATTCAAGAACATTTGGATAGTCATTATCCTAACAAATATCCTCCTAGGGAGACTATTATGGTGCAAGAAAATGATATGTCTTCCTTAGGGGTACATCAAACCAAGACCATTGAGGTTATGCATGCACAAGTTTCCATTAGATCCCCTTCGATCAATGAACCACATACATACCCCATGGTCCATCCTAAGAATCCTCTAATTCTTTACCCATCATCACACAAGAAACAACCTCAAAACCAACTTGAACTCATCCTTTACCGACCTAAGCATAATGTTTCATATCAACCAAGTTACAATGACATTTCTCACATATGTAACAAAGTATATACAATCGAAGCCAACCCAAAACCTGAAAATCTTATGAAACAACAAGGAAAAAGATGTGATGCTATAGAACAAAGTATCCATGCCCATCTAAAGCCTAAAACACAAGCACCAAAACATGGTCATGTTGATTGTCCTTTCATAGACATCAACCCATCCAACAGACCTTCACTCAACATCAATAGGATCATACAATATTCTTCTAAGCAACCTCTAACCTTGGTACATCCTAAATTGATGGATACCTCATTAAAAATGTATCAAATAGAAACTTTGTTTCCTTATCCAAATAAATAACATTATTTGCTACTCCTTGCCATGTAATAGTTGTAGGATAATACCATACTTACTATTGCATTTTTTGCATACATCGCAAGGGGCAGCATACCATCATCTATTCTATGCTCACCCTTGTCCTGCACTAAGTGGGGGAAAAGGGTTAGAAAGCCTTATCCCCGTATGGACCAATTGTCGTTGTTTCTTTTGGCCAATTGTTAAATTTTCTTGAACATATAAGAGCAAGCTTGGGATGTGGACTACATGTCTTAATATTGAATTGCATGTGACATACTACCTTTCTTCATGACACAACTTATCAAAAACATATGACTTGGCATAGGGATTTTTGAATAAGCTCTCATACTCTGTTCTACTTTAAAGAAATTGCTCACAGTAATGGTGTTAACAACCGCTTTAAAGTGGGGGCATACATAGACAACATATTTGTGCAAATTTCATGGTGTGATTTACTTTTTCTTGTGACATGTCCTCTCCTTGGTGGTGTCATTAGGTTTGATTCCTTTCAAGAGTGTATGATTAACTGAAGTGGTCTGATGTGAACAAAGCATCCCATGGATAATGATTTGAAAAGGGAATAATGATCAACTACAGTGGTCTGATGCGAATGAGGCATCCCATGGATAACGATCTGATACCCTGACTTGTCCTCTCTTGGAGACATTAGTCACAATGCTCCCTAAGAAGAAGACCTTACATGAACAAAACAAAATACCCTTTAGAAAAATTCTTTAATACATATTCAAAAACATTTACAAAAGCATTTTCATTGTGGTTCCTTATGAAAGTTATTAGGAGCATAACTTTGGTATGGTTTGTATGATGGGAAGCTGACACACTGGCATGGATTTCTCACTTAACCACTTATTTGGGACAACTTACCCCATGGACAACCTGATGTTCTGTGGCCCTAGAGTGAGCAGATCATTGATCCACCCCATTCTTCTTTCCTTTAGTTCTTTCCATTGCATGATTATGTATCTTGTTGGTTTGACTTAGGATCTTGGATCATGGGGGATTTACTACCTTATTGATCTTTTTCATCCTTTGTCATCTGCATCAATACATTCAAATCTCTCTTCAATATCTACTTTAGTGTGAGTTTGAAGCAAGTTCATCCTCTAACTAAAGTAGGAGCTAAATGTACTGTAGAAAAAAGATAACTTGCTTGATTTGGGGAATAATTGATGATAAATTGGACTTAATGAGGCCTTGGTTTGGTGTTGTGAGGTCTTATTCACATCCACACTAGGTCTTGGACCCTTTCAAATGCTTTTAACGATGTCTTGCAAAGGTGTTGTAAAGTGTTGTAAAATACTTTCACGCCTCTCTAAACTTAATGGACCCATATTTCCCTAATTCAAGATTATAAAATGTATTTGATTGCATTATCACATTGATCTAGAAGGCTTGTAAACTAAATTTAACTTTAACCTAGTGTTGTAATGTGTTTACACATTCACATTGGTTCGTGTGCCTTTCTAGGCTATGTGGACGTCATTTTAGTGCTGTAAAGTGTATTTAATCACGCTTTCACATTAAATTATGTGTCCCAAGCCCTAATTACTCTTTACATCATCACTAATAGGCCCCATATTACCCCATATTGTGCATCCTAAGGCATAATTTGATGAAATACCTGACAAGGTCACCATATAAACCTGATTTACTCATTCCCCAAGAACCCAGTTGGCAAATGGATCCCTCTAGGACTAATTCACATATGTGGCGAATGAGTCCCTACCAAGTGGGACTACTTTTCCCAAGGTGGCGAATGAGTCCCATTTGGGCCATTTTTTACTTTTGAGTGGAAAATTTTGGAATTTAAGTTTTGTTTTTCTTCATGTCAGCCTTAGGGATCCAATTTATGGGTAAATAAGGTGAAATTACTATAAAATAAAGTCTCAAATCCCTAATTCATAATCTCTTAACTCATTTACACATCTCTTATCATTCATTCATCATCGATCTTCTCTATCAAGTCAAGCAAGTTAGGGTTTTTACATCAAGATAGCTTCAAGGACATTCATGGTTAGATTCTTCATATTTTTTTATAGAAATTCAAGATAAAACATCATAGAAAGGTATTGAATCCATTGTTTCATGATTCATTACATTCCTTCATCATTTTGGTTTAGTTACCTACAAAGGGGTTTGACCAAGGAAAACCCCCATGCCCTAACATCCAACATTTATCTTTCTCTTCTTGTGTGTTTGTAGATTTAGGAGTCTTTGAAGCTTGGAAATAATTTAAGATCAAGTTGAAATTTTTTTCAAGTCATCTCTTCATTGGATAGGGAAAAACATCCACAAAAAGTCACTTTTAGGCCCAAATTTGACAGTTTCAAAATTAGACACCTAACGAAGTAGAAAGTGTAGACCGAAGGCTCTTGTTTACAACTTTGAATATTCAAAAATTCAAAAGTGGACTCATTCACCATGGGTGGTGAATGAGTCCCACTTCCATACCTGATTTTGGTTTTCTGCATTTTTGGATACCCATTTGTCTGAAACGGGCTCCGGAACAGTTTCCCAAATCTAGGGCTAATTTTTTGAGAATGGAAAATGAGTCCCACCAAGCCTAAAAATCAAGATCAGTAGCATTCCAAAAGTAATTTCTATTCTTCATCAAGATCTTAGGTGCACACTTTTAGTTTCATCTGTTTCTGTTGTAATTTGCATTCATTTCTAGGTGTTTTTGCATTACACAATGTGTTTTCCAACAACTTGTATTTCAATAGTTTTCACTTAATAATAAATAGCTTTTATTAGTTATTTTCATTTATTTTATCTCATCTAGGCACATTTCATTCATATTTCCATTATACTTGCATTAGTTTGAGTGAACCACTACAATTTTTGGGGTCTATCTCTCTCCTTTTAGGTGAAAAACTCTAAGAGTGCAAGAGAGTACATAGAACAACAAAAATTGTTGGTTCGTTCCTTTTTTGGTTTTCCACATAAAATCCTAGTGTTCATGTGTTATATGCTCTTGCGATCTCTTTTATGTTTTCATTCATTATTGTAGTTAGATGTACTTTGTTAATTGGATGGTTTGTGATTAATTTGATATATACAATACTGATTCACCCCCCTCTTAGTATTATGGGTGTTCAAAAATTGGTATCAAAGCCTACTTCCTTTTGAGAAGCCTAATATCTTGAGGAATATCTTGGAGTTTGAACACATGGATAATATTTAAAGTGTCCTATTCCTCTGGAAGAAATTTTTGTAATTGAATACATAGGTATGTGCAAGATTATCATGGAAAAAACAAGCCCTTAAGTGGCAAAAATTTTAGAAAAATTAGAGTTAGGAAACTTGACATAAAAATTTGAATAAGTTATCTATATTATTTTAAAAATATGTAAGAATAGAATCTATAGCAAATTGAATGTAGTTTCTAAACTACTAGGCTTTTTTTTTTTAAATCTATTTGGTGAAAATTTGAAATTTCAATGCAGTAGTACTTAAATTTCAGGAAAAATAAGAAGTAGGTGTCTGTCTGACCACCCTAACCATGATAAAATGACAATATTTTTTATAAAATTTTAGATATAAGTAGAGAACTCATGTATGGATGTGATGCATATTTTTTTGTAATTTTTTTCCAAGTAAATAATTAATTATGAATTTTTTATTACAACTTTTAAAAAATATAAAAACATGTATGTTTGACCACCTTAACTTGGCCAAAACTTAATGAAATCCATTTTTTCTTTTTTAATCCTATAGTATGCGAAGCATAGAATGTGATGCATGTTTTGGATTCAAAAAATGTGATACCATTTGAAAGCTATAGATGTTTTTCAATCAGCTTATCAATCAAGACTTTAGTCGTAATTCAAATAGAAAATGAATAATAATTATTTATTAAATTCAAAATAAAGCATAATTTATATTGGTGGAAATTTGAGAATCTCCTAAGAAAACCCTTTTCATTTCATCAATTTTGGATTAAAATAAGTCATTAGCCACATACCCTACACATACCCATCATATTGCCACTTTTTGGTTCATCATGATCCTGCACATACCCACATAGAAGATGACTATGTGTTTGAAATAGAACTTAAAGCTACCCTTGAAGATCTTGATCGATTTGAAAGTGAGAAAAAAATTATGAAGGAAATTCTAGGGGAAGCAAATGAATGTATTAAAAATTTGAGAGAAAAAATCAAGAAGTTACGAGAGGCATAGAGAAGTTAATGAACAATTGAAGAAAGCAAATGAAGACATCAACAGACTGAAAGAACAAGTAAAAAAAAAGAAAAGAATCGAGGATTTTATGAATGCAACTATACAAAGTAAGACTGATGAATGTACAAAAATTGAACAAGAAGTGGTAACCCTAAGATCAGATATGGAAAAAGCAAGAGCTCATGAGGAAAAATTCAAGAAAAGTACTACAATGCTTGATGAACTAATTACAGGACATAAACCTTCTAAGGATAAAGGTGGTTTGGGACTTGAAGAAGGAGAAAGGTCAAAGGAAAATCATATTCCTAACAAGGTTGACAATCAAAATAAGACTCAAGGAAATGGAGGACATATAAGAAAACAAAAAAGCAATACTAGAAGACCTCCAATTAGACAACCAAATGCTTAAAGGTACCCATATTTTAATTGTATTTTCTTTTCATGCAATAAATTTAGACATAATGCTATAGAATGTAGAATTCGAATGAATTAGAATGTTAGATCCTTTTCTAGACATTGTTTTGCATGCAAGAATTTCGGACATAGAGCTACTAAGTGTAGAAGTTAGATGATGAATAGATTTAATACTAGTAGAATACTTCAATCTTTCAATATTTATTGTTATACATACAATGTATTTGGATATAAGGCTAACCAATGTAGATCTAGATTGAATGGAAGTCATTTTGGTCAGAAAATTTTTGTATGCTACAATTGCAACAAACCTAGACACATTTCAAAATTTTGCAAAAGTAAGAATGGAAGGAAGACTAATCTAGGAAAGAGGAATGAACCAGTGAAGAAATTTGATCCTACTAAAGTAAAGAAGGAAACGGAGAAGATTTGGAGAAAGAATGAGGAACCTAAGAGCAAAGATGAATTAAATGCATCTGTACCTCCCTCTAGTGCAAATAATTCTCTTGGAAACTAAACCTAGGCATGGGCTTAGGGGGAGCAATAATAGAAAAATATAATAACCCCCTAAAAATATGAGGTGTCAAGTAGTGACACAAAGATATATTGTGTAAAATGGTATTATTAAGCTTCTAGAAAAGAAACCAGTAGAAAATATGGAAATTTGAAAAATTACAAAGCATACACCAACCATATTTAACATCACTAAATGGTGCAGCCACGATGGGAGGGTCCTTAAAGAGAACAATCCAAACCATGTAGCAAGAGTCACACAATAGAAGAAAAACAAAATATGGAGGAAAATTCAGATTCAAACATTCTCATTAACAAAAATCTCAATTACAATTGGTTGACAACATCCGAGCTTACAAATTCAGCTCACAGGCCTAATACAACATGCTCAAAATACAATATTCCTATATGCTCCTTAATGCGAGCTGAAATATTACATATCCCAAAAATAATATTAATCTAACTAATTTTCTAATGATCCTTTACAATGATTTATATCACATCTTGAGATCTAGAATCATCCACGCTGACCAAAGATTATTACAATCTCTAATGAAAGAAAATGTAACATGCGCATGAAATAGGTGAGCCTCAAATTTGAATTACTCCTTGGTGAATGCATAGGATGAAGTGTGGACCTATAATTAAGGCTGGGGACACTCCATGGAACAATTTGAATCACACCATCAAGATCTGCAAGTTACAAGAAAGATCCACAAGTGATCAGACTAGTTAGGCTTGAAAATTATTCCAGTGTCAGTTCAAGAAACTGCCATCAAATCTGGAAGCAATAACTTGCTAGAAAAAGATCCAATCATGCTCAAATATTGGAATAAGGAAAATTAACATGTCCATGATGTAAACATAGATCCGTGATGTCTAGTGAGCAAATATGACGAATCCACCAACTTGAACAAAACAAGAACAAAAATTGAAAGAAAATATTTTTGGTTGATGCAAGATTGCCAAGAACCAAGGATGCTCCTGCATCAGACATTTGAGGTTATTTGAAAAGTGAGTCCCTCACATTTTTGGAGCTAAAGGAAAACCAATATGGTCTACCTCAGCCTAAGAAATCCAAGAAGAATCCTCCACTGGTTTGCCTTTCCACTTCACAAGATATTCTTTGTACTATCTTCCACGAGTTTTCCTCCCATCTCTGATATCCAAAATCTCTTCAATCTCATTTGAATATTGTTTAGGAAACTAATTCTCCAATTTTTCTTTACTATCTTCACTGAACTCTGCTTCATGATACTAATGTAGATCTACAATGTTGAATATAGGTGATATACCCATGCCATCTGGTAACTCTACTTCATATGCATTTCCTGAATCAAATTTCTTCAAAATACTATAGGGTCCAAACTTCCTCATCTTCAGATTATTGTAGGTTCCAACTAGAAATATTATCTTCCTTAAATACACCATAACTTCATCTCCAACTTTGAACTCCTTATGTATCCTCTTTTCATCTGCTTTCTCCTTATACTTCTAGTTCATATCTTTCAATTGTTCCTTCACCTGAGTATGCACTTTCTTCATATGTTCTGCAAATTCCTCTACTTCTACACTGCTTTTATCTTCCATACTAACGTCTCTCAACTCTAATATACCTCTAGGATGAACCCCAATAACAATCTAAAAGGTGTCTTTCTAGTACTCCTGTTCACTGAATTATTGTAAGCAAAATCTACTTGTGCAAGGACTAAATCCCAACTTCCAGTCTTCTCTCCAACCAAACATCTCAGAAAATTCAAAAAACTCTATTTAATACCTCTGTCTATCTATCATTATGTGGGTGAAAAGAATAACTAAACTTCAAATCTATCCTTAACTTCTTCCAAAGTGTCCTCCAAAAGTAACCAACAAACTTTGCATCTCTGTCTAAAACAATACTCCTAGGTAATCAATGCAATCTAACCACTTCCTTGAAAAAAAAAATTGCTACATATATTGCATTTGTTGTCTTCTTACAAGGTATGAAATGTGCCAATTTAGAAAATTTGTCCACCACCACAAATATAGAATCATTTCCTCTTCGTGTCTTTGGAAAACCAAGTATGAAATCCATGTTGATATCCTCCCAAGGTCTCTCTGAAACTATCAAAGGCTTATACAATCCAACATTCTGACTACTCATTTTTGCAACTTAACAAAATCTGCAACTCTACACAAATTTCCTAACATCCTTATGAATCTATGGCCAAAAGTAATTCTCACTTACCAATGCTACTATCTTATCAACTCCAAAGTGTCCTGACAATCCTCCACTATGTTTTTCTTTCAGAAAGTTATTCCTTGTTGAAATTTGGGGTATACACAACTGATTTCCTCTGAACAACATATCCTCCTAAATGAAATAATCCAACTACTGACTCCTATCCTCCAGAACTGGTCCTTTACAAGCCTTCCAAGTTTCTGCAAAATCTGGGTCTTCATCATTAAAGTTCTTCAATTCTTCAAAGCATAGTACCTCCACTCTCATCTCTATCAGTAAATTCCTTCTCCTACTCAAGGCATCAACAACTCTATTTGACTTTCCACTCCTATGCTTCAAAACAAAAGTATAACTCTGCAAGAATTCTACCCATCTCATGTGTCTCTGATTCAACTTACCTTGATTGTTCAAATACTATAATGCCTGATGATCCATATACAAAACAAACTCCTTAGGCAACAAGTAATGTCTCCACTTCTTTAAGGCTTGAACTATGGCATAGAACTCCTGATCACACACTGAATATCTTCTCCTAGCATCATTCAATTTCTCACTGAAATAGGCTACTGGTATCCCTTCTTGACTTAATACTACTCCAATTGCATTTCCACTTGCATCATAGTCTACCTAAAAGACCTTATTAAAGTCTGGTAAAGCCAACATAGATTTCTCAATCACCTTCTATTTCAACAACTCAAAACTTTGATCTGCTCCAGATTTGCACCTACAATCCTTCTTATCTCCTCTCATTGTTTCTATCATAGGACTACAAATAGAACTAAAATTCCTAATGAACTTCCAGTAGAAACTAGCCAATCCATTAAATGATTTTACCTCTCCAATGCTTTCTAGTGTAGGCCATTCAAAAATTTCTCTTACCTTCTCAGGATCCATCTTCAATCCATGCACATATATAAAAAAATCCCAGATATACCAATTCTTCCTTCATGAAACTACACTTCTTAATTTTTATCAACAACCGCTCTTCTCTCAACCTCTGTAAAACTTGTCTTATGTGCAAAAAAATTTCTTCTCTAGTCTTACTAAAAATCAAGATTTCATGCAAATACACAATCAAAAACTTACCCAATAATTTCTTCAATACCTCATTCATTAGCCTCATGAAAGTACTCAGTGCATTTTTTAGTCCAAAAGGCATCACCAACCACTCATACAATACTTCATTTGTTTTAAATGTTGTCTTCCACTCATCCCCTTCTCTGATTATGATATGATGATATCCACTCTTCAAATCTATCTTTGTAAAGTATCTAGCTCCACTAAAACAATCCACAATGTCATGCATCTGGGGTAAAGGAAATCTATACTTCACCATGATTTTGTTTATGGCTCTAGAGTCTATACACATCTTCCATTCTTCATCCTTCTTAGGTGCTAATGCAATAGGTACTACACAAGGACTTAAGCTTTCTTTGATCAAACATTTCCTCAACAACTCTTGCACTTGTCTATTTAACTCTTCATTCTTTGCAAGTGTCATCCAGTGTGCTACTTTATTAGGAAAACTAGCTCTAGGAATCAAATCCATGCAATGACTAATACTCCTCATAGGTGGTAATGTTGGAGTTATGGATAGACACTGAGAGGGGGGGTTGAATCAGTGTTAAAAAAATTTCAACTTTGACCAAGTTTTTTCATTCTGATTTCCTTTTCTTTCAACAAAAGAGTAGAGTAATCACTTTTGAAAGCACAAAGATATGATAGCATTAACTCAGTCTATTAGACAACTTATGAAAATATGATTTGAGTGAGATATCTTGCATTTTCCAAAACATAGCTCAGATTTGATCTCAATATTACTTTGATTAATGCATTCAGGAGTTGAATGTAATCATTCATAAATAGAATTGAGAACAGTAATAAACCCAATAGTGAACTAAAACAACAACACAGAAAAGCAGTGAGCACACAAAAGAACAAAGAGACAAAAGATTTGCTGAGTGGAAAACCCTCCTGGGGTAGAAAAACCAAATCTTTTTTAATCAACTGTTCACAATGCCTTATAGGCTAATTTCTGAGCACCAACTCAAGGAGCACCAACCCCTCAAATTGAAACACCAAGTTCAAGGAGCACCAACCCCTCATTTAGAGATATCTATCTCAAGGAGCACCAACCCCTCAAATTATTTTCAGAATAATAGTAATATTAGAGGATCTCTCTGTTTTCTAGTAAGCTCAAGAAACTCAACACTCTTATCTCCCTAATACCCTAAGAATCCAACTCATGTATTACAAAGTTTTCCAATACATCTCTTGATACGACCAAAATATCTATCTCTCAGAATTAATGGCTAGCAACACCTTCACTGTTTTCAACATTGGTTTTTATATACATTTCAAGTATGTCTAATTTGAATAAATCTTCAAAAAGCATTTTTCACAAGATTCTAAAATTCTCTTGCTAAATTTAGAATGTGAAGCAGAGTACTGATGATCTGTAGATGATGGTAAAAATCAGAGTAACGCCTATCCAAAGAGCTTTAAATTTTGCACTGAATCAAGAGATTTCAAATTGTAACTAAATGATTTTCATCAAAACCACGACTACCCACAAACAGAAAATCATAACCTCTAAATCCTCAGAGAATATTTTTCCAGAGATTCTATGCCAACCAAAGATGTCGGCATGCAACTATACTTAGAAAATCAAATGCCGGCCATAGTTACAGAGTTTGTTAGTCATTTTCCGAGACATCCAGATAGTCTTGCCGAAGGCAATTAGATCACTGATCATTCCTTTTGTCCATGTGTGACGCCATGACCTTCTGCCATCAGGGAGAAACCATATCGAAGATCTTTATGTTTCCTCGAGATCACATTTCTGTTATATTTGTTTTAGTTACTGAGACATAAGAGTCTTTCTCACTGAGATCCCCTTTTCATTTCATTCATTGTCACTGTAACCTTTTGATATCGAAAAGACCCTATACAGATTACACTGTGTTTCACCGAAATTCTCCTTTTATCTCTTATGTGTCGCTGAAACATAATGGTTCTCTCGCCGATGCATCCTTCTATCTTATGAGTGTCGCTATAGCATACCTTCATCGGGGAGACCTCTTGTAGAAAGCTTGAGTCATACCAAAAGTCACCAATTCATCCTATGTCGGTGAGACAATTCAATACCTATGCCAAAGGCAACTTTATCGCCGTTAGTCATCCCTTTGTTTGTCACTGTGACATTCGCTATCAGGGAGACGTTTCGTAGATGATGTTTGTTTTGCCGAAATCCCCGAGCTCACAATAGATTGCCAAGACATTAATGTTCTCACACTGACATAAACATTTTGTCTTATGTGCTTCGCTATAACATTATGATGTCGAGGAGACCTCCTATAGAGCACACCATGTCTTTCTGAAAGTCTTCATCCACTTGTGTGTCGCTGAGACAAGTCAAATCTAATATAAAAAAAATCCCCCATTGTGCTCCATCGGTGAGACCAAAGGTCACTCGCCGAGACCTCACACCGAAAACCCCAACTCTTACCAAGATGCATACCTTTACGTTGTCAGTCGGCAAGACAAGAAAACCTTGCCAAGATATTATATTGATAGCCATTAGCTTTACCGATAAGTCTCCATATGCATACGGTCGGTGAGACACACTTGAATTCACTGAGATAATATAGAGTCATTATAACATTTCACCAAAGCAGTAACCCTATGCCGATAAGACATTCAATGCATCGGTCGGTGAGATAGAAAGTCTTCGCTGAGACTATATACCGAATAAATTATATCTGGCCGAAGTGAAACCCCAGATGTGATGTCGGCTAGAAAAAACCACTTCGCCGAGACCTATTCTGATATTGCCCAGCTCTACCGATATGTTCCCATTCAACCTCCAATCGGTGAGACAAAGCAATTTCGCTATGACCACATACCGACAGTATAACTTATGTCGATATGATCTTTCTTCTGCCGGTCACCAAGGCACACGTGAATGTCACGCTGAAAGCTGCTTGCATGTAAAATCAAATCGTCATGACATCAGAAACGTCTTGCCGAAAGGCAACACAAACATTTATCAAAAAAATGGATCGGGGAGACCCTAGCATTTTCATGCCGAAATGTTCTTTTTCTATCACCGAAACAATGTACAAATAAGATAACCAGAGACTGCACAAAGCTGAAACTGATCAGTACCATAAGATATTAAAATGTTGAATGTAAACTTTCCATTGAATGCCAAGACAAGTAAGCCATAGAGACAAAACTGTACCAAGATAAAACATGAGAAACCAATCTGAAACAGTCAACAAGTAGAATCGACTGAAAGGTATTTTGTCATCAAGGACAAACCATATGATCACAACTGAGAACCAACAAACTCCCCCTTTGTCCTTGATGGAAAAACACAAATGACTCTCCCCCTTTTTTCCTCAATGGCAAAGGATAGAAGAGAAGAATGTGCAATGCCAGGAAACACAACTGAGACGCCAACCAAATACCATAAGAACTGGCTGCAAATAAAGCAATAGTGCAGCAAACATATTTGCAAGAGAGCAGTAAGATTGTAACATGCAGATATCATAGCAAAAATAAAAATATGTCCTTTTCAAGAATCTTGGTCCATATCATCAACGCCAAAGCTAAGGTACCAAAATATTATAATGTAACAAACCAAGTTGATACCTAAAGATTGAAGACCTATTACTTGAACATACCACCTTCTTTGTCATGTTCGATCAAGGCACATTCAAGATCACCTACTCCACATTCAATTTGATTAACTTCAATCTAGCAATACCAGAGGTTGAGCACAAACAACCAACCTCTTCTCAGCACAAGTAACCTCTATCACCTCCTTATGCAGTCAAAACACAAAGACCAAGAAGACCTTTTTGAAACATTAAAAATTCTTCCATTTGCAGGGTCACGATATATAAAATATATTTCAGCAAATGCTTCTATCAGACTGCTGAACACACATACTCAGAATTAGTCACCCATCCACTCACACTAAACTGCTGATAGCATTCACCAAACCTCTGTGTGAATATTACCAGACTCTTGCAACCTTCTTTTAGAGACACAATAGGAACTCATGTATATGTCTCCATACCGCTCAAAGATGTCATAAGGTCATACCATTATTTCCAAAACCCAAGCATCCAAAAAGTTCATTTAAAAACAAAGTGCATTGTCATTTCAAAAAATTATGAAAACTGTCAACCACTAGACCAAGCAAAAACATTCCTTAACATCTTATACTGGACCAAAAGCAAATGCAAGATGTCATACCTCATTCTAGACTCCATAGGGGTAAAATATATTACCATAATAGACTCCCCCTGAGTCTTTGCTTCTTCTCAAGATCTGGAGGGCAACACTTGTGCAAGGAGTGCACAAGGAGTTTTCTCAGAAGCATCTATATTATGCTTCTTTTCATCTTGATTGCTCTTTCTTCTCCATTCCAATGAATACTTTTTCACTGGTTTGCTTAAAGTACCTGTCTTTCTATTGAATCTGCATTGTTGTACTTTATGTCCAATGTTATTACATCATAAACAAATGACTTTGTGATTGTTTTGAGAAATAGAAGACTTCCTACAGACATTTCCAACATTGTTCCCTACATTATTATCACTTGTATTTATTCTATAGTCTCTTCTCAAGTGACCAAAATTGTTACAGTTGTAACACACCACATCCTCATTTCTAGTGACATTAGAATGATTCTTATTTGACCATCTTATGCAATCAATTTCCTTATGACCATAGTCATTACAAACATAACAATATCCTTGGAAAGAATGATTATACCTGAATGAATGATCATTGCAAGGATGTGAAGATCTTAAGACATTTTTCCTTTCTCTATGAATACCTTTAGATTGTCTTCTAGTGTCAATGTTATCCTTTGATGCAGCAATACTGTAACCAAGATCAACCTTCATTCTTGGTGTTTGCTTGGCTGTAAAATTCTTTCCATCTGAAGTAGTAAACATTGTTTCATGTTTAGATTTGTCTGCAGAGCTTTGTCCAACCTCATATCCCACTCTTGTAAAATCTTTAGAATGCTTTTGCCTGCCCAACATCTCATTCAATATATTAGTACTATGATCAAATTTTGAATTTTACCAGATTGAGCCTTGACAATTTCAAGCTCTTTTCTTAAAGCAACTACCTCTTCTTCAAGTTTTAGACAATCTTTTTAATCTCCAAATCAGAACTCACAACATCTGCAATCCTCTTATATTCTTCAATTTCAATTTTTTGACTTATAATCATATTGTCCTTAAGAGTTAGTTCTTTTAACAAGGAATCATTATCTAAATATTTCTTTAAAGAATCAATCTCATTTTCTAGTTTATTACACAACTCATCTGATGGAGCCTCAAATTTACATCCTGGGTTTTCTATTTATTATTAGCTTGTCTTGGTTATTTGGATGGTACCTGGGGCTGGGAATTTTGTTTTTGCTCTAATGAATCCTTGGTGTGCCATCTTTGGGTTGGGTCTTTTCTGTCATTACCTTTTTGAAGAGGTTTTAAAACAACTTGTGTCCCATTAAATAGTCTAGGCCTGGCCCTTTTTAATAAAGTGAAATATTTCTGCTCGCCTCCTTTTATTTACTACGGTCTTGGTCGGTCCGTGTCCTATTCCTTTTAAAACAACATTGAGTCATCGACTATCATTGCCCTAATCAGTCCCCTTCATCTTATTTTTCCTCTAAGAAATGTTTAATGTTTTACAGGGGTTATTTGATAACTGTTGATTTCCCCACGGTTGATCCTGACCGCTCCCCACGATCCCGCGATGACATCACTGCTGGCTACTTGGTGATCGTGATATAGCGGGCGGGTGCCATGTGTCCTGGGCTGCCGATGCTACAAAAGTAAATAAAGTGTTTAATATAAGCATCGAACTTTAAGTGCATTATCAAGTGGGTTACTAAATCACATGGGCGATGCATGTGCTTATAATCAACGGTGATGTTTTAATCTTGATGGAAAAGCTGCTCAGGGGATAGGTATTGATACTATTCCTTGTTTTGTATGATCGTGATCACCGATGAAGAAAATCAACGGTTGCTCGCCATCGTGTGATCCAAAGATGAAGGAAGTTTATTGATTGTGATATCGCGGGCTGGTGCCACATGTATTCTCTTGGCCCTGCGTATTATGGTGGGCCCTTGAAGATGATGTGGAGGTGTTGTCAACCTTTTCAAGGAGGACCTTTCGATGATCTGAAATAAACAACAGATTGATGGAAAATATTTAAATCTACGTCAAATTACAATTGAAGCCGTTGGCGCGGTATGCAAATAGGCTTTAGTGGTGGATGAGACGTCTATGGGACATTTTTCATAAATTTTAAGTGTTTAATTATAGACTATTTTCACCATTAAGGCATTCAAGTGTTTTTCGAAGCAGTCCAGAGCCAAAGATAGAGTTTTCAAAAGCAACTACGGCAAGGGTTTGATTTTCTGCAGGACACAAAATTTCGTGAGTTATTTTCTTTATCACTGTTCTGTTTGAATGTGATTCTTGTGGAAGGCTATGTTGTGTTGATTAGAGTTTTTCTGGATTAAGATTCTAGGGTTACTGTTTCTTTTGAATTGTGGGAAATTGCAAATTTTACTGTAATTTCATTTTGGGTAGCCCTAGTTGTTCATAATTTGATCTTAGGAGAGGCCCTAGTTTTTTGAAATGGTGCCAACAAAACAACATTCTAGCCACATTGACTACTTGCAAAGGAACATTTATGACGATTTCCTTGACCAATTCCCTTTGTCAACCAATGACAGAAAGAGGGGTTTAGTTTTAATGAGAGGGATAGCCCTAGGTGAAGGACTGAGATATAAAACCTATAATATTGCGGATGCTAGGATACCAATGACGGGTTTGGAATTGTTTAAAAGATGGTATGCGCAGTGGAATGCATCTCATCCTTTTTCAAATGGTTGGAGGTATGATATGGGAAATTTTGTCGTATCGAATGTGTTTCTTGATGTTGACCTCGTCAGGGCAGTGGCTGCAAGATATGATCCTGTTACAAGGATTATCAGGGATAATGATGGTGAAGTTTTACTGAATGTAAATGCAGATGTCATTCGGCGGGTTTTTGATTTGAGTGAATATGGCTCATTCTTGGTCCAGATAGACTTTGAGGAAATGAAGTAGGATTATGCCAAAACACAGCCTCTTTTCAGATCAAAATTGCTTCCTCCTCATCTAGCCAGGGCGGGTAGATCAACGATTCATATCAGCCTGACTGATTAGGAACCTTTTAGGTTAAGTTGTTTTGTTGATCATTCCTTGGCAACTTTCTATTCACTTTGCCAAATTCTAGGTTTCAGCCCTAGTACTGTGATGCCTGTTGCGTATATGTTCATGGGGGCTCAAATTCAACATCCTAATTTTTCTGTAATATATGACTATGCTTCTTTCCTTGCTGAAAGGATACATGAGGGTTTGCTGAACTTATATGTGGGGGACACTAGTACTCCTTTCTTTTGGTACTCCTTATTAATGCACATGTTCTTATATGAGAATTCCAACTTCTTCTCAGAGAAAATAGAGTTGAGGCAGGAGGTAAATGGAGAAAGATTACCAGTACAGGCCTGGAGTGCAGACATGTCTTGCAACAAGGGAGATGCTAGCTATGTGCAATTTGATAATTGCTTTACTTCCAAGCTTAGGGCTAGACTGATAGTGAATGTACCAAGAATTCCTAAGGATTTGCATGATTTCCTTCGACCTAAGGTTCAGAACCCTGATTTGAAGGTGTGTCACAATTGGGGTGACATTATTCCCTACCTTGTAAGCACTGTCTTAAGGGTTTATGGTTTGCAAGGAGCTCCTCATATTCTCCCGTATAATGTACCATCAAGGATGGCATTTGCAGAGGTCTTGTGGCAATTGGGTTACATCCATGAAGACAAATTGACAGGAAGAGGAAAAGGGACTTTGTTCCCTGATTATACTGTTGTTTCAGATTTTGTTTTTTCTAAGGGAGGATGGGTTCATTTTGATAAATTTTTTGATGATTATCATTTGAGTAGTGGATCTGTAAGGTAGCATGACCTTGAGGGATTCTTTTCCCTATTCAGACAAAGAATTAAGGGTGGCAAGTTTGTCCATGCTTTCAATTTTCCTGAAGATTTGATTAGGATTGAGTTTGATTTGAGCCGACAAGAAGTAAATAAAGAGAAATGGATTGCCTATGAGAAAATGATGGCCATGGTGCATAAGCTCAATCCAAAGTATGATCCACTAATTGAGTTCACTCCATTTTATAAACGAATTGATTTCCTGATGAATAATTTCAGAGAAATCATGAATACCTTGAGAACTAAGAAGATAAATATGGAGGTGGACTTGAAAATTTAGGGATTGGAAGTGAGGCCTGAGGAAGAAAGGCCAACTTATCAGCCACCAAGGGACCGGCCTTTGTACAGAAGAAAGAGAAGTGATAGCAGTGATGAAGAAGTAGGAGATAGAAAAGGTAAACAAATAATGAAGGCATCATCACAATTCGGTCATGAGATGAGAAAGCCTGGAGGAATAAAGATTGTGGATCTTGATTCACCACCTAGGGATGACCCTTTGGAGCCGCCATCAGAGCCAAGCCTTAAGAGGCAAAGAATCAAGGAATCACAAGAGGCTCTGGGGGATGAAATAATTATAACTAATCAAGAAATGCAGATTGGCATCCCCTCCCCTCCTAGATCAACACAATTGGTGCTGACTGGTATGGATATAAAGGGACAATATGTACTAGATGCAAGGATGGTGGCCTGCAAGGCATTCTTAGATGATGATTCCTTTGTGAAAACTCCTATTTTCTTGTAGTTGGTGTGGAGGATGAAACTTGAAGAATATCAAGACAAATGCATGAGAAGGAGGGAGTCAAGACTTAATAGGTCAGACCAGGAGAATAATGATGAGGTCAAAGCTGAATTGATGGAACAATTCAAGAACATCACCCCTGATGAAGGAAGGAAAATTGTGTCTCAGGCTGGTGTCTTACTTCTCCCTGAATGGGACATAGCTGATGTTGTAGCATTCAATGCTATCATGCAGTCCAAGCATCCTATGCAAAGTAGTGAAGAGGAAGTCAAGGCAGCCTTACAAGACTCTACTTTTAGTGAGGAGTATGAAACTTTGGCTATATGGGCATTGGCACCTCAAGGCAGAAAAATGAAAGTGGCTGATATCAGTCCAAATCTAAGGGGTGTGCTTATCATCAAGAGAGTTTCTAAAACCTCAACGATAGAGGCGACAAGCTTGACACTAAATGTGGCCAAATTGGCCCAGAAGACAGCTAAAAGAGATGAGGCTGAAAAGAAAAGCTTGATGGAAAAGTATAATGCAGCAAAGAAATGTTGAACTGCAATCTAAAGTAGATAGACTAAGATACAGATAGGTGGGAGAGTCCTCCAGTGCCCCTACTACCAGAGCAATACATACTGCTTTGGGGTCATTACCCCCTATTGTTACAATCATTTCTGTTCCTAGATCCCCAATTCAAACACCTGTTGATAGCCCTGCACCAGGGCCAGTTGAAGAGGAGGTTGAGTTTTCTACAGATCCTACCAAAGAGCAAATGATAAACAAAATTACAGAATTACAGGCTGCCCTAAGGGCGAGTGAGGATGATGTTGTGGCCAAACACAATGAGGTGGTTGACATTTTTGTAAGGCATTTAAATGAGAAAGTTGATTCTAAGCTTCCAGCTGTGCATTCATTATATTCTTTATTCTTTGAGGGAATTCGAAATATTAATAGAGATCAAGAGGTGATTTTACCCCTGGTTGAGAAGTGGATCCTAAGGGCTACTGATTTAGATATTATGTTTAAGGCTTCTATATTTGATGTGAATAATAGGCCCCAATCATTAAAGCCTACTCAAATCTTTGTGAAATTATTTAAGGGATTCCAGGCCTTGCCTGATGATTTGAGTAAGAAAATTAGGGAATTAATAAAGGGTTTTGATGATTGGAATGACACCTTTCTGCCAGATATAATAGATATACAGGGAAATGTTAAGACACTGTAGCAGTGGCAAGAAAGGGCAGAAGAGTTCATTGATGCACAAATCAAATTAATCTGTGATGACTCATATCACAACTTTATGGTAAGCAGCATGGATAAAATAATCAATACCAGCATGTTCTTGGAGTCATTTGAGAGGGAATCCAACCAAGTTGCAATAAAATTCACACCTTACAATATCAAGATGAAGGAGGTGGTGGATTTTAATTGGCCAACAGATGAGGAGTATTAGAATTGGGTTGACAAATACTTAACCGAAGAGGAGTGAAGCAGTGTATATTACTGGCAACTGAAAGCTCAACGGTTATGTATAACTAATTTTGGTTTTGTTCCATGACGGCTTTGGGCGCAGTTTTTGAGGAGTAACAAATGTTGTGGTTATTGTTGGTGTAATTAAATGTCTTGTACATTGTCCTAGGTCATAATTACACCTTAGTTAAGTTTACTTAGGGACCAAATAGGAGGTTGTTGGAGATTTTCCACTTTTGGTGGACTTGAGATGTCATTACCTCATCACTTCCACCTTTTGTGAACACATCATGTGATTATCTCTCCACCTTTTGTGGAGTGATAGATTTTCCAAGTTGTCTCATGTCATAAGATTATGACACTTGTCATAATCTTATGCCCTTCTATGTTCTCACCTTGGCTATATAACCAAGGGGTCTCTCTCATTGTAATAATCATAATCATATCATATCAATGACATTGAATATAGTCTATTCTTGTCATATTCTCTCTCTTTTCTTGTGCTTTCCATTTGGTCCATAGATCTTGGCATCCATAGCCAATTCTAACATGGTATCAAAGCGGGTTGGATGCCATTGGAGAGTCTTATTCTAAAGAGAGATTCCAGATCTGAGGAGATTTTGTTCGTGGCTCTTTGTTGCAGGCTCACATTTGAGCTTGCTGGTGCAAATCTAAGCTCACCATTGCATCTGGAAGGTTCGAGATAGTCGATTTTGCCTTTTTTTTCATCCAAATTGGACATACGAGGCCAAATCTATGAGGGTTTGAAGCTAAAGAGTGGTTGCCAGATCTAGAAGGTAGCTGCAATTTTGGAGCATTTTGGGTCAAATCTGACCTTGCCATTGCATCCAGAAGGGCCAAAAACCCTAAGATCGACTGTCAATTCATCCATTTTGGAGAAAGTCATCCGGTGGGGCAAATTTGTTTTTGCCCACAGAGCCGTATGGCCCCCAGGTCGTCATAATTACCCGACGGTACGATTTTCTAAAAAAATATATATTATAATATTTTTCTGCGAAATTTTATTTTTTCAAATATTGTGTAAAATTAGCAGTTTTTAATATTTTCATTTTGTGAAAATTTTATTAGAAATCAAAAAAAAAAAATACAAAGTTTTTATTAAAGTCTGCGGAGGGCAGACTGGTACACACAGTCTGTTGTACCCTGCTGCAGAGTACCACTGTTGCATCCCAGACACGTGTTGTATGATTATTAGCCCCCGTGGGCCCACTCTTCCTTCCTACCAGCCACGGATGCCAACATTTCCCCCACTAGCGGTCAAAGCTTCATCAACTGGCGGTCTTCAAAAACACCAGCGGTGAATATTCCAGATTCCGGCAGTGCAAATTTTCGGTAAAAGATTTTGTCGAGATTTCGTGGCCGACTAGCGCAAATTCCAGATTCCGCAGAATATTCCAGCGGGGAGTAGCAACAGCTCAGGTGACGGCTAAACAACCATCAAATTTAATTGTATAAATGGATGACATCATCCTGCGTCAGCAGTGATGTCAGCGACTAGTTGAAAATTTTCCCCCTTCTCCATTGGTAGTTTTGATTTTGTAGTCCATTTTCAAATGATGATATCTTGCTCATTTTGACTCCTTTTTTCAAACAATTTTTTTTTATTTGGGCTAATTTTTCATGATCTATGCATTGGTGCAATCAGTTTTTGGTTTTGGTGCTTGGTTTTTCCAGAAATTGCAGATTCTCACAGGTGTTGTTACTTCATCCTCATTTTGGGAACTTCGGGAGCTCATATCTTGCTCCTACGGTAACATTTTTTGGTGCAATTTTTTTTGAAAGTGCATGATTTTTTATGTAATTATTAGTGGTATAATCAGATTGATCTCATTGTATGCCAAAAATTGTACTTGATTCTGTGGCCTATTTTGGGCATTTGCATGTACCAAGATCAAAGACCACTTTGCTGTTTTTGGCAAGTGGCATTTGTAAACGCACTAAATATAAAGTGCCAAATTAGATATTGCTTGGGGGGTTCTTTGATTGAGTGAATTTTGGGGGGTAGTCTTGTAGTTGATTCATTTGTGTTGATCATTTGAGGAGGTATCATGGGTTTCTCTATTCATCCTTCTGTGGTAATATTGAATAAGGATAATTATGAGTCTTGGAAGAAAGGTATTCTGACACATCTCAGGTGGCTTAAGCTTTTTCCATACCTTTATCGGCTCATACCTGAACCAGACACACCTTGGAAGAAATCAATTTGGGGTAATAATAATGATCACATTGTAGGATTAATTGGTTCATATATTGGTGTTGATATTCCTATGGAGATCGAAGATATCGAGTGCCCACACACACTTTGGACCAAGATTTGGGAGATATTTGGAGACCATCATATCTCTCCATTCCCAGATGATCCTGCTGCAGATTGTTTAATTCCCCTTGATGATGTTGATAATATACCCTATGATGATGATACTTTAGAGGAGCTTGAATATAATAAATGTCTTGAATTTCTAGTTGACACAAAGACTTCTCTTCTTGCTTCTCCTCCTCCTATTGAGATCACATCTTCATCTATTGTTGTACCGGAGGATACTTGTGATTCAACAGTTTTGACTCCTTGTGATTCAGTGCAACAAGATATTCATATTCTTCCAGATATGGCTACTTTGGATGGCTTCCTAACAGATATTCCAGACTTGTTCATGGAGTCTCATCTTGCAGATTTGGAGGACACCATTGATAGCATACATCTTCTCTTTGATGAAGATGGACCTTCTTCAGTTGTTGTGAGGGAACACCTTGACCCTCTTGTTCATTCTCTACATGATCATTTTTCACAGATTGGTGTGAGTGTGGATACTTTTGAACAACATTTGGAGGAGGCTTCTTTGTCTTCAGAGGGGATATCTTTGTCTTTGGATAGTGCTCTACATTCTTCTCTACTAGATGTTGGATTGTCCTCTTCAGCAGCGTGGCCTAGAATGCCTGATTGGAGTGTGTCAACTTTCTGCATCAACATGGAGACAATTGAGCATGCTTCAGAGACATCATCATCCATCATCCATCTTCATGATATCCTACATACATCCTTGGTTTTGTTTCTTCCTAAGGGGAGGAACGTTGTTCGGCGAGATTGGATCATCTTCAGCATTCAATGTCAAGCTTCTACCATCATTGCAGGAGACTCAACATTGAGGGGGGGCTACCTTGTCTCTCTTCTACTTCTCTCTTATGGGGGGGTCTTTTTCCTCACATGGGGTTTTTACCTTCTCATTCTTCATTGAGAGTATTTCTATTTTGTATTTCATCTCTCTTTTGAGGAGGAGTTTTGTCCTACTGGGTTTTCTCCTTTTCTCCGCTTGTGAGAGATTGCATCATTTACATTTGTAAATGGGTACCTAACATGGCCTAGTAGTCGAGACCCATGGTCATAGTCTTTGCATTTGTGTACATTCTCCCTAAGTTGCACTTAAGGGGGGGTGTTGGTGTAATTAAATGTCTTGTACCTTGTCCTAGGTCATAATTACACCTTAGTTAAGTTTACTTAGGGACCACATAGGAGGTTGTTGGAGATTTTCCACTTTTGGTGGACTTGAGATGTCATTACCTCATCACTTCCACCTTTTGTGGACACATCATGTGATTATCTCTCCACCTTTTGTGGAGTGATAGGTTTTCCTAGTTGTCTCATGTCATAAGATTACGAAACTTGTCATAATCTTATGCCCTTCTATGTTCTCACCTTGGCTATATAATCAAGGGGTCTCTCTCATTGTAATAATCATAATCATATCATATCAATGACATTGAATATAGTCTATTCTTGTCATATTCTCTCTCTTTTCTTGTGCTTTCCATTTGGTCCATAGATCTTGGCATCCATAGCCAATTCTAATAGTTATTTTGTAATGAATAGAATCAACAGAAAGATGCTCCAGGACTTGGTGGTTGTAATTTCAATTTTGAACTGGCACATTGCGGTCCAATAGACCAATGACATGTGTAATTTCTGGCCCAATGCTTGTTTGCTCCTTCATTTTCTATAAGAAGGATTTCAAGGCCAGATATATTGTTGGCAAGTTAGATATTTTTTTGTCAAGTCTAGGTAAAGTTGCATAGCAAAATCATAAGAACTTTTGTGAATGCTAGGGCAATTTAGGTTTGGGTTATTTTGTAAAGGGTTTCAGACTTATGAAAATTGCATGTTTCGTGATAGTACTAGCATATAAACTATGATGTTATATCTCAAGCTCAAGTCTCTCCTCTGTACAAACATATCATAATTTTGAATAAAATAATCAAGGATTATGATGTTCATCTCATTTTTCTGATGTGTGTGTTTTCTGTTTTAGCTTTAATTCAAAGAATTGATTAAAATGCTTGGATGGAATCATGGATGGATATGTTTGTAAGGGGATTTAGTAAGAAGTATCATGTCAGGATAGAAATTGATATTATTGTAATGCAATATTGTCAGGGATCATATGTGCTAAGTATTTAAATCTGTTGTCGAATCATAAATGTTTGTAAGTTTGACTCCCCAATGGTATATGGCACTGATCTAAATTGTATAAGTTTGTGAATCTTTGTGTCTGTATGTTTCTGCTTAGGGATTGCCACCAAATTTGCAAATAAAATGACTATCATAATTTACGGAATAATGTTGTAATTATCTCATGCTCCAAGTAGCTGATATTACTGGTGAAAGGCCAATTCATCTTAGCGATATCCTATTCTGTTGAGCCATTTGTGGGATTATCTATGATTTTTTAATGATTGTTTATGAATTTGGTGCAGAGATCATAAACATATTAAAGGGATCACCCTCCCGGGTCTTGCAGAGCCCGAAGTGTGGGAGGTTATTATTAAAATCCTCGTCAGTTGGTCTAGGTCCTTCAAGCTACCCTTGATTGGAATTGGCAGTTCCATAGGTAGATTAGGAGACAAACCTGGTTAACAGCAAAAAAAAATAACCAACATCATCCTTGTCTTTTAACTTGACTTCCAGACTCTCTTTTTGTTGAAGTTGTCTTGTTAAAAACTGATTTTCTTTTCTAAGCTACTTAATAGTATCTAAGGCACATAGGAGTTCACCTTCCAAATCAACCTCACATTCTGGTTCATCATATTTGAGTTTAGAGTTAACTTCACCCAAAGATTGATCTACTTTTACACAAGTTTCTTGATCGTTTAAATATTCGTTAATGATCTCCTTGGACTTCTTTTCAAAACTATGAAGGTTTACACCTTCTTCACTCACAGATGTTTCACAACTTATTTCAGTATCCAAATATATCTCCTCTTGTAACTCACTATTCAGAATCATTTCAGTCAACTTGTCTGAAACTTCCTTAGCACTGCTGTAATGAATGACTTTTGTAATGAGTTTATTTGGCAAGTTATTAAAAATAGCATTTATAGCTCTGGTATTGAATTCAAGTGCTTTCTTCTCTTCAAGAGTGGAAGGAGATGTTGCAGATGTAGTACAACCCTTTTCAACTGCTGCCCACACTTTAGATCCTAAAGAAAGTAAGTATGTTTCCATCCTATTTTTCCATATAATAAAGTTTGTTCCTTCTAACTGAGGAGTTCCAGATCTAGGATACTCTACCATTTCAGAGCTACTGTTTATGAACTCTTCCTCGTTATTCCCTATACTAGATTCAGGTTGAGCATGATTAATAGCATTTTGCTAAGAACATCTTTTTCCTTTATTCCTTCTATTCTTTCCCATACTAACCAAAGTACTCCAAGAAACCAAGAATAATCCTAGGTGGTTTAGACCTATTAGAGGACCCTACGCTCTGATACCAATTGTTGGAGTTATGGACAGACACTGAGAGGGGGGGTGAATCAGTGTCAAAACTTTTTCAACTTCGACCAAGATTTTTCATTCTAATTTCCTTTTCTTTCAACAAAAGAGTAGAGTAATCACTTTTGAAAGCACAAAGATATGACAACATTAACTCAGTCTATTAGACAACTTATGAAAATATGATTTGAGTGAGATATCTTGCATTTGCCAAAACATAGCTCAGATTTGATCTCAATATTACTTTGATTAATGCATTCATGAGTTGAATGTAATCATTCATAAATAGAATTGAGAATAGTAATAAACCCAATAGTGAATTGAAACAACAACACAGAAAAGCAGTGAGCACACAGAAGAACAAAGAGACAAAAGATTTTTTGAGTGGAAAACCCTCCTGGGGTAGAAAAACCACTCCTAAACTGCCTTACTAGCTTAATCTTTTTTAATCAACTGTTCACAATGCCTTATAGGCTAATTTCTGAGCACCAACTCAAGGAGCACCAACCCCTCAAATTGAAACACCAAGTTCAAGGAGCACCAACCCCTCGTTTAGAGATATCTATCTCAAGGAGCACCAACCCCTCAAATTATTTTTAGAAAAATAGTAATATTAGAGGATCTCTTTGTTTTCTAGTAAGCTCAATAAACTCAACACTCTTATCTCCCTAATACCCTAAGAATCAAACTCAGGTATTATAGAGTTTTCCAATACATCTCTTGATACGACCAAAATATCTATCTCTTAGAATTACTGGCCAGTAGCACCGTCACTATTTTCAACATTGGTTTTTATATACATTTCAAGTATGTCTGATCTGAAGAAATCTTCAAAATGTGTTTTTCACAAGATTATGAAATTCTCTTGCTAAATTTAGAATGTGAAGCAAAGTACTGATGATCTGTAGATGATGGTAAAAATTAGAGTAATGCCTATCCAGAGAGCTTTAAATTATGTGCTGAATCAGGAGATTTCAAATTGTAACTAAATGATTTCCATCAAAACCATGACTTCCCACAAACAGAAAATCATAACCTCTAAATCCTCAGAGAATATTTTGCCAGAGATTCTATGGCGACCAAAGATGTTGGCATGCAACTATACTTAGAAAATCACATGTCGGCGACAGTTACAGAGTTTGTTAGTCATTCGCCGAGACATCCAGATAGTCCTGCCGAAGGCAATTAGATCGCTGATCGTTCCTTTTGTCCCTGTGCATTGCCATGACCTTCTGCCGTTGGGGAGAAACCATATCAAAGATATTTATGTTTCCCCGAGATCACATTTATGTTATATTTGTTTTAGTCACTAAGACATAAGAGTCTTTCTCACCAAGATCCCCTTTTCATTTCATTCACTGTCGCTATAACCTTTTGATATCAGAAAGACCCTATGCATATCACACTGTGTTTCATCGAAAGTCTCCTTTTATCTCTTATGTGTCGCTGAAACATAATGGTTCTCTCGCCGATGCATCCTTCTATCTTATGAGTGTTGCTATGACATACCATCATTGGGGAGATCTCTCGTAGAAAGCTTGAGTCATATCAAAAGTCACCAATTCATCCTATGTTGCTGAGACAATTCAATACCTATGCCGAAGGAAATTTTATTACCATTAGTTGTCCCTCTGTTTGTCACTGTGACATTCGTTGTCAGGGAGATGTTTCGTAGATGATGCTTTGTTTTGTCGAAAGCCTCGAGCTCACAATAGATCGCCAAGACATTAATGTCCTCACACCGACAGAAACCTTATGTCTTATGTGCTTCACTATAACATTATGATGTCGGGGAGACCTCCTATAGAGCACATCATGTCTTTCTGAAAGTCTTCATCCACTTGTGTGTCATTGAGACAAGTCCAATCCAATATCGACAAAATTCCCCATTGTGCTCCATCGGTGAGACCGAAGGTCACTCGCCGAGACCTCACGCCGAAAACCCCCACTCTTACCGAGATGCATACCTTTACGTTGTCAGTCGGCAAGACAAGAAAACCTCGCCAAGATATTATATCGATAGCCATTGGTTTTACTGATAAGTCTCCATATGCATATGGTTGGTGAGACACACTTTAATTCACTAAGATAATATAGAGTCATTATAACATTTCATCAAAGCAATAACCCTATGCTGATAAGACATTCAGTGCATCGGTCGGTGAGACAGAAAATCTTCGGTGAGACTATATACCGAATATGTTATATCTGGCCGAAGTGAAACCGCAGATGTGATGTTGGCGAGACAAAACCACTACGCCGAGACCTATTCCGATACCGCCCAACTCTACCGATATGTTCCCATTCAACCTCTGATCAGTGAGACAAAGCAATTTCGCTGTGAGCACATACCGATTGTATAACTTATGCTGATATGATCTTTCTTGTGCCGGTCACCAAGACACATGTGAATGCCATGCCAAAAGCTGCTTGCATGTAAAATCAAATCGTCATGACATTAGAAACGTCTTGCTGAAAGCCAACATAGATGTTTATCAGAAAAATGGATCAAGAAGACCCTAGCATTTTCATACCAAAATGTTCTTTTTCTGTCACCAAAATAATGTACAAATAAGATAACCAGAGACTGCACAAAGCTCAAACTGATCAGTACCATAAGATATTAAAATGTTGAATGTAAACTGTCCACTAAATGCCAAGACAAGTAAGCCATAGAGACAAAAATGTACCAAGATAAAACATGAGAAACCAATCTAAAATAGTCAACAAGTAGAATCAACTGAAAGGTATTTTGTCATCAAGGACAAACCATATGATCACAACTGAGAACCAATAGGTAATCCATCAAGTACATTATCTGAAATGATCTCTTCATAGTCTGTTAGCATCTCCTTTATCTCCTTTGGTTGTTCTTCTACACGCTTGAATTCTTCAGCCTTCTTAGGAACCAAGGCATAGCACATGCTCTCATATCACAATCCATCCAGAAATCTCCTTCTATCAACCAAAAAAATTATAACACTTGTACAAACCTCAACTTTAGGAACATCTTCCAATGACAACAAAGTCTACTTAATCCCATTAGCAACAATAGTATATGTATTTTTCTTTCCATCATGAATAGCTTATCTATCATACTGCCAAGGTATTCCCAAAAAAACATGGCATACATCCATTGGCGTGATATCACACAAAAATTCATCATGGTAATTTCCTATCTTCAATTTCACCAAACATTGTTCACTTACCAGTATCTTTTGCTCAACTTGAGTCCATACTATCTAATAGGGCTTTGGGTGTTTCAATATTTCTAGCTTCAATTTGGTCACTATTTATTCAGAAACCAAGTTCTCTGAGCTTCCACTATCAATAATCACTCTACAAAATTTACTAGCTACCTTGCATCTAGTCTGAAAAAAATTCTTTCTTTGTAATGGTTCCTGCTCCATCTCACTTTGACACAATACTCTTCTATTCACCAACACTTCTCCATCTTCTAGTTTATTAGATGATTTAGCATGATCCTCCTCAACAAAGGTTGTTATTCTATTTTTTTTTATCTTTATGCTTGTATCTCCTTGATTACATTCAAATGCTCTATGTCCTTCTCCACTACACTTAAAACAAGTTCCCCTGAATACTCTTTTCTCCTTATCATCCTTTCTATAACCCTCATTCTAGTAACCACCATATCCTCCTCTTCAATAAGAATTTCCATCATCTCTATGGTACGAATTATCTTTCTTATTGAATTCCTTATCTTTATCTTGATTTGCAAAAGTTCCTCTTCCTCCTCTAATAAAAATTATTCCTCTTTGAAATCTTCCATCTCTTCCTCTCCACCTCTGCTCTTGTCTTTTATTTAGCTTCTCTTTTGCTTTTAGGGCACATTGATATGCTTCTTCCACACTTTTCAACTTGATCAAACTAATCTCATCCTATATAGATGACCTCAAGCCATTCACATATTTGGTTACTTTCTTGATCTCATCCTTCGAATGTCTATATCTACTATTCAACTTGTAGAAGTCCTCAGTATACTCTGTCATACTTGACTCCTTTTGCTTCAAATTCTGCAACTTCTGGAACAAACTAATCTGATAGTCTGTAGACATAAACTTTGTCTTCAAATTATTCACCATCTGATCCCATGATTTTATCTTCTCCTTTCCTCTTCTTTTCCTATCTATTTGCAAATGTTCCCACCAAAGGGATGCATGTCCTTTCAACTTTGTACAAGAAAATTTCACATTCTTATCTTTAGTGGTACCTTCAAAATAAAAATACTTTTCCATATCTATTATCCAATCAAGTAATTCATCTGAATCCAACATACCACCATAATCAGTTGGATTGAAATGTGGCTTAGTATTTGCTCTAGTTAGGGCTCTTATGAACCTCTCTTCTCCCTAATCTAGGACAAGATTTTCTCTTTCCCTTTCTTCTTGTACTTCTACCTCTTCTTCACTCACATCATCAACTAGTCAACCTCTCATCTGGGCCATTTCAACTACATCTAATCTGGTAGCAATTCCTCTCAACATCTCCATTAAAGTTGGGTCTACATTTCCATGCGCTCCATTTCCTCTAACATTTCTTCTTCCCGCAATATTTACACAATTTTTTTGTAGATGTAGGTCAAATCCTCAGTCTGCCACCCTGCAAGAAATCTTCAACAGGACTCTATGAATTCAGGCGATCTCACTTTGATACCAATCTGGTGTAGCCACGGTGGGAGGGTCCTCAAAGATAAAAATTTGGACTATGCAACAAGAGTCACACAACATAAGAAAAATATAATATGGAGGAAAATGAAATTTCAAACATTCTCATTAATAGAAATCTCAATTACAATCAGCCAACAACATTTGGGCTTACAGATTCGGCTCACAGGTCTGATACAACATTCTCAAAATACAATATTCCTAGATGCTCCTTAATGCGAGCTAAAATATTACATATCCCAAAACTAATATTCATCTAACTAATTTTCTAATGATCCTTTACAATGATTTATATCACATCTTGAGATCTAGAATCATCTGCATTGGCCAAAGATTATTACAATCTCCAATGAAAGAAAATGTAATGTGCGCATGAAATAGGTTGGCCTCAAATTTGAATTACTCCTCGGTGAATGCATAGGATGAAGTGTGGACCTATAATTAAGGTTGGGGAAACTCCATGAAACAATTTGAATCACACTGTCAAAATCCGAAAGTTATGGGAAAAATCCAAAATCGATTAGACTAGCCGTTAGGCTTGAAAATTATTCTAGTGTTGGTTCAAGAAACTACCATCAAATCCAAAAGCGATAACTTTCTAGAGAAATATCCAATCATACTCAAATCTTGGAATAAGGAAAATGAACATGTCCATAATGTAAACATATATCCACAAGGTATGGTGAGAAAATATGATGAATCCACCAACTTGAATTGAACAAGAACAAAAATTGAAAGAAAATATTTTTGGTTGATGCAAGATTGCCAAGAACCAAGGATGCTCCTGCATCACTAAATGACCTAGACATGAATTCAAGAGGTTTCCATGGAATGTCTTTGTAAATTACCCCAAGGGTTCTTTTTCAAAAATTTCTCCTAGGGTTTTACACATTGAGGACACAAGGGTTTACATTCATGGAAAATTGGATGGATACGATCACCAGAAGGTCAAGGATATATGGACTAAGGAGTTTACTATAGATGATTTCTTGGTGGAACTAGAGTATGCTAACCTTGTACCAAAGAAACTGGATGTTTGGAATTGGTTTCCCAACTACAATAGTAGTCTAGATGCAAAGTATGTGAGGATTGCATTGAGAAGAATGCATGATAAATTCTTGTGGATGGACATGCTTGGACTCATCTCTAAGGAAGTAATCAAAGCTATAATTGGTTTGTGTGATACTAGACTTGTACCGATACTAAATTCTTTAAAGAATAAAGTGGTTATGAAGTTGATAGTGCTACATTTGATAGAAGAACATTAACAACTAAACCTATCATTAATCCTATTGTGAATTATGCATCAATCATGATAGGTGATAAGACTTATTTCACTAGTAGAGATAATTCTATGTCTACAACTATAATATATGTTGCTTATGATATGGTGGTGAATGGAAAAGACTATGATTTATGTGAGTTGCTCTAGTAGAAACTTTTGGAGAATCTAAAACAAACCAGGGAGAAGAAATATGCATTTAAATTTGGAACCTTGATTGTATGTTTGTTGTTCTACTTTTTGAGGGAGCTACCTAGAAGAAGAGACATGGTATGGGATAGAAGCAGACTAGTAGGTCATCAAATTTTTGACTACATTCACAACATTAGTGATTACAAGGCTCAAGCTAATGCATTGGATGCATTCTTTGCAGTATTCCAAAACAACATGCATGATAGAGAGAGGATTCCCCAGAATCTTGTAGAGAAGTATGCAAACAAAATAACTCTCCTTGTATCTACAAATTAGTGTATAATATAGGTTGTTGAACCTAGGAAAATATGGATTGAGCCTCTCGGTTATGAAGTTTCAGAGAAAGATGTTGAAGGATATGTGGAATTATTATTGAAGAGTCCTAAGGACTCCTCTTTGCCAAAACATGGTACATTGAATGAAAAATAAACTAAATTTCACTTGGAAACATTAGCTCCTACAAAGAAAAAAAGAGTAAACAGACAAGTAGACCAATATTTTAGGTTACATGGACTTTCAAAAGGTGAAGTATATAGGTAAATGGAAATTGTAGCAGAAAGGGATGTTAAAGTAGCCGGTACAATTGGTGAGTTCACTAGACCATAAAGATCAAGAAGATCAGCTTCCACCCCTACCTCTCCATTGCCAAAACCATCTGGGACAACTACCATTGAAGGAAAGAAAGTGGAGCCTAGTGGTCTAGTAATAAAAGATGCAACTGCACCCTTTAGACCCAACACCCAAACTACAAAAAGGAAGAATGTGCCTCTGGTAGCACCCCCTACTACCTCTGGAAGGATGAAGAAAAAAAAGGCATATAGAGGAAAGAATCTGAGTGTCATGGTAGAAGAATAGATCAAGCTTGGTTTGGAAGAAGAACAACAACTTACCAGGAAAAGAAGTAGTGCCACTACAAGCGATGAAGGTGCATCTCAAGAAGCAAGCACCAGAACAAAGAAACCTAAAAATGATATCATGGATACTTCAAAAGAAGAGGAGATAGAATTGGAAATAAAGGTTTTCAAAGTACATGTTCACAAGAATCTTGAGAAGAAGGAGAATAAAATAGAGGAAGGCACTTCAAAGCCTAGAAAGAAGAAGTCAAAAAATCCTCTGATAAGAGCTCGTTCACCAATAAAGTTAGATGTTTTAGTTAGTAACATGATAGAGAATGATGATCTATTAGAAGGTACTGCTAAATTATATGATGAAGTGGATGAGGAAGACAAGAATGCAATTATATAAGCCATCATATAGTACATCATTATTCTAGATGTGGCTATGAACAATATTAGGAAAAAGGTGCCTAATGTTGTATGGGAAGCCTTGGTAGAAAGAAGGTGAGAAGAAATTGACATTGATGATAAGATGAAATATGATGCTCTAGAGGAAATTGGATCCTCTTTATCTGAAAATGAAAAAGCTACACTAATTGAACTGTATACCAAAGATATCAAAGTAAATCCAAGGGTAACCATACTTATGGGGAGAGAAAAATATAGAGCAGATAATTGGAAGCAAGAAACAGTCAATACTATGAGATATATCACAAAAAAACTTGGGGTGATTGTTGCTTCATCATCCGATACAACTCAAGAAAAGGATCTTGGTAAAGATAAGGTAACTAATGCAAAGGAAAATATTCCTCCTATTACTAATTTTCCTCTTTTCAAATAAGTTGTAGAAGAAGTGAATGTTCATAATGTAGAAGACATTTCAGAATTTTTTGATATAGAGAATGTGGTGCTCACACCACCACCAATTGATAATACAAATGCTTCTTCGAAGACATTGGCTCCTCTGGAAGACATAGACACTACCATAGGTGCCAATACTAAAGGCAAGAATGTAGGGAAAGAACAAAATCAGGATAAAAATGATGTTGATAATAATGCTAAGGATCACCTTGATAGACAAAATGAGGATACTCAAAATGAAGGTGAGGGAAATCAAAATGGAGAAGAAGAAGAAATCAAGGAGAAAATAACAACAATAAGAAAGATGATGAGGAGAAAAAGGAAGATGAAGATAAAGAAAAGAAAGAAAAACCATATGGTAAAGAAGACAAAGAAGAGGAAGAAGAGAAAGAGAAGAATAAAGAAGAAACAGTGGTTGGAAAGAATGAAAAAGAACCTTAAAAGACTATGGATCTAAAAAAGTAATCTAGAGAATCCTATGGTAATTCATTTAAGGGTATTTTGACAAGGTACTATTAGGTTCCAATCAGCCATTCCTCCTCAGTTGATTCAACTTCCATCACATCAATGTTGTGTTTAGATCTGAAAAACATCTCACCTATTTAGAGATTAGAGCTCAGATATGCTTTTCATGCCCCCGAAAGAAAAGAAATAATTGAGACTCATCAAAAAGGGACTGAACTAATCAATGATGCAATCAAGTCTCTATAGGATGCTACCCCTGTTGCCACAATTGATAACTCATTTACACCCATTGAAAACTTAAAGTTTTTAGTTGATTCTCTTAAAAAGGATGTCTCTAGTCTGAAGGAGTAGATTGAGATAGAAGTGGAATAAAGACTTGCTGAGAAGATACTTCTTGAGTTACATGACAAATATGCATCCACACATAGCAAGGTAAAGGAATTCCTCAAGGATGTGCAGTTATGTGAAGATGAGGCCAAGACATTTTTCTTGTATTGCATGAGGTGGAATGCCACTCAAGGAATTAAGAACTTACTGGACTCCATAGAGTCACAGATATCTAATGCCTCGGGAACCTTTGAACCTACACAAGATAGATATTACATCTCTTGGATTTCCATCACTGATATGCAAAACATGTTTTTCACTCTTCAAAGGTAGAAATAAGATATAGTAAGGAGATTTTGATAACTTAGGGACTTGGTGAAGACCAAGCATATACTAGTATCTAGTGCCCTTGCTAATGTAGAAAGGCTTGAAAATATTTAATTCCTAATTCAAATACTCTGAAAGAAGGAGAGGGGAGCTTAGTTGAACTGGAATCAATGTACATTCCACTTGCTATTTCCAAAAGGATCTAGAATGATGGAAAATATTACTGGCAAGAAATTCTTGATGAATTATAAGGTGCCTCCTCTTGATGAACACTTTTCTTGTATACTATTTTCATAGTTTTCAATTGTTTTTAGTTTACTTGTGTACATATGCTCGGATCTAAATTTTTGGGATAACTCCCTAAGGGGGAGTTAGTACATTTTAATTGATTTCTTGTACATATATACATAATGTGTGTCACAAACACACTCTTTTTCCTTAATGTTAAAGGGGGAGAGGAATTGAGAAGAATCAGACAAAAGATTTGGTGAAGGTATAAGGGGAGACAATTCTTAAAGGGAGAGATCATGTATGCTTGAAGACAATTTTTGATGATGCTAATATGAGTTTTGGAGATTCATTTTTGGCACATGCTACCATCAATGAAAAAGGTGGAGATTGTTGAAAGAATGAACAAGAAACCCTTTGATGTGTTGTCATTGATTCCATTATTGTTTTTGGACAATTGTGTTGGAATGTGAACTGTTGTTGATTGTTATCATTAAATTTGGTTGTTATTGATGTCAACATATCTTGTTTGATTGATTCTGATGCTTTGGTGATCTGGATTGGCATGCTCTAGATGTTGTCATGTGATGATCTATCTTTGGTTATGCTTGTCCTAGTCCCATTCATTTTGCAACAGAATGAGATACACTCTTATGGGTTCGAAACGATTTGGAAATTGGTTAATGTGCTATGGAACATTGTTTTTATTGTAATGTGTATATCCTATTCTAAGGTCCTAAATAACATGGTTAATATGTAGCATGTTGATTTGAGTGAGAAGGTTTTGATTGGTCCACATTTCATTCCTTTTCACCACAGGAATGTTTTGTGGTGACCTAATTCAAATTGTGTTTGGCTGACTTAGGAGATTATGAAGACATTGTGTTTTGCCGAGTTAGGAGTTTACGAAAGCATGGAATGGTATTAGTAAAATTTTATTATGTTCAATGAAAGAAAGTGTGATGAATGCTTGCAAATCTAAAAATTCAAACATTGTGAAGTATGTGAAAGTATATGACCAAAGGCAGCAAATAGTGAGATTCTATCTGATGTCATTGTTGGTGACAATCATTTCAATGGTGGATTCCCTTTCATCATTCTTTTGGTAGTGAGGCATTTTCTATTGGTAGTGAGATTTTCTCTTTTTGGAAGTGAGCCTTTTTATCTTTGGCTATAATAGCTGGGTAGTGAGCCCTTCAGTAGTGAGCCTTACCTACAGTGAGCAATTTGGCAATGAGCCCTTGTAAAAATCACCTTAACCAGTGTTTTATAATTGAAAATTAGCTCTCTCTGTGGTTTTTCCCTTATTGGGTTTCCACGTAAATTATGGTGCTCATTGTGCATGGTGTTGTTGTGTTCTTTCATGTTTATATCTATTAGATTATTATCTAATTGAGTTAAGTTTGCTCTGAATTAATTGAAGTCAAGAAAATTGTTTTATAATAACTGATTCACCCCCTTCTTAGTTATCGAGATTGTTCAATAATTGGTATGAGAGCTTTGGTTCCTTGAATAAGAGCTTAACGGCTTGGGGTAGATCTAATGGCACACAAAATTACAATTCCTATGTTTTATGGATTTGACTATAGTTTCTGGAAAGTTCAGATGAAATGTTACGTGATCTCTTTAAGCTACAAGACTTGGAAAGTTGTTGAGACAAAATATGTTGAACAGGAAAGTGGTTCTTCTTCTATGGATGAGATTGTAGCCCATGAAGAGAATGAAAAGGAAAGGTATGTAATCTTTAGTGCTTTGTCTAAGACTGAGTTAACAAAATTTATTTCATTGGGTATCAATTATAAAGTTTGGGAAAAGTTGAAAGAAATTTATGAAGGAAATGATAGAGTCAAATTATCAAAATAGTTGATAGCTAAGAGGAGATATGAAAACTTGAGGATGGAAGAAGGTGAGGATATAGAAAGCTAATTTTATAGAGTTGACAATGCAGTAAATGAAGTTAAAAATCAAGGAGGCACTTTGACAGATGAAGATGTCATGGAGAAGATTCTAATGACCCTACTAGAGAGCAATAGTGACAAGATCTCAGATATTGAGGAAGTTTATGATCCAAATAAATTCACTAGAGAGAAACTATTTGGAACCTTGACCACATTTGAGATGAGGAAATTTGGAAAAGAAAAGGAGAAATATGAAACAACCTTTAAAGCCACAAAGATAGAAGAAGATCTGGGTAGTGAAAGTTCAGATGAGTTGGAAGCAAACTTCACAAGGAAATTGAAGAAAGGTACCGACATGTAAAAAAGCCAACATGTAAAAAAATATGTTACCTCTTAAATGTTTTAGATGTGGAAATATTGGTCATTTAGCAACTTAGTGTCTAGAAAAAGGAACAAGGAAAAAGTTTTAAAAGATCAATAAGAATTCCTATTATGTTAATGAGAATGCCAATATTTTAGATGATGGATTAGATCATGAGGATTGTTTGTTCTTGGTGGAAAAGGATGAACCTAGATTTGATATCTCTAATACTTTTCTGAAATCTAATGATAACACTAAAGCTACATTATTTGTTAAAATAAATAGAGATGAATGGTTGATTAATAGTGGATGTTCGAATCATATGACCAGTGATAAAAGTAAGTGTTTGAAGCTTGAGAAATATGATGGAGGTTCTGTTAGATTTGGAGATGATAAAACAAAAAATATTGTTGGAACTGCTTCTATTACCTTTGATGGTAAATATAACACTGAAAATGTTTACTATGTGAAGGGTTTATATCATAATCTTCTGAGTGTTGCATAGATGTGCAAAAATGGCTATAATATGGTGTTTCAGGATGATGGTTGTGAGATCCAAAAGAAATAAAAAATTGTTATTGTAGTTGGAGAAAGAACAAGTGGGAATATATATCAACTAGAAGGAGCTACAAAGAGATGCTTATTTTCTTAGTCCAATGATAGTTGGCTCTGGAACTGGAGGATGTGTCACATCAACTTTGAAATTTTGGTAAGGATAAGTTCAACAAGAGAAGTCAAAGATTTTCCAAGAATGACCAAACCAGACAACACTATCAACAAAGGATGTCAAGAAGGAAAGCAAACCAGAGAAACGTTCTGAAGAAAAGAAGAATCATCTATCGGTTTGTTGGACCTTGTACACACTGACCTATGTGGTCCTACCAAAACAAGAAGCTTATAAGGTGAGAGAAATTTCATTATTTTAATAGATGATTATTCTAGATTAACTTGGGTTGCATTTTTAAGAGAAAAATTAGAGGTTTTAGAAAAATTCAAGATTTTCCAAGCAAGAGTTGAGAATGAAGTTGATAGGAGAATCAAGTGTTTAAGATACGATAGAGGAGGAGAGTTTACTTCTGATGAATTCAACAAATTCTATGAAAAAAATGGCATTAAAAGATAATTATTTTCCCCTAGAACACCACAGCAGAATGGTGTAGTGGAAAGAATGAACCAGACAGTTCAAGAAGTGGCTAGTACAATGATCAATGAAGTAGGTTTACCGCAAGTTTACTAGAGAGAAGAAATACACACAAAAATTTACACTCTTAACAAAGTACTATTCTAGAGGAGGTATGGAAAGACATCATATGAGCTATGGCATGAAAGAGCTCTCATAGTAAAGTACTTCAAAAAAATTGGAAGAAAATGCTACATTTGGAGAGATGAGGACAATCTTGGAGAGTTCGACAGTAGAGCTAATGAAGATATATTTTAGGGTTACTCTACAAGAAGAAAAGCATACCAGTGTTACAACAAGATACTGAATAAGATAGTTGAAAGTGTGAATGTGAAAGTAGACGAAGATGTTCAAAGAAATCCTCATAGGCATATTGAATATGAATCAGATGACTTATATAACAAAGAATAAAAAGATAAGAAAGAAGAAAAAGAGACAAAGGAGGATCCAAAAAATACAACTAAAATCCCAAAGTATGTATAGAGGAATCACTCAGAAAACCAGATTATTGGAGATAAGAATAAGAGAATCATCACAAGAAGCAAAGCAGCTCAAGAGCGAGTATTATTATGTCTATTCTCAGAAGCTAAGCCAAATGTTATGGAAGAAGCATGCAATGATCAAAATTGCATGAAGGAAATGAAAGAAGAGATTGATCAAAAAGATAAAAATCAGATTTGGGAACTTGGGCCATGACCGACAGACAAAAATGTAATTGGAAAAAAGCGGGTATTCCAGGACAAGCTGCAGAAAAATGAAAAGGTAATGAGAAACAAGGAAAGATTGGTTTGCAAAGGTTACACTCAGATCGAAGGAATTGATTTTGAAGAGACATATGCCCTTGTTTCCCAAATGGAAGCAATCCAGATATTCTTAGTTTTTGCAGCTTTTAAGGATTTCAAAGTCTATCAAATGGATGTAAAATCTGCATTCTTGAATGGTGTCACGTCTCAATTCTGATGCAGATTATTTTTGGCTTTGTATGGATGTATTACATGCTTTATTGTGCCTGGTAGATTAATGATTAATATGATTGTGATGTTTTGGGTGTGTGATAAATGAAAGTGTTTAATTTAAATTATGAAAATTTGAAAAGTATTGAATAAGTTTTATTTTGGAAATGAAGCAAAATAGAGTAGAAGCATTTTAATTAATATAATGCAATGTTTTTATTTATATTTTTTATATGATATTAATTCAATTATTGTTGTGTGCCTGAGTGCACTTGAGTTGCAGGAAGTTGAAGACCAAGGGTGTGATTAAGGAGAGGTGATTAGCATCTTGACAGGACAAAGCAGGAAGAACTCTCGATTACACACACGCACTTAGTTTCATATAGACTGCATTTAGGAATGTCTAATTTGTGTGTTTGTTTTGAATTGATCACAAATTAAATAATAAGTGGTAAATTAAATAGAATAAAGCATGGTAAAATAAAGGATTAAGCGTTATTTATAAGTTAAATATGGATTCTTGATTTAAATAATTAAGCATGCTACCCTACTTTGTGGTTTGGTGTTAAACTTGGAGTTTAATAGTTAAATATTAATTTTAAGATATTTTTTATATTGTTGAGTAAATGTTTTCAAAATGGGATTTACATGCAAATAAATTGGAAATTATTATTAATTTTAAAATACATTTTCAAGATTAGGGTAGAGAATAGAAAATGGAAAGCAATTTTAGATGGGGAAGTGAGTTCCCGAGAAGGTAACGGTTCTTGAAAATATTCTAGAAAACAAGCTTTGCAACTTTTTGCTTTTGGATGGCAGCCAAGCAAATGTTGAATCTTTTAGAATAATTTGTTGAAATAAAATTGAAATTGGGTAAATAGTGGGAAGATACAGAGCTAGAAAAGCAATTTTGGAGAAGGAAGAGGTAGAGGATAGCTCGGAGAGACCAGATTGAAAAGAGACAAGAGAAGAAGTTGGTGGAAGAGTATCCCCAATTCTAGCTGGAAGCATAAATCACAGGTTTTTCTCATTCCTTATTACATTTCTTGTTGAAATATGCAAACACTGTTGAATAAATTGTATGTAAAGTGTTAGAATTGAATGCAAAAGTTGTGGAAATCTGGGAAAAATATATCTCATTCTTGGGAATGCATTGAAAGCATTTGCACAATTACACTATTTTCAGAATTGGGGTTAATCTTTTCCTTCTTTGTATACTGTGGTTCTTGAGTTTGTTTTCCAGTTATGAACTGTGGTTCTGTAAATGATTATATATATATATATATAAAAGCACACATAGAAGGTTGTGTATAGATATAAATATATGTATATTTATATACATTGACAAAGCCCTGTTTACGTTTTTGAAATTCACAGAGATTGAACCAAATGAACCTAGGCATCATTTGTATTCCTTTTTTTTTATTTAGTTTCAGATTTTATTTTATGTTTGGGGATTATACCCCAGCCCCGCCCATGGGGAAAGGGTGGCGCTGTGAGAGGGCAATGCCCTCCACAAGCCACGGCCTATGGAGGAGGCGCTACCTCCTCACAGCCAGTTCCTACCCCTATGGGGGAGGCATCGGCCTTCCCTATGGGGGAGGCATTGGCCTCAACCCTACCACCGCGGAAATTCCAAATATATTTTGGACATGGTTAAAAATCTACGAATGTAATTTTCTGTTCTTCTTGTGTGCGACATGGTGATCTTTTTTTTTCTTTTTTTAAAAAGATTTCAAAACACACACACACACACACACACACACACACACACACACACATATATATATATATATATATATTCTCTGTACAGATACATATAAGTATTCAAATTTACGAATAATTTTGAGCATTTGTAAACCCTGTTAATGTTTCCATAGAAAATGCACCTTTCTGCTGGTAAAAAATACACAGAAATTTAAATGAATAAAATTAAAATTACATATATATAAGCATTTTAATAGATATATATATATACACACACAGGTATATATATATATAAATAGATATGAATTCATATAACAATTTAGAATTCATTGTATACTTGCAAAAAACTAGATCTTTTGATAGTTGTAATACACAGGGAACAAAGCATTGAGCCCCAAATTATTTTATGAGTCATTCATCATAGGATTTTTATGTCTAATTATGTAAATGTAAATAATATATTCACAAATAGATACATACAACACAGTAGATGTATGGTTTATTCTTATTTATTATTTTACTCAAACTATCTTTTTCTTTCTGAATATCGAAGCTTTGTGTGAACTTCATACATCATAATTGAACTTAGTGAACACACACAAGACTATGGTTACAGCTGAAATTTGGAAACTCTTTGGAAAATGTAGAATATTTATAACACCATCAAAATCAGAGAGCTTTATGAAAAGAGTAATTTTTCTTTGGCTGAAAACTAGCATAACTATTTGATGTGATCAAAATTAAAGTTAGAAATAAAATTGGAACTGTTTTCTTTT
Organism: Sequoia sempervirens; assembly: GCA_007258455.2. NCBI lineage: Eukaryota > Viridiplantae > Streptophyta > Pinopsida > Cupressales > Cupressaceae > Sequoia > Sequoia sempervirens. The sequence goes on from VDFB02026320.1 coordinate 157,553,766, forward strand.
TACGTTGAAACCACTTGAAATTGAACAAGAAAACTCCATCTTTTGATTGCATGCATATAGCTATTGTGGCAATTCTTTGTGAAAATATTGGAAATGGTGAAACCTCATTGAAACTTGTTTGAAAACTCGAAATGTGTAAAACTTGAAAGTGAACTTGGATGAAATTGCATTATTTATTGTATTTAAGAAACTTTCGGGACAGGATGTTGAAGGTGGAACCACAGAGATGATAGTTTTACCTTTTCTAAAACTATCTTTGATTTTATTTATGCTTGGCCAAGCTCTCGCACCATTGAAATATATGGAATGAAAAGCCTAGAACTAAATGAATATAGGTCTCTGCCACCTCCTTTTGCAAGAATTATGTAATTCTCATGTTAGGAATGCCATAGGCATTAGGCATGCATCAAGAGTTCCCTCCTGCATTGTTGTTTCAGGTTGCTAGGCTCCTCGTGCAGGGTTGGGGATTTCTTCAAGTTAGGAAGAAAACCAGGGAAGTATTGCACTTCGTGGTTGGGCGGAAAAGGTGCCTTAATCACACTCTTAGCCCAACTTGCAAGAAGACCAGCGGTGTCACGTCGGTTGCATTTCAGAGATTTATTTGTTATAAATGTAATCATGTACTACTTGGAATGGCTTGAAAAGCCCACTTGCAATGTAATTTTGTTTGTAAATCTGTATTGTAACATTGAAATATATGTGTTGAAAAGAAAGATTTGATGTAATTGGAACTTGAGCAAACTTATGGAATCTCATTGATATGCATTTGACGAACATATATTTATCATTGCAATGATCCTATTGTTAATTAAATTTATTTGTTCTACATACATGGAATGGAATTATGTTATAAGTTTTACTTTTGAGCAATTATGGATAGATAATTATGGATAGATAATGACTTGTGCATCTTCAAATTTTACTTTTGTTATCCTTGGAATGTATTAAGTTTGGTATTTTATTGTAGCAAAGTTAACATCAATTTTCGTGCGTTACAGTTTGGTATCAGAGCAGCAAGGTTCAACTCTAGGACCTATGCCTAATTACGCTTGATGTTATGTTTTGCCAGGGTAACCCTAATGGAGGGTAGGTATTATCAGAGGGAACGGGCAGGAGCATCTTGTGGTGATCCCAATGATAAATTGGATCAGATTTTGGCCATACTAAGTAGACAAGAGGCTAGGATAGATAATCTTGAATAGGCAAGGCAAATTGGACCAACAAGGTCTGAACCTGGTGAGAGTGAAAACATCAGGAATGAACCAAATGGAGAAAATCCTGAAGCTGATAAGAATCAAAGTAAGCTAACTAAAGTAGCTGAGGAACTGGGTAAGGACCTCAAGAAGGTGGTGCCACCCAAGTTTGATGGTAAATCTTTTGGTGATGGGGTAGATGCCTGGATTATTGAGATGGAAAGGTACTTTTCTCTACGTAACCTATCCAAGGAAACTAAAGCTGAATGGGGATCCTACCAGCTTACAGGTGAAGCTGCTACATGGTGGGAGAATGAAAGGGCTGATAAGCAATTTTTGCCTGGCAAGGTAACATGGGAACAATTTTTGAAGATTTTCAGGAAGAGATGGCTTCCGCAGTCATATTTTGATAAGAAAATGACAGAATTCCAGGTGCTCATTCAGGGAGGAATGACAGTGATTTAGTATTGGGAGAAATTCTCTCAATTGCTTAAGTACGTACCCCAGTACCAACATGATGAGAGGTTTCGTAGCCAAAAATTCATTATGGGGCTTAGGCCTCAAATTGGCAATGAGGTGGATATGCATAGACCCGCTACCATGGATGAAGCCTTTGAATTGGCACTCTTACAGGAACGTAAAATGTAGCAGGTAGCAAATTATAGGAAAAGCAGGGAAGCCAAGTATGGAAATAAAAAGTTCTAAGGAAATCACCAAGGAAACAATAACTAGAGCAATCAGAATAATCAGGGCAGCTAGGGGAATAACAATAGTCAGATCAGAAATTTGAAAAGGGGTGGTAGCCCTCAGAACCATAATGATGGATATCAGAATAACAACAAAAGGGCCAATTTCAATAAAAAGAATGACAATAACAAGAAAGATTTTTCTGATAGGCCTAAGGCACCTCGTGGGGGTTGTTATACTTGTGGTGGCAAGCATTATGCCAATGTGTTCCCTCAGAGAGCTAACAGGCAGAATAACAGGAATCAACATCATATTCATGCGGTGGTTGACAATTGCCAAGCAAATTATCAATCCACTCCTATTCAGCTTTCGGGTAAACTTTTTGGAACTCCTGTTTCTATTTTGATTGATACTAGTGCCACTAATAGTTTTGTGGATCCTTGTGTTTTATTTGAATTACTAGTTAGACTGGGCTATATGGCTAATTCATGGAAAGTTCAGTATGGGAATCGGGTAGAGAGGAAGGTAGAGCAATGCCTATGTTGCAGTGAACTTGAACTCCCTAGACTCAAAACGCAAGTTAATTTGTATGTAGCACTATTGGGATCTTATGACGTGATTTTAGGGATAAATTGGCTTTCTAAACATAAGGCCCTAGTGGATTGTGAAGATAAAACTGTAAGGTATCTGGGTGATCTGGGTAACCATGTGGAGATTAATGGTGTAAAAAGGCCTTTAGAACTTAGGAAAATTTCAGTCATGCAATTAAAGAAGGCAAGCCGAAGGGGATGCACTATATATGCAATAAAGGTCAAGGACCTTGATGAGGTAGAATCCTCAATTAATGATCATCCCATTCTAAAAAAAGAATTTGAGGATGTTTTTCCTGAAGAGCTAGTTGAGTTACCACCTAAGCGTGTATTTGATTTTTCAATTGATTTGATACCAGGTGCGAAACCTCAATCCAAAGCCCCCTACAGGATGAACACAATAGAGTTATTTGAGCTAAAGGCCCAATTGGAGGAATTGCTGAAACAAGGTTTCATTAAACCAAGTGTGTCACCTTGGGGAGCTCCTGTTATTTTTTTGAAGAAGAAGGATGGGACCTTGAGGTTATGCATTGATTACAAGATGCTTAACAAGGTTACTATCAAGAATAAGTACATGCTTCCCCGTATTGATGATTTTTTTGACTAGCTAAAAGATGCCAAGGTATTCTCTAAAATAGATCTGAGATCAAGGTATCATTAGTCAAGGCTAAAGGATGAAGATATTCACAAGACTGCTTTCAGGACAAGGTACGGGCACTACGAATTCACAGTGCTTCTGTTTGGGCTAACTAATGCCCCTACAGCTTTCATGAATTTAATGAACAGTGTTTTTCAAGATTTCTTAGATAATTTTGTTTTAATCTTCCTTGATGATATCTTGATATATTCCAAGTCAGAGGAAGAGCATGAGAAGCATTTGAGAATAGTGTTGCAGCGATTGAGGGAACATAAGCTATACAGGAAAATGTCCAAATGTACCTTTTTCTGATCTGAGGTGCATTATTTGGGACACGTTATTTTAGCAGATGGGATAGCCGTGGACCAGAATAAGATTAAGGCAATCATAGATTGGCCAGCACCGCAGAATGTTTCAGAAGTTCGAAGCTTCATGGGACTTGCAGGGTATTATAGGAGATTTGTGCAAGGGTTCTCGAAAATAGCATCACCTATTACCACACTCTAGAAGAAGGGAAAGAAATTTGAGTGGAGTGATAGGTGTGAGAAATCTTTTTAGTTGCTAAAGGATAAGCTCACCTCTGCACCTATTCTTGTTGTGCCTGACCCGAATAGTCATTTCACAGTAATTACTGATGCCTCAGGAGAGGGGGTAGGAACTATCCTCATGCAAGAAGGACAAGTGGTGGCTTATGAATCAAGAAAATTGAAACAACATGAGTTAAATTATGCACCCCATGACTTAGAGTTGGCAGCCATAGTTCATGCCCTTCAGATGTGGAGAAATTATCTCTTGGGTAAGCCTTTTGCATTAAAAACTGATCATGCTAGATTACAGTACATCTTTACTCAACCCAACCTAAATGCTTGTTAGGGGCGATGGTTAGAATTTTTGAGTGAATATGACTTTGGTATTGAGTACATTAAAGGGAAGGAAAATAGGGTAGCTGATTCCTTGAGTAGGAGAAGACATTTAGTAGCCATGGTTACCATAAAATCTAGTTTCAGAGAACAGGTGATTCAGGCTTTACCTAGGGATGAGCAGTATGAAAGGGTGAAACAAGCCCTAGAGCAGGATTCTTCATATCATAGTTTTGTAGGATATGTATTTGAGTCTGATGGACTCTTAAGGTTCTAGGATCGTATGTATATTCCTAACTCTGCAGGGTTGAGAGAGTTGGTGCTGGAGGAATTTTATAATGCACCATACTCAGGACACCTTGGTGTGACTAAAATGGTTGAGGGACTCAAGCCTCTATACTTTTGGCTAGGAATCAAAAGAGATGTTATTGCATTTATAGCTCGATGTTTGGAATACCAACGAGTTAAGGCTGAGCATGTCCATCCGACATGACTTTTATATCCACACAGAGTGCTAGAGTATAAGTGGCAGGTGATAACTATGGATTTTATTCAGGGATTACCGATGTCTAGGAATCATCATGATACCATCCTAGTTGTGGTGGATAAATTGACTAAGGTAGCCCATTTCATTCCTGGGAACCTCAAGGATGGTTCAATGGTTTTGGCGAGGAAATTTGTAAAGGAAATCTTCTAACTGCATGGAGTGCAAGAGGTGATAATTTCAGATCGTGATACTCAGATGACTTCCAGATTTTGGACTACTCTGAATTCTTCCCTGGGAACTAAACTAAATTTTAGTTCGGCATATCATCCTCAGACCAATGGTAAAATTGAGAGGGTGAATCAAATTGTGGAGGATCTCCTCCGAATGTATTGCATGGAGCAGCAACATAGATGGGAGGAGTATTTTCCTTTGGTGGAGTTTGCTTACAGCAACTCCTACCATGCCTCTTTGGGTATGGCACCGTTTGAGGCTCTCTATGGACGGAAATGCTGAACACCCATCAGTTGGGACAGAGTTGAGGACATGATTGTAATTGGTCCTGAAATGTTGAGGGAAATGGAAGACCAAATGAAGCTTACCAAAGAAAAGCTTAAGCAAGCTTCAGATCGCCAGAAGAGTCTTGCGGATAAGAATAGAACTTTCAGACAATTCTCTGCAGGAGACAAGGTCTTTTTGAGAGTTCAGCCACACAAGAGTTCAATCTCTTTTGGTAAGAACTGAAAGCTGGCACCTAGGTTTGTTGGGCCTTTTGATGTTTTGGAGGTGATTAACCCGGTTGCTTACAGGCTAGCTCTGCCACCAGCTCTATCTCAGATCCATAATGTTTTCCATGTCTCGGTGCTTAAGCCCTACCATCCAGATATAGCTCATATTCTTGATTGCCATGCGTTGAAGGTACAGGACCTAGGAGTGATGCAAGTGGAGCCCATCAGGATAAAGGAAGAGCGCAATGTTAAGTTGCGGAACAGGGACATTATGCAGTACAGGGTCCAGTGGGACCAATACTCTGAGGATAATGCCACTTGGGAGAATGCTGAGGACATTGATAGAGCTTTTCCTCATTTGAGTTCTTAGCATGATTTTCTTTTCCTGTTTTTAGAGACTTATGATACACTGATGCTTCAGATTTTGTTGTGTGGTTTGTAGTAAGACATCGAGACGATGTCTCTTCCTAGTGGGGAAGGATGTCACATCTCAATTCTGATGCAGATTATTTTTGGCTTTGTATGGATTTATTACATGCTTTATTGTGCCTGGTAGATTAATGATTAATATGATGATGATTTTTTGGGTGTGTGATAAATGAAAGTGTTTAATTTAAATTATGAAAAGTTGAAAAGTATTGAATAAGTTTTATTTTGGAAATGAAGCAAAATAGAGTAGAAGCATTTTAATTAATATAATGCAATGTTTTTATTTATAATTTTTATATGATATTAATTCAATTATTGTTGTGTGCCTGAGTGCACTTGAGTTGCAGGAAGTTGAAGACCAAGGGTGTGATTAAGGAGAGGTGATTAGCATCTTGACAGGACAAAGCAGGAATAACTCTTGATTACACACACACTTAGATTCATATAGACTGCATTTAGGAATGTCTAATTTGTGTGTTTGTTTTGAATTGATTGCAAATTAAATAATAAGTGGTAAATTAAATAGAATAAAGCATGGTAAAATAAAGGATTAAGCATTATTTATAAGTTAAATATGGATTCTTGATTTAAATAATTAAGCATGCTACCCTTCTTTTGGTTTGGTGTTAAACTTGGAGTTTAATAGTTAAATATTAATTTTAAGATATTTATTTATATTGTTGAGTAAATGTTTTCGAAATGGGATTTACATGCAAATAAATTGGAAATTATTATTAATTTTAAAATACATTTTCAAGATTAGGGTAGAGAATAGAAAATGGAAAGCAATTTTAAATGGGGAAGTGAGTTTCCGAGAAGGTAATGGTTCTTGAAAATATTCTAGAAAACAAGCTCTGCAACTTTTTGCTTTTGGATGGCAGCCAAGCAAATGCTGAATCTTTTAGAATAGTTTGTTGAAATAAAATTGAACTTGGGTAAATAGTGGGAAGATACAGAGCTAGAAAAGCAATTTTGGAGAAGGAAGAGGTAGAGGATAGCTCAGAGAGACCAGATTGAAAAGAGACAAGAGAAGAAGTTGGCGGAAGAGTATCCCCAATTCCAGCTGGAAGCGTAAATCACAGGTATTTCTCATTCCTTATTACATTTCTTGTTGAAATATGCAAACACTGCTAAATAAATTGTATGTAAAGTGTTAGAATTGAATGCAAAAGCTGTGGAAATCTAGGAAAAATATATCTCATTCTTGGGAATGCATTGAAATCATTTGCACAATTACACTATTTTCAGAATTGGGGTTAATCTTTTCCTTCTTTGTATACTATGGTTCTTCAGTTTGTTTTCCAGTTATGAACTGTGGTTCTGTAAATGATTATATATATATATATATATAAAAGTACACACATAAGGTTGTGTATATATATAAATATATGTATATTTATATACATTGACAAAGCCCTATTTACGTTTTCAAAATTCATAGAGATTGAATCAAATGAACCCAGGAATCGTTTGTATTCCTTTTGTTTTATTTAGTTTCAGATTTTATTTTATGTTTGGGAATTATACCCCAGCCCCGCCCATGGGGAAAGGGTGGCGCTGTGAGAGGGCAGCACCCTCCATAGGCCACGACCTGTGGAGGAGGTGCTACCTCCTCATAGCCAGTGCGTTCCTCTATGGGGGAGGCGTCGGCCTTCCCTATGGGGGAGGCGTTGGCCTCAACCCTGCCACCGCAAAAATTCCCAATATCTTTTGGACCTAGTTAAAAATTTGCGAATGTAATTTTATGTTCTTCCTGTGCGTGACATGGTGATCTTTTTTCTTCTTTTTTTAAAAGATTTCAAAACACAAATATATATATATATATATATTTTTTTATTTTTTTTCTTTCTACAGATACATATAAGTATTCAAATTTATGAATAATTTTGAGCATTTGTAAACCCTATTAATTTTTCCACAGAAAATGCACCTTTCTACCAGTGAAAAATACACATAAATTTAGATGAATAAAAGTAAAATTACATATATATAAGCGTTTTAATATATATATATATACACACACGTATATATATATATATATATATATAGATATGAATTCATATAACAGTTTAGAATTCACTGTATACCTGCAGAAAACTAGATCTTTTGACAGTTGTAAAACACAAGGAACAAAGCATTGAGCCCCAAATTATTTTCCGAGTCATTCATCATAGGATTTTATATCTGATTATGTAAATGTAAATAATATATTGACAAATAGATACATACAACACAATAGATGTATGGTTTATTCTTATTTATTATTTTACTCAAACTGTCTTTTTCTTTTTGAACATCAAAGCTTTGTGTGAACTTCATACATCATAGTTGAACTTAGTGAACACACACAAGACTATGGTTACAACTGAAATTTGGAAACTCTTTGGCAAATGTAGAATATTTATAACACCATCAAAATCAGAGAGCTTTACGAAAAGAGTAATTTTTCTTTGGCTGAAAACTAGCATAACTATTTGATGTGATCAAAATTAAAGTTAGAAATAGAATTGGCATTGTTTTCTTTTTGCATTGAAACCACTTGAAATTGAACAAGAAAACCCCATCTTTTGATTGCATGCATATAGCTATTGTGGCAATTCTTTGTGAAAATATTGGAAATGGTGAAACCTCATTGAAACTTGTTTGAAAACTCAAAATGTGTAAAACTTGAAAGTGAACTTGGATGAAATTGCATTATTTATTGTATTTAAGAAACTTTCGGGACATGATGTTGAAGGTGGAACCACAAAGACGATAGTTTTACCTTTTCTAAAACTATCTTTGATTTTATCTATGCTTGGCCAAGCTCTTGCACCATTGAAATAGATGGAATTAAAAACCTAGAACTAAATGAATATAGGTCTCTACCACCTCCTTTTGCAAGAATTATGTAATTCTCATGTTAGGAATGCATATAGGCATCAGGCACGCATTTAGAGTTCCCTCCTGCGTTGTTGTCTCAGGCTGCTAGGCTCCTCGTGCAGGGCCGGGGATTTCTTCAAGTTAGGAAGAAACCCAAGGAAGTATTGCACTTCGTGGTTGGGCGGAAAAGGCACCTTAATCACACTCTTGGCCCAACTTGCAAGAAGACCAGTGGTGTCACGACAGTTGTGGTTCAGAGATTCATTTGTTATAAATGTAATCATGTACTACTTGGAATGGCTTGAAAATCCCACTTGCAATGTAATTTTGTTTGTAAATCTGTAATGTAACATTGAAATAGATGTGTTGAAAAGAAGGATTTGATGTAATTGGAACTTGAGCAAACTTATGGAATCTCATTGATATGCATTTGGCAAACATATATTTATCATTACAATGATCCTATTGTTAATTAAATTTATTTGTTCTACATACATGGAATGGAATTATGTTATAAATTTTACTTTTGAGCAATTATGGATAGATGATGACTTGTGCATATTCAACTTTTACTTTTTTTATCCTTGGAATGTATTAAGTTTGGTATTTTATTGTAGCCAAGTTAACATCAATTTTCGAGCATTACAAATGGAGAACTGAAGGAAGAAGTATACATTGAGAAAATGAAGGGATTTAAGTCTAGAAGTAACCTGAATGTCATTTATAGGTTGAAGAAAGCTTTATATAGACTGAAGTAGGCACCTAGAGCCTAGTATGGAAGATTAGACAAGTACTTGATTGGACAAGGATTTCAGAAGGGATTAGCTGATAGTATTTATACTATAGAATTCACTCAGATCAAATGTTGATTATTGTGGTTTATGTTGATGACATATTTTTTGTAGGAAATGATGATATGTGCAAAAAATTTGTAGATGAAATGCAGAAGGAATTGGAGATTTCCATGATTGGTGAGTTAAATTTCATCCTTGGACTACAAGTAAATCAGAACAACAAAGGAATTTTCATCTCTCGGTCCAAGTATACCAAAGAATTATTAAAGAAGTTTAGGTTGGAGAACTCCAAATTGGTTTTCTCACGTATTGTTACTGGATGCAAGTTGAAAAAAGAAGATGATTCATGTAAAGATGATGCAAGTATGTACAGGTCAATGATTGGAGCATTGTTATATTTGATTTCTACCAGACTAGACATTATGTATGTTATTTGTTTAGCAGCCATATTTCAGCAAGAACCAAAGGAATCACATGTTGTTGAAGTAAAAAGGATCTTTAGATATTTGAAGGGTACATAAGATATGGGTTTATGGTATCAAACAAATCATATTTCACTTTGACAACTTATACTAATGTTGATTGGGATGGATGTGTTGACAACAGACGAAGCATAAGTGGTGGAGCTTATTTCCTTGTCTCCCGGTTGGTTGCTTGGTCAAGTAAGAAACAAGATTTTGTATCTTCATCTAAGATTGAGGCTAAATACATTGCAACATCCTCATGTTGCACTCAGGTACTATGGATGAAACAAATGTTGAAGGACATTGGAATATCATTTGATGAACCAATCTCAATTATGTGTGATAATACCAGTGCAATAAAAATTTCCAATAATCTGGTACAACACTACAGAATGAAACATATATCCATTAGATATAATTTCTTGAGAGAGAAGGTATTAGACAATGAGGTCATACTTGAATATGTACTTGTGAACCAAGATTCCAAACCTGCATAAACACAAGAGACAAACACCATATTAGATCAAATGCAAATTAGTATCATGATTCCCCAAGAAATCCATTTGAATTGCAAAGGAAGAGGAATGAAATGAAGAACCTAAACAAGCATAAACCAAAGATATTAAATCCTATTCAAATGCAAAGAAAAATCTTAATCTCTTGGGGAAGTTGGTGCCAATTTGATGTGGAAATTGGCCCTTTCCCATCTCCTAAAGTAAGCCTTGGTGATTTGATGAAGATGCGGTCCACTTTGTTGATGATTGAAGTGTGCTCCAAGATGAAAATCTGCATAACCTAGCTAAGATTGGATAAAGATGGATGAGAATTTTTATGGATTTGAGTATAATAGCTTTGCTGAAATTGTGGATGATAAAATGAGGAATAAAGCTTCTTATTTATAGATTGATAAATTGGAGAAATGCCCAAAATGAAGCAATGTGGGACTAACATTCAACCATTGGCAAGGTGCCACTTGTCAAGAGATGGATGGATGAGGGATGTGCACATTTTGATGAATGTGCCCATAAATGCAATTAGGTGATATTTGAAATTAGTGAAATGACATGTAAGAGGGAAAATAAATGTCTTAAATTCCACTTGGCTCAATACAAAGATGAAATAAATGTCTTGTTGGAAGGACAAAGTCCACTTGGATTTGAATTCAAATTTGAGAGAATATTCCTCCATTATGCCATGTTGAGAGAAAATAGAGATTTAATAAATGAATTAAATCTATTTTCATGTGCAAGTGGCAAAAGCTAGAGGATGGGACATGAGTTAGGATTAAATTAATCAAGGGTTAATTAATTTAATGAGAGATTAAATGATGTGACATATTTAACTTAGATTTATGGTTTTATTTAAATCAAATATGAGAAGAATATGATTTTAGACTTAGTTAAATAAATATTTTGATTTATTTAACTAAAGGGGATGGTTGGTTAGCTTAAATTAAACAAGGTTTAATTTATTTAATTTAATAGATAGACCTTAGATATTTAATCAAATAAATGGAATTATTTAATTAAATATGGACATAGGGTTAATTAGATCAGATAGATTGATTTAATTAACAAGAGAGAAATACTTAATTAGATAAAATGATTTATTTAATTAAGAGAGGAAAATTGATGAATTTAATCAAATAAAGATATTCGATTAAATAATTAGACTGAGGGATGATTTAGGATGAAATGGTGTTAATAATCAGGATCAAACATGTAATGCCAATCAATACATTTTCCATGCCTACATGTTGCCCCTCTTTGAAGTGATGCACTTGTTGCGTTGTTTCAAAGAATAAGATGTCTTGATCAAAAGCCAATATTTTCTAATTTTAAAAACTTTCCCCAGTGCTGCCCCAACAAGAGAAAACATGCCATTATACTGCCCCCTCGAGAGATCAGATGAAAATTATGATTTTTGGGTGATCTCGTGAAAAAAGAGGACAAGGTGCGCGACAGGTCCATAAAGGCTCCAGGATGCCAGAAAACATAAAAAATGATGAAAAACGGCCCTCAGACGGAAAAAAATGGGATCAGGGGTCTATAACCCCTCCTGGATGGTTAAACAGGGTCAAAAAACGCTAACTTTCAGGCTTAAATAGGCCTTGGGGGGTCACTTCCAATTCATTTTCACACCTAGCCCTTAGAGATCTTGAAATTTTGAGCTCTAACGCCCTGACGAGATGGCACAATGACAACTCCCGATGCACATATTTTACTGAGTCTAGACTTACCAGAGGCTACTCGACACAAGACCACCAGTGAGTCAACTTGAGCTGAGCTTTGCTTTCCATTTTTAGCGATCATTTAATGCATTTAAAACTAGGTCTCTAGGTGCAGTGCTATATTGTATAGCTGAAAATTTCAAACTTTGCCGTTGGGTGATCAAACTACACCGCCATCACAATATGGACCACTGCGGTGCAATTTGGAGTTTCGAGTCAAACTTCAAACTCCAATGCCTTAATGAAGTGCATTTCCATGGTGCAGTTTAGAGTTAGGGTTTCTGGTTAAAGTGCCAAGCTTTGCCAAAGTGCACTGCTGCGGTGCAGTTTAGAGGTTTAAAGGTTCTAGCGTCATAGTTTTCAAATTTCAAACTGCACTGCCTTCATAGGTTGTGACGCTGGGGTGATTTTCTAAATGATGAGATTAGCAATTGAACAAATATTTTTTGATGAATTTTAACACGGTGACTTTTCCTAATGCGGGAGGAGGCGAGAAAGATCTATTTGCACAAGCATAGGTCTCGAGAGATTTTTTTATATTTGTGTGATTTGATCGATAGGGAGTAGGAGCACCTAGGAGAGATGGGGTTATGGTACATTGCCTACACATCACCCATGCAGAAACACCTAGGTATGATGACAACACTTGTTGAGAGGTGGCACAGTGAGTCCTCCTCTTTCCACTTTTTGATAGACGAGGCCACAATAACGTTAGAGGACGTGCGGCAGATTTTGAGATTACCCATCCATGGTGAGTGGGTTATCTACGACATGGATGCTAGGAGGGAGGCTTGTTATTCCATTATGGACACTAACTAGATTGTATTCTGTGAGGGTCAGATTGAGTTGGAATGCCATAGCTCTCTCACTTCACTATACCGATTAGTGGTTGCAGCCATCATATCAGGTCTTGTTTCCCTAGATCGACAAGGCCAATATTTCTGTCTAGGATGGGGGCTTGCTTGGGAGTAGATGGTCCAATGACAACTAACACTTTTTGCTTGGGGCCTAGTTTTTCTAGCTTCTCTTTATAGATATTTACATGAGTTTGTATACTTGGACAACATAGCACTTGGGGTAGGAGTTACACTTTTTCACATCTGGGCATGGGAGCACATCCCTGTGCTTCGTCCAAAAGTCATTCCAATGCCGATGGAGCCAGATGATCTAGTGGTTTGGCGCTACAAGGGAGGCCTTTCTTTCACTCACACTAGAGAGCACAAGATTCCTCATTGGAGGAGGGTCCTTGTTGACATGCGCATGTTCACATGGTGGCCCTACCTTGGACAACCAGCCTGGTTTGATGATGTACAACAGTTATTTTTTGCTCGCCAAGACCATCTGATGTAGGGGCGAGAGCATACCATGATAGAGATGTACCTGCCAGGTAGGGTCCAGTGTCAGTTTGGGGAGCCACATGACAGGAAAAATGATGGTTATGTGGCCATTTTTGTGAGGATAATGAGTCAGGGCTCCTGGGGGTGATACATATCGCCCATGAGGTAGTAGAGAGCTTTAGATAGCTGGTGGGCTGGCCATGGCCATACAATCAAGGAGAGGTAGATCTAGGAGTGATATAGGCATATAGAGATTGGTTTTGGCCACCCCTACGACTCACAGTCCCAGGTGTACCATTTTCTCCATGGAGAGCTAGAGGTAGGGGGCAGGTCAAGGTTGGGGAGCATAGAATTAGGATCAGGGATGTCGCGGGCCACCACCGGTGCACCAAGTACAAGATCAGGTAGTTAAGGACCAACCGGTGCAAGATCAACCAATGTAGGATCAGCTGGTGGGAGAGAAGAGGTAGGAGCAAGATCTAGGGCACCATGACAGGGTCCCGACACTGCCTAGGGATGGTGAGTAGGATCAGCCCCACGTGCAGCCACCATTATAGCCAGATCCCAAGGATGGGCAGATTTTGTAGCTACAGGCCCAAGTACAGGCACTGACAACAGAGAGAGATCAAGCTAGGGCCAAGCGGGATCAGGCCATTTTGTAGAGGTAGGCCGCAGAGTTATAGGTGGCAGCAGGGATGGGCCACCGATAGTAGCTAGAGGGCATAGCTGCCTCCTCCTCCCAGAACACAGTATCACTCTAGGCGTACAAAGAGGTTGTCCAAGAGGCTGATTACTATAGGATGCACTGCCATGAAGCTATGCCAAGAGTAGGATGAGCTCCCTATTTTTGACAGAGGACTAGCAATAGACCTGCAGAGGGCCACGGGGACAGAGCAGGTGGTGAGGGAAACAACCAGGAGGGCTAGGCCTTCATTTTGATCAGAGACAAGATTATTTTTGTGCCCTTTGGGCTCATTTTTGATAGCCCCATGGGCCAATTGTACTTATTGACATACACATGTACATTGATCTGATTTTTGTACCATGACAGTGCATATTTTGATAATATATGATATGAGACGATTTATGATATGATGTGATGTTTCTATTTATGGATGCTTTGTACTTTCTACATGCTATGTGATGAATCTATGTTATGATGTCATGATGTTTATGCTTTGTATGGATGCATCTCTTTTTCAGTATCTTTTCTATTATGATGTGATGATGCATGATGTAATGATTATGCGACTAACAAATCTATATTATGCTCCCAATGGATAAAATGAAATCTTTATTTTCTTATCTTGTCCCATGCATGATATGGTGATGTATTTTATTTTATGCATGTGGTAATGAATGTTATGACGTTGTTTATGATATGATATGGGGGATGTAAATGACATGGATACTTTGATATATGATATGTCATGGTTTATGCCTTTTATGATGGTGAATAGATAAATGATGCTATGATGATGCAGATGCTTATGTAATGATATATGATTTATGAGATGATTTATGAAATGTTTATGCAAATGGAATGTCAATGCAAATGATTTAGAATAACAAATCTATATTAAATATGAACAGGAATGCAATGTTATGATATGATTTAATGTTTTCTATATGATATGCAATATGCAATATGTGATCTGTTGATGGTTTGTGAATGCAGGATGGATGCAATGGTGATGATGATTTGTGATTAACTATTATGGTACCATGTTAGTGTGAAAACAAAGAGATAGAAGAAAGCAAAAGATTCCAACAAGACACAAGAGTGATGATTATGATGATGATGATGATGATGACGAATTGCCAAGGAGTTGGGATTTTAAAAGGACCAATTATCTTATGTTTGATAACATACATAGGCATGATGCATCAAGGTATTAAGAACCATGATGGGGTTGCACCTAGTGTGATGAAATTTTGACTTGAGAATCAGATAGGAGTACTCCTATTTACACCTAGCATACAAAACTTTACTCAAGATGTAGTTTGGATATTTCAGATATCTCAGGCCAAAACATAGGAAAGCAAGCCTTCCTATGTGGTCAGCAAGAAACCTAAAACATCCTCCCTACATCTAAACAAAGCACACATGACCAAGTTATATTACAAGAATATCCAACAATCACAGCAGATAAAAAGATAATGATCATTGCCCCATTTCTATCTCTCTAAATCCCTTTGTTTGGGACATCATAGAGAGGTCCTTGAAATAAGCACAAAAGGATAAGTAATAAGACAAAGATAAAGTAAACAAACAAGCTAATATTCTTCAGTACTGCTAGCCAAGACTAAAGTACAGTGATGCCCATTGTAGGAAGGATGCATCCTAGGACATGACGATATCAGATGATTTGATATTGATGAGGGCACAGCCCGAGACACAGAAAATAACCCACAAACAAGAGAATGATTTTATTATTCAGAAAATGGAGCTTCTTACATGTGGAGAATCTCAAATCCCCAAGTTCTACAACACATGCAAGCTACAGAAAGCTATAGAATAACCCTTTCACAATATGTGAGCTTGTCCCCAAAAAGTTACCCAAAAATTAGAAACCCGCCCATAAATAGAGCTCCTCATTAGTTTGGAGCTAAAACAACATTCAAATTGAGTTTAGGCGGTTTGGCACCGAAAATTTACAACATGAAGTTTAAATTTCAAAAGAGCATTTGCAATTGTATCTTCTAGAAAGTGTGCCAACTTCCTGGGGCCATAACTTTTGATCCGGGACTTTGATTCACGAACCATTTGAACCATTGGAAAGGTCTCGAAGTCAATAATGCGCTCAAAATTTTCTATGCCAATTTTGGCAAGTTTCGGGGCCGATCCAGGAGCTCTAAGTGCCTCAAATCTAACTCAAGATTTGCAAATATGGGAAACTAAAATTGCAATATCTTTCAACCCGGGAACCAAAATAAAAACCGTAAATTGGGAATTTCATATGATGAAAAAGGGTATCCAAAAATGTAAAAACATCTAAAAACCAAGAAACTTGAAATTTAACTATTTTTGGGTGATGCAAGATTGCCCTTACACCACTGGATGCTCCTACATTAGACACCCAAGGTAATTTGAGAAGTGACCCCATCACGTCTTAGATGGTTGAGGAGAACCCAACCAGTCAACCACTGCCTTAGATAGCCAGGATGAATCTTCCATAGGCCTTCCTCTCCATTTCACCAGATATTCTTCATACTACCTATTTCTGGTACTCCTTCCCACATGACTATCCAAGATTGTTTCAATCTCCTCCCTTTCTGAAGTAGGTGCTAGAATTCCATACTTCCCTATTGATGGTGCTTCCTCCATTCCACCTTCATGATACTCTGTCAAATCTAAAATGTTGAACACAGGGGAAATGTTTATTCCATCAGGCAACTCTACCTCATATGCATTCCCTGAATCATGCTTCTTCAAAAATTTACAGGGACCAAACTTCTTCATCTTCAATTTGTTATATGTTCCCACTGGAAACCTTTCTTTCCTCAAGTGGACCATCACTTCATCACCAATCTGAAACTTCTTATACCTCCTCTTCTGATCTGCCTTAGCCTTATACTGCATATTCATCTTGTTAATATTTTCTCTTACCTTCTCATGTATATCATTGATGTGTTCTGCAAAATGTTCAGCTTCAGCACTTATTTTCTTCTCTTGGTTCATCTTCCTCAATTCTAGAGTTGTTCTGGGGCTACCTCCATACACAATCTGGAATGGTGATCTACTAGTGCTTCTATTGATAGAATTGTTGTAAGAAAATTCTATCTGGGGTAAGATCAAGTCCAATCCCTTGGGTTTATCTCCTACCAAACATCTCAGTAGGTTACCTAGACTCCTGTTAACAACCTCTCTCTGCCCATCTATTTGTGGATGGTGTGCAGAACTGAACTTCAACTTTGTCTTCAGCTTCTTCCACAAGGTCCTCCAAAAGTACCCCACAAATTTGGTGTTACGATCTGAAACAATACTCTTTGGCAGACCATGTAGCCTCACCACCTCTTTGAATAATAAGTCAGCAATGTGGACTGCATCATGGGTCTTCTGACATGGAATGAAATGTGTCATCTTCAAAAACCCATCAACCACCACAAAGACTGAATCATTCCCTCTTTGTGTCCTTGGCAAACCAAGAAAAAAGTCCATACTTATATCCTCCCATGGCCTCTCAAGTATAGGTAAGGGTTGATATAAGCCTGTATTTTGGCTCACTCCTTTAGCCATCTGACATACCCTGCAACTTTGTACAAACTTCTTCACATCTTGTGACAACAGAGGCCAATAATAATGCTCACTGATAATGGCAATGGTCTTATCTCGACCAAAATGTCCTGCCATTCCTCCACTATGCTTGTCCTTTATCAGGTTCTCCCTCATAGAACTCCTCGGGATACACAATTGACTTCTCTTAAATAACATACCATCCTGGATTATGAAATCCAACCACCTTGTCCTATCCACTGTATCAGGTTCCTTGCAAGCTTTCCAAGCCTTTGCAAAATCAGGATCTTCTCCATACAGTGTCTTGAGTTCATGGAACCCAACCACTTCAATCTACAACTTTGTCATCAATGTATGCCTCCTACTTAAGGCATCTGCAACCCTATTTGACTTCCCACTCCTATGTTTCAAAACAAAGGTATAACTCTGCAAAAAATCTACCCATTTCATATGCCTCTTATTTAACTTTCCCTGACTATTTAGGTACTGCAAGGCCTGATGATCAGTATATAGAACAAATTCCTTCGACAACAAATAATGTCTCCATTTCTTTAATGCTTTAACTATTGCATAAAATTCCTGATCATATACATAATACTTTCTCTTGGCATCATTTAACTTTTGACTGAAATAGGCAATGGGCTTACCTTCTTGGCTCAATACTACTCCAATGGCACAACCACTGGCATCACAATCCACTTGAAACACCTTGTTGAAATTTGAGAGGGCTAGAACAGGTTGCTCTGTCACCTCGGCTTCAACAGTTCAAAACTTTTGCCGCTCTAGTGCTCCACTTGAATTCTTTTCTATCCCCTCTCATTGTTTCAGTCAGGGGTCCACAAATACTACTGAAGTTTCTAATGAACTTTCTATAAAAACTAGCCAAACCATGGAAAGATCTCACCTCGGTAGCAGTTCTTGGGGTAGGCCATTCTAGAATATCCTTCACCTTCTCTGGGTCCATCTTGAGACCTTCTGCTGAGACAAAAACCCCAAGTACACTAACTCCCTCTTCACAAAACTGCACTTCTTCAGATTAATCAACAGTTTCTCTTCTCTTAACTTCTCAAAGGCTCTCTGAATATGCATCAGATGCTCATCCAACATCTTACAAAATCAAAATATCATCTAAATACACAATAACAAAACTTCCTGAAATTCTTTTAGTACCTCGTTCATGAGCCAGCATGAATGTGCTTGGTGCATTGGTTAGCTTAAAAGGCATGACTAACCACTGCTGAGCCCTCTTTGGTCTTGAAGGCAGGTCTTCCATTCATCTCCTCAATCCAAATCACGGTGATATCCACTTTCAGATCAATCTTTGAAGTCTTGAGCTCCACTCCAATGATCCATCGGGTCATCCATCCTTGGCGAGGAAATGTACTTGATTGTTATGCTGTTTATGGCTCGGGGAGTCGTACACATCCTCCTCCCCCATCGCCTAACTGGTACTGATACTTGCCGAGTCACGCCACATGGACTCAAACTCTCAGTATCCAAACCCTTTCTCAACAACTCTTGAACATGCGTTCCAGCTCCTCATTTTCTGCTTTGGAGTCATTCCTTGAGCTTTCTTCTTTGAAAACTGGCTCTAGGGAATCGTCAATCTGATGATTGATCTTCCTTATTATGGTAAACCCTCGTGTACATTATATCGAAACAATATCCTCAAACTCATCCAACATCCCAAAAACTTCTTCTGGAACCTTCTCACTATCCTTCCTTATCTTTCTAGGAATCAATGCGTAACACACACGCTCATGCTTCATACCTTCTAAAAATTTTCTTCCATCTACATAACAAATTCTAGCACTCTGCATACCTTTTCTTCGGTCTCCTTCAGGGGTTTCAACTTGTGACAAACCCCATCCTTTGTCAAGGAATAAGTTTTTGCATGGCCATCATGTATAGCTCGCCTATCAAACTGCCACGGCCTCCCCAACAACATGTGACATGCATCCATGGGGATGATATCACAGAGTACCTCATTATGGTAGCTCTCGATCTTGAACTTTACTAGGCACTGCTCATTGACCAAAACTTTGTGGTCTTTCTACAACCAGGAAATCCAATATGGATGCGGGTGCCTTTCCCTCTTCAGCTTCAACTTTGTGACCATCTCCTCTAACACCAGATTATCAGTGCTCCCACCATCAATAATGACATCACAACATTTTCCTTCACACTTGCACCTTGTGCAAAACAAATTCTTCCTCTGTTTTGGTTCCTTTTCCTCAGTCACTAGGGCTCTCCTAATCACTAGGGTTTCTCCCCGTTCAGCATCATCTGAATGTTCAGATTGGGCCTCCTCATCTGCATGCGCAACCCTTCCATGACCTTCTGGCCTTTTGTCTACCCTTCCTTGGTGTTGTGGACATTCATAGGCTCGATGCCCTTCTTCCCCACACTGGAAACATGTTCCTCTAAAATCACCTTTTCCAGATCCTTGTCCATATCTCCCTCGTCCTCTACCTCTTTGATCACCACTGTTTTGATCATGAGGGCGATAGAAGTTGTCATTCCTTTGGCTTCGGCTAGTACCCACATCTTCACTTTTATTTTCATCATCATTTCGGCTTCCTAAAGGTCTTCCATTGCCCCTTTCGCTTTGACCTCCTCATCATTTTTGCTTGCCATCAAATCTTTTGTTTAGCTTCTCTTCAACCTTCAGAGCAAACTAATACACATGCTCAATGGTGGTCATTCTAACCAGGCTTAACTCCTCCTGAATGCTTGGTCGTAACCCATTAAGATATCGGGCTACCTTCTCCTTATTGGCCTCTGTGTGACCCATTCTGATGATTATCTTATGAAAATCTTCAGTATATTTTTCCACAGATCTGCTTCCTTGCTTCAACCCTTGCAATTTCTTCAATAGATCTAACTCGTAGTCCACTAGTATGAACTGTTTCTTCAGTTTCTCTACCATGCGATCCCATTTGGTGATATTGCCTTTTCCTCTTCAATTTCTTTCCAACTGGACCTCTTTCCACCAAATATTGGCATGGCCCTTCAGCTTCATTTTCGCAAAATTAACCCGACCTAGGTCCTCTATTTCCTCATACTCAAAATATTCTTCTAGCTCGTTGATCTAGTCGATCAACTCTTCCGAGTTCAGACTTCTGAAATAACTGGGGACTTCTGCTCTGGGTCTTTTCCTAATCTTTGAAATGACCCTTATTAGCCGCATTTGGTCTTGATCAATTGCTTCTTCTTCCTCTCCTCCATCCTCACTTTTCTCCCTCGGGTTTAACCCTCTTCTCAATTGCTCTTGTAACACATCAATCTGTCTCTCGAGGGTTGCCAGTGCATCTCTTCCACCAACATTTTTGCTGCCTTGACCACCTCTAGAACCACCACGCCTACCAGGCATCACTCCTGGAGGAATTTTTCTTGACCTCAACCCACAACCATGGTCCTGGTGCGAACTATCTCATGATTGCCGATCTGTCCACATGCTCAAGAAAACCCGCTCTGATACCACTTGATGAGGGCACAACCCGAGACACAGAAAATAACCCACAAACAAGAGAATAATTTTATTATTCAGAAAATGGAGCTTCTTACATGCGGAGGATCTCAAATCCCCAAGTTCTACAACACATGCAAGCTATAGAAAGCTACAGAATAACACTTTCGCAATATGCGAGCTTGTCCCAAAAAAGTTACCCAAAAATTAGAAACCTGCCCATAAATAGAGCTCCTCACTAGTTTGGAGCCAAAACAACATTCAAATTGAGTTTAGGCAGTTTGGCATCGAAAATTTACAACATGAAGTTTAAATTTCAAAAGAGCATTTGCAATTGTATCTTTTAGAAAGTGCACCAACTTCCCGGGGCCATAACTTTTGATCTGGGACTCCGATTCGCGAACCATTTGAACCGTTGGAAAGGTCTCAAAGTCAATAACACGCTTGAAATCCGCTAAGCTGATTTCAGAAAGTTTCAGGGCTGACCCGGGAGTTCTAAGTTCCTCAAATCTAACTCGGAAGATTTTTAGGTGCAAATCTGGGAAACTAAAACTGCAATATCTTTCAACCCAGGAACCAAAAATAAAAACCGTAAATTGGGAATTTCATTATGATGAAAAGGGTATCCAAAAATGTAAAAACATCTAAAAACCAAGAAACTTGAAATTTAACTATTTTTGGGTGATGCAAGATTGCCCTTACACCACTGGATGCTCCTGTATCAGATATGGGACTGATTTAATGATAGGCTATTGACACAAAGAGTTGACCAACTTGTTTACGTACTAACCTAGACTTGAGACTTTTGACGATTGAGTTTCACTTTTGATCTGCTAGACTTGTGTCTAACTCTTTCACCAAAGGTTGGGGATGATGATTGATTTATTGTGAGTGATGTTTATTTCGGGTGAAAGCGAGATGATACAGATGGATTTTTCAAATATTTGGATGTTTTTGATGTTTTGGAATGTTTTAAGGCTATTTTTTGTATTTTTGAGATTTTTCAAATGTTTTGATTTTTGATTTATATGTTTTTTGGGGTTTTCTAAGATTTTTACCAAGAGACTAACCTAAAGACCTATCCTAGGGGCCTCGGGGGATGATCAACATATTAGCCTTGCCTACGTTATACACGTAGCTCGACCACATAGTTCCACTGACACAGACTTGATTATTGATGAGATATCAACAAATGGACTGCCAATTTATGACGGACTCCTAAAGGACTGACCTAAGTGTCTCGGGGGATGATCATAAATCAACCTTGCCTATGTTCAAGTCTCAGAGACCCCTAGTTCGACAAGACAAGTCTTTTCTTGACTTTTTGACTGAATTTTTGACCTGTTTTGGATTTTGATATGTTTTGGATGTTTTTGATTTTCTAATTTTCTGATGTTTTTGGATTTTTGGATTTTCTGATGTTTTTGGATTTTTTGATTTTGGGACCCCAAGAATATACATGAATTTGATCCAATGAGAACATGCCCCTAGCATGATGCAATAGACTACTCTGATAAAGGCAGCAAAAAATGACCTTGAGCATGGGTCGAGTAGTAGTAGGAGGGATCATGACATGAACACAAGTCCAACATATGATGCGGATGTCGAATGGATGATGGATGATGGAGATATGGAATGCGATGGATGATGCAGAACAAGTCATGAAGATCCTAGTGGATGGAAAGTGCTTATTTATGCAAGGCACCTGTTTTCCAGGTTTTCACCAAAGGAACTTGCCCAAAGTGCCACCGAAGTGGTTTTCACTAGAGGACAATTTTTCTTTTTACTATTTTTAATCATTTTTCTAATATTTTTTGGATTTTTTTCTTTTTTGATTTTTTTGTTGTCACCAAGATGCTTGTTTGCCAGGTTTTCATCAGGGTAACTATTTTTTCAGGACTTTTTTTGATTTTTTTATATTTTTGGTTCTATACCTTGAAATATTAGGCATAAAACTTTTTAAGATGGGAGTTGTTCATGGACTCCTGCAAAGGTTCCCCTTCGGGTGTTGATAGCTGATATGCCCCTAACTTGTAGCTTGCTATGATGATGAATGGTCCCAATCAATTAGGCTCATATTTTCCTTTGCTATTTGGATTTGGGACGTTCTTCTGATTCTCTTTTAGGACAAGTTCTCCAACTTGGAAAGTCCTGCTCCTCATATTTTTGTCATAGCTCCTCTTCAGTCTATTCTAATAGACTTGCAAATGATTTAAAGCATCTATACACCACTCATCCAGTAGCTCCAACTCATTCAGTCTTGATACTCGACATTCTTAATGACAAAAACTCAATCTTGATGGGTAGTACTACCTCTTATTTGTAGACCATGGAGAAGGGGGTGGCACTTGTTGGTGCACGGATGTTGGTTTGATAGGCCTAGAGAGTGGGATTTAGCTGTAGATTCCAATCATGACCTACATCATTGACTTTCTCTTTAAGGATTTTCAAAATGGTTTTATTGGTGGCCTTTGCTTGGCTATTTCCTTGGGGATAATATGGAGTGGAAAAGTGATGTTGGATTTGGAAAATTTCACATAAGTCATGGACCTCCTAATTCTTAAAAGGTGTCCCATTATCTAAGATAATAGCTTGGGGAACACCGTATCGGCATATGAGATAGTTCATGATGAACTTAGATATCTGCTTTCTAGTGATATATGTCATGGGGATGGCTTCCACTCACTTGGTAAAGTACTCAGTGGCGGTTATGATGAACTTGTGGCCATTAGATGAGGTTGGAGTGATTTTCCCAACGAGATCGAGCCCCCACTATGACAAGGGCCATGGTGTGGTGATGGGATGAAGTTCTTGAGCTAGAGCATGGATAAGGTCACCATGCTACTAACATTGTAGGCACCTTTTGATGTAGTCATGTGCCTCTCTTTCCATTGTAGGCCAATAATACCCCATCCTCAACAATTTCTTGGCCAAGGTCATTCCACTCGAGTTCAAACCATAAATACCGTTATGCACCTCAGTTAAGGTAGTCAATGCCTCCTTAGCATTTAGGTAGTGTAATAAGGTTCCTTCTATGCTCCTATGGTAAAGGGTGTTTCCTAGGATGATGAACCAAGATGCTTTCTTGACAAAGGTTCTTTTTAGGCTTGAGGGTAGGTCAGCAGGTAGGACCCTTATTCGTAAGTAGGTATAAATGTCATGGTACCAGGGATCACCAGGACCGACAATTTCACACACAAATCCTGACTCTGGTACCTCGAATGCGGCTACGAGCAGCTATTCTACAAAGAATTCATGTTTTGAGACATTACGAGGGATGTCCAGTAGGGATCCAATCATTTATATGGCATTTGTTGCTCTGTTGTTTGCTCTGGGAATCTGCTCAAATGTGATATCAATGAATGATTCTTTGAGGCTTTCTACCAACTTTTTGTATGGAGTCAGCTTATCATCCTTTGTTTGTTACTCATCATTCACTTGATTTATTATCAGTTGGGAGTCTCCATATACTTTGAGGGTCATGATGTGCCACTGCACTACTATTCTGAGACCTATGGTTAAAGCCTCATATTCACAACGTTGTTAGTGTAGGGAAATGCCAATTTGTAGGATCTAGGTATACAATCCCCCTATGGGGTGATGAAGAAGACAGTGACTTCTAATCCATGCTACATGTATGAGCCATCAAATTAGAGCTTCCAATGATTGGCTATGCTAAGATTGAATATGGATTCATCTGGAAACTCTGATATGAGTGGGTTCTCTGAATAGATTGGTGCTTTTGCAAGCTGATCTACGATAACTTGAACTTTGATTACCTTCCATTCCACATAATCGATGTCCTATTTAGATAGAATCATGACCCACTTTTCCATCCTTCTTGTGAGCATTGATTTTGATACTAGGTACTTTAGGGGGTCAATTTTGGTGATGATTTTTATTTTGTGTGCCAACATGTAATGTTTGAACTTTTGTGAAGCAAACACTACTACTAGGCATGCTTTTTCAATGAATGAGTAGTTTAACTCATGCCTGACCATTGTTCTACTGATATAGTAGATGGACCTTTCTATCCCATTTTCATCATGTTGGGCTAGGAGAGCCCCAAGGGCTTCTACTGTCATTGACACATAGAGGATCAATGGATTTCTTGGGATCGGTTGCATGAGGACTAAAGGTGTGAGGTGATATTCTTTGATTTTGTTGAAGGCTTCTTCACACCTGTCATCCCACTTGTACACTACTCCCTTGTGAAGTAGGTGAGAATAAGGGATTTTATTATCTGCCAATTGTGCTATAAATCTTCAGATGGATTGAAGCCTTCCTTGGAGACCTCTCAACTATTTCAATGTTTTGGGTGCCTCCATCTCCAGGATTTTCTTTTTTTTGTTGGGTCTATTTATATACCCCTCATTGACACTATGTATCCCAGTAGCTTTCCTGATTGTACACCGAAGACACACTTATTTGGGTTGAGTCTAACTTTATATTCTTCCAACCTATTGAAAATAGCACTCAAGGTTGCTATGTGATCTCTTCTTTTTCTGGATTTTGCTAGTATGTCATCAACATAATCTTCAACAATTTTGTGGATCATGTCATGGAAGATTAGTGTCATGGATCTTTGGTAGGTTGCTCCAACATTCTTTAGACCCAATGGCATCATATTCCAATAGTAGGTCCCCCATGGACAAGTGAAGGAAGTTTTATGTTGGTCTTTTTTTGTGATCATTATTTGGTTGTGTCTAGAGAAACCATCCATTAGAGAGAGCATTTCATGTCCTGTCGTCATGTCTACAATCATGTCAATGTTGGGCAACGAGAAATCATTTTTCAGACATGATTTTTTTAGGTCTCTGAAATCCTTGTAGATTCAGATGCTCCCATTGGGTTTTGAAATAGGAACCAGATTTGAAACCCACTCGTGGTAGTAAATTGATCATATGAATCCTGTGTCAAGTAGCTTTTTCAATTCCATTTTGACCAACAGGGTGATCTGAGTATGCAATTTTCTTAATTTTTTTTGGACAAGCTTTGCTTTAGGATATACTGCTAGATGATGGACCACAATCTCTAGATCGAGCTCTGGCATGTCTACATAGCTCCATGCAAAATTAACTTGTCTTTCTCTCAAGAAGGCTACTAGGAGCTCTTGTTCCTTTGATAGTAATGACTCTGCATAAAATATGATGTGCGGTGTCTTCTCTATTCCTAGGTTGACTAGATTACATTTTTTAGCTAGGACTGCTGATGTTTCTTGATGAAGAGATCTAAGAGGAAGATTGAATCCCCCATCCTTAGGTGCCTCATAGAGGTTTTCACCTTTGGATGCATCCTTTCTTCTTACTATTTTTGGGTCAGAGAGTGCCATAGTGTTGTTTTCACTCAAGGACCTAGAGATTATTCTCAATTTTTCACTTTTACGAATGAGGGATTCAATCATTTCCCCATAATATGCATGTGTGTCCAACTCGATGATGAATCCCACTTTGTGATCCCCACATGGAATATTATCCCGTAGTCCCATGAATTCTAAGAGCACCTCATCATTTTTGAATGTGTCAAGAAATGGCGGTCCTCGTTGGTCATAATCGATGAGTTGTGGGTAGACTGGACAAATTTCATGGTTTTGGTTTTCAGACTCATAGAATAAGGTGCTAATCATGAAAAGGGTGGTGTCCTCAAAAAGCCTAGGTAGGTTGGTTATGGGGTCTTCCTCATCACTACTATTGCAGAAATCGGTTATGTCAAATGTGAAATTGTCTATGACTCGACCAATAGATACAGGTTAGTGGAATTCGGCTATTGTTTTCTAAGGAGTTATGACCTTCTTAACTAAGGGATTTCAGCCATGTATGGTTATACTCAGAGGGGTACATCCAAGGCCAATATTTCTCATTCGTATCTCAAGAATGAGAGGTATTAGAAGCCCATTGTCATTTTGTCCAATTCTTTGGTTTCTATCATAGCCCATTGCGAGCATCATTTGCAAACCTTTGTTGTTGTCATCCATTAGTAGATCATTTGCTAGTCTATTATCTTGATATAGGAGATGGGTTGGGTCCTCCTCTATTACTTCTCAGCCAAGCTCTCCCCAAATTATGAAGTTGGTATATCCTATAGTGGATGTTTGGGATGTGGAGGCTTCATTTGGTTGCGGTCGTCCTCATGATCTAGGAGATTGTGGTAACTCTCCTACCACAAAAGCATTTTTGGGAATTGTGTAGTTTCCAAAACCATGGTCCTGGATGATGAGTTTGATATCAAAGATGGTGGGGATGGTGGGAGTGGTGGGTGTCTCTTTCGTAGAAGTGGAAGCGAGAGTGGTTGGATCAATGTATGGTGTTGACGGGCCTTCATCATTTTTAGGCACTTGAGGAATCTTGTAGTATTTTGCCTCTAGGTTTTTGCAGTAAGAGAATGGTTCAGGATCCCCATGGATGGTGACCTCTTGACCTTCATATGTGAATTTGACACATTGATGAAAGGTTGATGCTACTACCTGCATTGCATGGATCCAAGGATGTCCCAGGAGAATGTTATAAGGCAATTTGAGGTCCAGGACCTGGCAGGTGGTTTCCATGATAGCTGGCCCTACTTGAATAGGGAGTTGAATTGTGCCTTAGGACACTCTCTCTTGACCATCATATGCTCTAATTTTAAGACATTTTCCATTTTTGATGGAATCCTCTAATATTTTTAGGTTCTTAATGAGCTTGAGGGAACAAATGTTCAAGCCTCCACCCCCATCCACCAGGACTCACTTAACTTTATTTTTATGCACTAGGGCCTCTAGATGGAGTGCACGATTATGAGGTGGTTGAGTGGGGAAGTCTTGATTAGAAAATGTGAGGAGGTTGGGTGTAATGATGTTTTCGACCATAGCTTGGAATTGTTCTGAATCAAGATCCGTAGAGACGGTGGATGAGGCTAATGCTTATTCAAGGATCTTTTTATGGGCTGATGATATCTTTAACAACTCCATGATGGATATTTGTGTTGGGGTTCTTTTAAGCTAATCAAGGACATTGTAGCCATTGGGAACAGATCTTTACTTTGACGTGAGTGGTCTGTTTGGCTGGGATGACCCTAAAATAGTAATTTTCCCACCTATTGTGGTGACTCCACAATCAGCATGGGCTCCTTTGATGGTGAGAGTGACACAATACTCATGCATGGATGTGATGACATGGTCATACACATGATTTACACTCTTGAAGGTGCCTTTTCCTTTGTCATTGTTATTGTTCCCTTTGTTATGGTTAGGCATCAGATTCGTGTATATTTTGAGGTTCTGATTTTCTATTGGCTTCTCCACATTTTTTTATTTTTTGATCAATGAGGTCCTATATTAGGTTTTTCAACGTCATTCACCTATTGGTGGTGTGCCCTTTGATTTTTTGAAAGTCACAGAGCTGATTTTTGTTATACCATGGTGGTTTCTTGTATGTTTCCTAATAATTCTCATACGTGGGAGCTTCGATGAGGTTTTCGTGTATTAGTTTCTTCATGATGACCTCGAGTGGTTCCCCAAGGGTAGTATACATCTGCTTGGGGAAGTTTTTTTCCGTTGGGGTGGTCCCCTTTGATCATTGATGTTGTTGATTTCCTGATTATTGGTTGGTTGATGTTGTGATACCACATTGGTTTGAGTGTTGTTTCGATCATTGTTTTGTGATTGTTGGTAGGTTGGGGTGTTTTTCCTTGGAGAACTGATGACAACTTTGGCCTTGACGACACCATCATTGGTAATATTTTTGTTCCTTTCCCATGTGCGAGGTTTGTCATTGTAGCTTGTGGATGGGCAGCTATTTTGTTGCTTGAGATATGTAGGTGATCCTCTAGGTTGTGTCATAAGGGCTCGTTCGATGTTGAGCACTTTGGAGATCAGCTGCTCATATGTGGTAATTCCTTGCACTTTAAGATGAAAAGCCAAGGTTCCTTCAAGATTGGATATGATGGTGCACACTTGTTGTTCCTCTGGCATGACCAATTTACTCTAATTGGCCTTGGTTTGCCATCGTTGTAAGAAAGAGGAAAATCATTCATTCTTACCTTGTTTTAGAGCTGATAGTTCTTCGAGACTAACATCCATAATGATGTTGAATGCATAGTTTTTGATGAATGCATTGACTATCTCTTGGAACTTGGAACTTTTTAATGCCTGGAGGAAGGTGAGAAAATGACTCCATGACTTGGCCAGCCAAGCTTCTAGGAAATAGCTGCATCAAATAGGTATCGTCATATGCGACTTCCATTCAATGAACCTAGAATTCCCTAATGTGATCTTTAGGGTTTCCCGTCCCACGATATTTATCAAATTTGGGGATCTCAAATCCCTCTGGGAATGGTTTCATTACAAGGCTCCTATCAAATGTCCATAGGGACACAAGTTGCTGGGTGTTTTTATGGTTTTCCCTGATTGGAGATCAAGTACTTGTTGTGGGAGTAACTTGATTTGCGTTGCCACATCATTTTCCAGATCAGGGGGTGGGATGAAAGAGTTTTGAGGTGGTTCAATTATTGGTGGGATGGGTGGATTGGTTGGTATGTTCATGGATGGTGCTTGCACATTCTGTTATGCCAAATATGCTTGCCATTACTGTTGTACCAACAACGCTTGTTGTTGTGCTAGTAGCGCTTGTTGTTGAGCTTATTGTTTTTGTTGTACCAACAATGCTTGTTGTCAGGCTACTAGTTGGGTTGCTTCTTTTTATTCTTGGTATTGTTTCAGGGCTTGTTGATATGCTTGGTGTTGGGCTACTTGTGCCTACGCTTGTTGAGCTTGGTATTGGGATTGAGCTTAGCTTGTGCTCGTGATTGTTGGGCTTGATATTGGGCTTGAGCTTGAGCTTGAGCTTGAGCTTGCGCTTGTGCAGCCTGTGTAGCTTGTTTTTGTTTTTTTTGTTGCAATAAGGCTTGTGCTTGTGTATCCTTCTATGCTTGTTGTGTGGCCTAAGCGGCTTGTGCTGCTTGAGCAACTTGTTGTGCAACTTGTCAGTTTTGGATTTGTTGAAGTTCCTTTTGATAAGAAACTTGTTGAGTAGTTTATAGTGTAATGGTATATTGATTTGATGTATTTGAGTTTGGTGGTAGTGGTGGTTGAGGTGGATTTGGAATGGTGCTCGTTGTGGTGATGAGACGCACCGTCATATTGATGAGTGGGTTTTGAGTGGTGGATGGTGCGATCGATATTCTTGGTCCTTGTGAGATGGTGTTTTGAGGGATGGTTGATGATGTGGTGGTGGTGGTTTGCGTCATTGGGATATTTTCCATCTATTGTTGTAATGTCGATGAAAAGATATTTTAATTAGTGATCAATAGGTTGATTTGATTTTGTTGGTTGATATTTGGTAAAGGGAGAAGCCCTAAACTGATAGGAGATGGCAAGGGGGGGAGTGGTGGAAATGTGAGTGGTATACTCCCCTGAGATGTAGCGTCAAAGATGCCCCTGGTCCAAATAAGTCACCCTCTCCTTGTGAGGTTATGGGGAGAGGGGTTTGGGGTGTTTCATGAAAAGATGATGATGGGTCATTTGGATCATAAAAGGTGAGAGAGACATATGTATGTAATGGATTTTGGAGGGTGGATTGTCCCAAGATGGTGTTTGCATCCAAATCTTGACTATTTACGAGGGGGTGTGTTTGCAATGCATTGAGAAATGTGCTTCCCTTGTTAATAATGGGTTGAGTTGGAGCAATGGATGATGTAATTTGGGGGATGTCTTGGGTGATGTTTTGGAATGGAGGTGTAGATGAAATGGGGATGGTGGATGAGATTGGGGTTATGATCCCAAAATATGGTTCCACAATAGTGCTCACATCAAAATCAGAAGGGAGTTTAGCCGCTTGTTTTACTATTCAAGCATGTATAGTGAAGGATTGAGTCTCATCATGATGTTGATAATCTTATGATTCTCTGGATTTTGAACTATTTCAGTGATTTCCTCATGTGACATCCCAAAGGGGTTATTGGTAGGATCCTCCACTTGGCCTTCCTATTGTGGATTTTGTGATGATGAAGAAAAGTTAGTTAGAGGATTACTTGATCCAATGGGATTCATTTCAGATTTTTTTTGACTTAGGTCACTTAAAGTGGATGTTTCTTTGTTGGCTTCCATGTTCTTGTGTTGAGATCTAGTTTGAACCATAAAATAAGGATCAATTTTCAAGAACATGGGAGATGAATCTCTAATTCTTTGGATTGATCTAATCTTAAGTACAAAAGAGAAATTTTAGGATTTTTTAAGGATCAAAGATGAGATGTTTGTGAAAGATGGGTGATATGGATGATTTGCACTTTTTGATAGATCTTGAGAGGGATGCTAGACTTTTGGGACTTTTGGCTTCTTGGATTTGGATTTGGATTTGGATTTTTGGATTGACCTTGATTTGATTTTGATTGTTGTTTTGACTTTGGATAATGAACAAGTGGATCCCAAGATGTTGGATGCTATCTATGGGATGGATTTTCTCACAAGATGATAATTTGACTAAGTCTAGGGAGAAGGATTCATCTACCTACACCTAATCAATCAAGATGATAATTTAACGAAGTATATGAAGATGGATGCATCCACATATACCTAGCTAAAAAAAATGATTGGATGATTTGACTAAGCACATGAAGAAGGATTCCTCTTCATATTCCTAACCAAATATGTTTTTATGTTTTGATTCAAGGATTTCAAGGATTTTGATTTTCCCTAAGGACTTTTTTTCAATGATTTTGATGTGCCAAAAAAGCCTAGCATGAAGGATGGTTTCAAGATTTTCCAAGAGTTGATGGTGAGATGATTTTGGATTGACATTT
The DNA here is from genome assembly GCA_007258455.2 of Sequoia sempervirens. Lineage (NCBI taxonomy): Eukaryota > Viridiplantae > Streptophyta > Pinopsida > Cupressales > Cupressaceae > Sequoia > Sequoia sempervirens. The sequence goes on from VDFB02026320.1 coordinate 157,585,540, forward strand.
TGAAAAATGGGTCAAAGTTTTGATTTTGATTCTAGGTGAACCTAAACGGACTCTTGTTTACAATACCTTAGTTTTGAAGAACATGCTTTACTCTAGACAAGGTGTTCAAATTCCTAAAAAATATTTGGATTTTGACAATAATAGAATGAGTACAATATGGGAATGTTTCTTGAGGATTCTCTGTAAAAGTTAAAAAGAAATATTCATCTGAATTTGTATAGCATTGAGAGACGCTTTTGATGTTATTTTGGACTAAGATCTTTTACTCTTGGTTTCCAGATTTTTATTTTGCATGAAATAATTGGGGTCACATGTGTGGGATTCAATTGTTAATCTTTTCTTAATGACTTTTTTTTTACCACAAACACTTCTTGATTATCCTTTTCAAACTAGATGTCCAATGTCCCAATTTCTTTGAATCCCACAAAGTATGTTATGTGGAACTTTGATGAAATCAAGGCAAGGGTTACCTATTGTTAAATTTAGTAGGAAAATTGAGATATAACTCCAAGTGTTTAGAAAACTCTAAGGATAAATCCCAAGGGCAAGCAATAACACATGAATTTGGTCAATTGTATTTGCCTCCTAAAGGATTTGAAGTTTTGATGATGATGTTTGTAAGGAAATTTATGTTTCATCTCAGAGAAATCTCTAAGAACATTGGTGCCTTAAGTATTTCAATTTTGATTTACCTCAAAGACACATACAACTATGTCCTAAAGCGGAATAGACATAGTTTATTTCCCACATTGATCCTTCTGTGAGAAGAACATGTAAATACAACAACAAGCAATAATAGAGTCTAGTGACATAATCAATACAAAAGAAAAATAAGACAGAAAAAAAACACAAAGATTTATGTGGGAAAAATCCTCTCGGATAAAAATCCCCACTCTCCAAAGATCGAGCCATTGTATTATTCAGCAATTGAAGGTTACAATACAATTCAGGCTCATAGCCTTTTTAGATATTATATCTTATTCATTCTGATAAAACTGGTAGCATCTGATCACTTCCTTTTTTTGGCCTCAAGGCCTCGGCCTCAAGCCAGCCTCTTGGCCTTCTCTCTATCACTCTCCACTTCGGCTCTCATGCACTCTCTACACACCCTTCAGAACATCCAATGTATACGTATATCCATTCATTCTTAACAGGCTCACTGTGAATCAGTTCAAGATCACAAAACAAAAATCTCTAGCTCAGCATCATTATCGTTGTTCCATTTTGGTGTAGATTTTTCCTTGCAGACTGTTTAGTTCCATCACAACTGCTGCAAAAATCCAACCGCCAACTGTTTGAATTTTGCTTCCTCTGATTGGTCCACGAGCCACCACAAAGGGTAGTCAAATAGTCAAGAAAACAATCCACTGAGTTTGCATGTCAGTGAGACATGAGAAGTGTCTCCCCAATGCTCAAAGGATTCACAGACGATATCGGCATAGGTTCCAACAGTCGGCAAGAGATGCCATGAGTCATACCAAAACCACCGACATCCAATGCATTCTTATCGGCAAGAGATTTCTCCATCGGCAAGACATTTTACCGATGCTCACAAGTCATATTGATTTAAACTTTTCCATCAGGAAGACTTTACCATTCTCCAAGAGTTCTCATCGAGTCTCCTCAAGTTTCACCGAAGCACCTGACAGTCGGCAAGACATTCGTCTTTCACCAAGACTTCACTCTAAGCACAACAAAGTCTTACCAAGTCGGCAAGACTTATGTCTTTTGCTGAGACATCACACTGAGACTTGATGTGTTATTTTGAGTGCATACTGTCAGTGAGAGAATCAACCTTCAGCAAGACTTCTTACCGAGGCTTTCCATGTTACCTCGAACTCACTGTTCACCAAGAGTCACACCGAAGTAGACCGTTGGCCAGACTTTCCACATTCACTGAGACTTCATACCGAAGTCCTTTGTGTTTCTCCGATGACTCCATTCGCTAGGAGTCTCACCAAAAACACCTGATCACATGTTGCTTTGTCGTCCAGACATACCGCTATCACAAAGAGGTTACACCGAGCCTCTTATGTTACACCAAAGTCACACAGCCATTAGGGAGACCCAACACTTGTCACCAAGACTTCACGCCAAAGTCTCCAGGTTATCCTGAGCTCACCTTTTGCTAGGAGTCATGCCAAACACATCCCACACCATCAGTGAGACAAATGCCCATCGCCAAGACTTCATAGTGAAGTATTTTGAGTCACCGCAAAGACCCCAAGCACTATCACCGAGACTTCTCCATTGTCGCTGGGACATCATACCGATCGCCTTGAGCTACTCCAATGAATCCAAGATTTTCCCCGTCAGTGTGACCTTTCATTCTCGCTGGGACATCTTTACCGAAGCCCTTGTGATTACCCCGATAGCCATATGCTATCGGTGAGACTTTCACCAGTCGCTGGGACTTCTCCCCAACGCCCGATAAGAGCATTCTCTCGAGTGTTCAAGTCACCCTAATGAATCAAATCGATGAGACATCTCCCAGTCACTAGGGCCACATACCAACACACTTGAGTTACAGTGATAGGCTTCATTCGGCAAGACATCAGCTCTATCTCAGCGACATGAGCAAGACAGAAGGTAAACTACTAGTCGGCTAGACAACATGAATGTCACAGTGACCGTGCTTTCTTAGAGGTTTCAGCCTATGAGATTGAGGCAATAATTCCAACAATGTTCAATGTTTGTTTCCAAATGTTTTTGAACAAGCAAAGTGTTTTGTAACCAAGAACAAGTACAACCCTATGGCTATGAAAGACTGTACTTGTTGATTCCCCACTTGGAGAAGTCCAGTTGCACTTATCTTTAGCAAATAGTTAAATGCTTGACCCCACTAGCTCCCCTCCACAACACTCACTTATATGGGGCAGCCAAGCATCAACACCCATGAAACTCCCATAGCATGCTTTCCATTTCTACTCAAGACCGTAAAAGTTTGGGGTAGGGATTTTGGCCTTTCTACAACAAGGGTTTTAATTCAGACTTTCCATTTGTAGAGGTTGACCCATTGAGGCAAGAGACCATTGCTTCCCTTCTTGTCAGAGCCAACCACATGATACTAGCCTTTGTTCTAGTACCCACTTTTATATCCTAGCTAGAAATACTCTTTGCTTTAGAGTGTTACCAGTTGAGTCATTCCCTTGGGTGAGTACTTTTTCCCCAAGGCCCTCTAAGATAAACAATAGCAAGCAAACATATCTATAACTCGATCAATCTTTGTTGAAAAACAAAGAGAATACACGCGATAGGTATGACTCACACTCACAAAATTTTTTGTTCAATTTTAGTTCCAAAATGAAGTGTGGAGGAAATCACTTTATCCCAACCTAAGACAACCAAAAATCCTTTTGGTTCTCAAGATCACCATGAGGCACGAGAGAAGTGCATACATCTTTTCAATGGTGTTAGTTTGAGTAATCAATCACAAAATAAAGTAGCACATGTTCTTTTTAAGTCCACAAAGAAAAAGTGAATTATTTTTAGAGCACCAAATCAAATGTGGAGTTTTCCTTGTTCAATTGTTAGCCTCAAATGAAATCTAGTGAGTTTGTCTTAAGATTCATTTTAACCCCTTTGCAGCAAGAATTTGAAATGTTCGTTTTAGACCCAAATAAAATCTAGTATCCTAAAGAGCATTAAAAGGAAAACAAATTTTCAAGAGAGCTTTATGAACTCTTTAAGAGTGTTTAAACAACAGTAAAGTGTTCAAAAACACTTGGTATCAAGAAGGAATGATGTCATTATCCATCTTTTCTTCTTCACCTTTGACCAGGTCAACCTACAATAGAACTAATCAGATCTGCAAAAAATAGAGGTCAAAAGATCAGAAAGCAATCTAAATGATCAAAATTTAAAAAATCACATCATAAAACAAATTTTCACTTTTACTTCCCTCCAGCGGTGGAACCTATGAAGGCATCAGAGTTTGAAAACCTTTAGCGGTGCTATGTAGCGACACTTACCAGTCAATGTTGCTCTGCAGCAAGTACAGAGAGCACGAAAGCGTCGCTATTTTAGCCAGTGGTGGAGTTTGAAGTTTGGAAAGATTCTAGCAGGCGAAAGTGACTCAGCGACGTCATTTGAGATTTTCAATTCTGTGTGGGAAACAAAGAGTGTTGGAGTATGGAGTTTTTAGCGATGCGATATAGTGACACTAGAGTCCCAAAAATTCTAAACTGCGATGCTGGTCTGCTAGCGGTGGTGTTCCCTGTAGGTGCAAAAACAACAGAAAAAAAAACAAAGAATTTGGTGAAAAAATGTGATTAGAACTTCTGGAAAGCCCTCCTTCTAGCACCAAAATGTGAACCAAGATTCCAACATGCATAAACACAAGAGAAAAACACCATATTAGATCAAATGCAAGTTAGTATCATAATTCCCCTAGAAATCCATTTGAATTGCAAAGGAAGAGGAATGAAATAAAGAACCTAAACAAGCATAAACCAAAGATATTAAATCCCATTCAAATGCAAATCAAAATCTTAATCTCTTGGGGGATTTGATCCCAATTTGATGTGGAAATTGGCCCTTTCCCAACTCCTAAAGCAAGCCTTGGTGATTTGATGAAGATGTGACCCACTTTGTTGATGATTGAAGTGCACTCCAAGATGAAAATCTGCATAACCTAGCTAAGATTGGATAAAGATGGATGAGAATTGCTATGGATTTAAGTATAATAACTTTTCGCAAATTGTGGATGATAAAACGAGGAATGAATCCTCTTATTTATAGATTGACAAATTCGAGAAATGCCCAAAATGAAGCAATGTGGGATTAACATTCAACCAATGGACAGGTGCCACTTGTTAAGAGATGGAAGGATGAGGGATGTGCACATTTTCATGAATGTACCCATAAATGAAATTAGGTGATATTTGAAATTAGTGAAATGACATGTAAGAGGGAAACTATTGGAGTTAAAATGACACTGAGAGGGGGGGTGAATTAGTGTCTTAATAGATTTGACCAATTTTCACAAATTCAAAAGCCATAGCTCAGATATTATCTCAATATATTCTAATTAATGCATTCATGAGTTGAATGTAATCATTTATAAACATAATTGAGAAAAGCAATAACCAAACAGTGAACTGAAATAATCAACAACACAGTAAAGCAAAGGAACTCAGAAGAACAAGAAGACTCAAGATTTTACCGAGTGGAAAACCCTCCTAGGGTATAAAAACCACTCCCTAAATGCCTTTCAGGCTTAAAATTTTCAACTAAAGTTCACAATGCCATATAGGCTGATTTTTGAGCACCCACTCAAGGAGCACCAACCCCTCATTTAGAGATATCTATCTCAAGGAGTACCAACCCCTCAAATTATACATTTGAACAATAAAAATATCTTAGAGGATCTCTCTATTTTCAGTCAAGCTCATTGCTCTCTATTTTTCTCATCTACCTAATACATTTTTGATATAGCCAATAAAACAATATTCCCATATTACAATCAAAGAGCTTTTCCAGTTTTCAACACTAGTATTTATTTACATTTCAAGTATGTCAGTTGTGAAGAAATCTTCAAAACATTTTTCACAAGATTCTTAGATTTTCTTGTTGTTTTTTGAATATAAAGCTGAATACTGACAGACTGTCGATGATGATTAAAAATCAATAGTAATGCTTATCCAGAGAGTTGCAAATAATCCAAAAAAGGCAACATCTCAAAAAGAAACTCAATGTATATTCTATTATGTAACCGTTCAGAGATTTGATGCTAATCCATGAAAACGACCACTGAGTTTTGAGTCTTCGTAACTATTCGCTGAGACAACCAGATAGTTCTGCCAAAGGAAATTGCACCGCCAGACATTCCTATTAGTTAACGCTTTCACCATAACCCATCAGAGTCGAGAAGAACACATAGTGAATACATCATGTCTCATCGATGGGCTTCGTTAGTATTATTCATTCACTGAAACATTAGCAAGTCTCTCACTGAGATCTCCTTTAGTTTCATTCACTATTTTTGTGACTAAACAATATCGGAGAGACCTCTTGTAGACTTCATAAAGTTTTGTCGAGAGTCACTTGATACACGCTGTCACCGTGACAATTCAATACCTATGCCGAAGGCCTTTGTCATTTCCAAGTCGCCAAAACAATACATGGTCAGGGAGACTATATAGACTACCCCTTGTTTTGTCGAAACATCCTGAGCTCACCCTAGATTGCCAAGACAGTATCAATCTCACACTGATGAGCCTCTGATAGAAACCCCTTGTGTGATGTCACTGTAACATAATAGTTCTTTCACAAATGCACCCTTTTGTCTTATGAGGGTCGCTATAACATACCAATATCAGGGAGACCTCTTGTAGAAAGCTTCATGTCAAACTGAAAAACATTCATTTACTTGGAGTCGCTGAGACAAGTTAGATCGTATGCCGATAGAGTTCTTTTATGTTCCATTAGCGAGACCGGAGGTCACTCGCTGAGACCTCTCACCGAAAACCCTAGCTCTTACCAAAGAGAGTACCTTTATGTTTTCGGTCTGTGTAACAAATCGAATTCGCCAAGACGTTATATCGAAAGCCATTAGTTTTACTGATAAGTTTCCATATGCATACGATCAGTGAGACACACTTGAATTCGTTGAGACCATATGATGATGCCACAACTCTCGCCGATAGACTTCCACATGCACTAGTCGGGGAGACAATATGTCTTCGCTAAGACCTCAGGCCAATAGCCAAACACATGTCGATATTCTTATTTTGAAGTGGGTTGGTGTGACATTGCATATTCGATGAAACATTACACCAAAGACGATTTCCTTTGCCGATATGCTCAGTCTGAAGCGGGTTGGGGAGACATAATGAAATCGATAAGACCTTATCTCGACGGTATAACATATGCCGATAGAGAACACTTTCTATCGCCGAAACAAAAGAGAAGTCTTGTTGACAGTAGCCTGTAACATAAATTCAATTGCCATGACATCTGAAATGCCTTACTAAAAGGCAACTCAGACATTTCAAAGTGGATCGGGGAGACTCTACCATTCTCACTCCGATATGAGTAAGCCTGAAAGATAAACACCCAAAACCTATGATGTACAAGGAGAACCATTCTGAGACAGATTATCAATGAGAACAAACTAAAAGAGATTTTTTCATCAAGGAAAAATTGTAAACACAACTAAGATTCAATAAACTCCCCCTTTGTCCTTGATGGAAAAACACCAAAGACTCTCCCCCTTTTTGCCTCAAGGCAAAGAATAGAATAACACAACTGAGAAGCCAATCAAAATACCATGAGAAACAACTGCAAAAAAAAAAAAGAGTGCAGCAACCAAGATTGTAGGAGAGCTATAAGTGAATCAAAACTTATAACATGCTCCCCCTAAGGCAATGCATGGAAAATCAGAGAAGTAAATATTGAGAGATAACTCCCAATAGAAGTCTCAACCTTTCAAATAACTCTTTAGTTAGGGGCTTAGTAAAAATATCAGCCACCTGATCTTGAGAGCCAACAAACTGTAAGAAAACTTCATTCTCCAAAACCTTTTCTCGAAGAAAGTGGAACTTGATAGCAATATGTTTAGTGCGAGAGTGCAAAACATGATTTTTGGAGATATTTATCGCACTTGCGTTATCACAGAGAATAGAAACAGGTTTAGGAATTCCAATACCCATATCAGATAGAGTTTGACTCATCCAAAGAACTTGAGTACAACATGAAGTGGCAGCAATGTATTCTGCTTCAACAGTAGAGAGAGAAACAGATTCTTGTTTCTTGTTGTGCCATGCCACTAGACGATCACCAAGAAGGAATGCAGCACCACTGGTGCTTTTCCTATCATCCAAACAACTAGCCCAGTCAGCATCAATATATGCAATCAATGAAAAATCAGTGCTTCTAGGATACCAAAGGCCATAATTAAGAGTGCCCTGAATATATTTAAAAATCATTTTAATAGCAGTGACATGGGATTCTTTAGGTGATGCCTGAAACCATGCAACAATGCAAACTACCTGCATAATGTTAGGTCTAGAGGCAGTTAAATATAACAGACTACCAATCATTGATCTATATTCAGTTTGATTTGTATCAGGGGAATCATCAACCTTAGTAAGTTTACATCCAGTAATCATTGGAGTGTTAACTGGATGACATTCATCCATCTAAAATTTCTTAAGCATCTCTCTAGCATACTTGGTTTGATAGAGAAATATTCCATTTTCACGTTGAGAGATTTGAAGACCCAAGAAGAAATTTAATTCTCCTAATAATGACATTTCAAATTCAGATTCCATTAGCTGAGAGAATTTTTTACTCAATGTAACATTGTTACAGCCAAAGATAGCATCATCAACACATATTTCAACAACTAGAATATAAGAACCTTCAATTTGAACATAAAGATTGCTATCTACACCTCCTCTAACAAAACCATTTGAAAGCAAATGACTGTCAAGCCTAGAGTACCAAGCTCTAGGTGCTTGTTTTAAGCCATAGAGGGCCTTTTTCAATCTGTAAACATGATCAGGCTTGTCTTTGCACATAAATCCTTCAAGCTGTTAAACATAGACCTCTTCATCTAAATAGCCATTTAAAAAAGTAGTTTTGACATCCATTTGATAAATAGTAAAGTCTTTATAAACAGAATAAGCCAAGAATATTCTGATAGATTCTAATCTAGCAATGGGTGCAAAGGTTTCACCAAAATCAATACCTTCTCGTTAAGCATAGCCTTTGCAGAAAAATCTTGCTTTGTTGTGAATGACATTACCATTTTCATCAAGCTTGTTCCTGTATATCCATTTTCCTCCAATGACATTCTTGTCATCTGGTCTTGGGACTAACTCCCAAGTCTGATTTTTCTCAATTTGATCAATTTCTTCCTGCATAGCATTAAGCCAACATGAGTCTGTGAGAGCTTCAGTAAAATTTTTAGGCTCAAACTGAGTAACTAGACAGAAAGCTATTTGTGCCTTTTCATCAGATTTTGCAGCCTTTCTTCTAGTTTGAACTCCTGCATTTTTATCCCCAATAATCTGATCTTTGGGGTGATATTTAGTTAGAGCTTTTGATGCAACCTTTTCAGGACTTGCTGTTTCATTTCTAGGGCTTGCTGACTCAGTTCCTTCTGAAATTATTTCTAGTTCAAGTTCTTCCTCATTATCCTACAAAGATTCAGCATACAAATGTGATCTCTCATCAAATTTTATATTAACAACTTCAACAATCTTATTAAGCCTTTTGTTAAGGCATTTATAAGCTTTGATGTGAGTTGAGTATCCCAAAAAGATACCCTCATCACTCTTTGATTGAAAACTCCCAAGGTTATCATCATCCTTTTTGATAAAACACCTACTTCCAAAAATTTTAAAGTATTTGACAAAAGCAGTTCTTCCATACCACAGTTCATAAGGAGTGTGTTTAGATTTCACTCTAATCTGCACTCTATTCAAAATGTATCAGCTGTTTGAACTTCTTTCCAGTACATATCAGACAACTTAGCTTCATCTAACATTGTTCTAGCCATTTCTTTTACAGTTTTGTTTTTACGTTCAACTACCCCGTTTTGTTGAGGTGTTTTTGTTGTAGCATACTGTCTTTTAATGTCATTTTGTTCACAAGTAATCAATAAACTCTTGAGAAGTGAACTCACCTCCTTTGTCAGATCGCAGACATTTAAGTTTCAAATCAGATTCATTCTCAACCAATTTATGAAAGATTTTAAACCTTTCAAATGCTTCTGATTTGTGCTTAAGAAATGTGACCCAAACCATTCTAGTATAATCATCCACAAATAGCATAAAGTACCTTTCACCATTAATAGACCTTGTTCTGGTTGGTCCACATAAATTAGTGTGCACAAGTTGTAAAGGTTTTGAAGAAGAATGTTCTTTTGTTTTGAAGCTTATTTTAGTTTGTTTACCACTTAGACATTCTTTGCACACAAATTTTTTTGGCTTGTTAACTATTGGTAATCCTCTAACATTCTGATTCTTACTTATTCTAACCAGATTTTCAAAGTTTGTGTGTCCTAATCTTTTATGCCATAACCAACTTTCTTCAATTTGGCTCATTAAACACATACCTTGATTATTGTCATTGCTTGATGTGTTGAGAAGATTGTACACATTTCCTTTTGTCCTCCTTCCAGCTGCAATAGCCTTTCCTAGATTGTTTTTAATCTCACATCCCTGCAAAGTGAAAAGAACATGATAACCACTATCACAGATTTGACTAACACTTAGAATATTGTGCTTGAGACCTTCCAAATAGTACACATTATAGATAGGAGTATCTTCACTCAGAAGAAGTGAGCCTCTAGGGTAAGTGCACAAAGTTGAGTCCACGAAACGTGGAAGTTTTTTCCCTTAGCAAAAAAATTGAAATCGGCATCGAAGAAACGGGATCTCGATTTTTAAAAATCGGGATCCCGTTACGGTTCGGGATCCCGAGCCTGAGATGAAATGGGATCCCGCTTTTTAAAAATTGGGATCTCGTTTCCCATTGGATTCCGAACCAATGGAAACAGAACAGGATCCTGATTTATAATAAATGGGATCCCAATTTGTAAAACACAGGATCCCGATTTATAAATAACGGGATCCCGAGTTTTATAAATCGGGATCCCATTTTATACTGCTATTTATATTTTTTAAAAAGAACAGTTTTCACTGCTCTACGGATAGGACCCCGAGTGAGTGTTGGCGACAGCGACCCCACGACTAGCTACAGGTACCCCACCTAAACGCCATTTTTTTGCATTTTTTAATTTTGAATTGAAATTTTAAAAGAAATAAGTTAATTTAGCATGTATTTTTTTTATTTTATTTCACGTTTTAATCATTTTTTTAATTGTTATAGTAGAATTCAATAATTGTAAAAATAGACGAAAACTTGCAATGAAACTTAAATGTTTTTTAATAAAAATGAAAAAAAAAACCTTGAATTGTGTTTTAGAAACAAAATTTAACTTTTAAATCTTAAATTGTTTGATTAAACCCAAAAAAAATTGATTTTGAAAACCCTAATTGAAACAAAACAAAAAAAATTGCATTTCAAAACCCTAGAAATCGAAATGAAATAAAAACATCGCATTTACAAATCCAAATCGAGCTTTTTGAAACCCTGAATTCAAATCAAACGAAAAAAATTGAATTTGAAAACCCTAGTTTGAATTGAAACGAAAAAATTTCATTAAAAACCCTAATTGTTTAAAACTGAAACCCTAAATTGAATTGGAACAAAAAAAATTGTTAAAACCCTAAATTGGAATCGAACAAATCATTTTGATTTTGAAAACTAGGTAATTTTGAGCTAAAAAAAATCATTCACATTGCTTAAATGTTTTAAATTTTATTTGCTTTGTATGGAAAAAATGATATATATTAAACTTTAGTTTCAATTTTAAATTATAATTAGATTAGAAATCAATATGTTAAAGAATGGTTAAAATTCATAAAGTTTATCTTGATGTTTGTTTGCAAATTTAGTTAACAAATTCGTAAATCTAAACATGTACAATCGATTCCAATTGACACTAACTTGCAAGTCTAAATTATGCCAAGGGCCACCCAAAATTCACCCTAAGTTTGCTAAACCCTAGACCCTAAACTGTAAAATCTAAACCCATAACACTAAAGCATTTGAAATTTATGAACCCTAGACCCTAATCTTTCATTGGACATACCTAAAATTATGTAGGTTCAATGTCAAGAATGGGTCTATTTGGTAGATTTATGAAAACTATTTTGAATATCTAGAATGCCATAAAAGTATAATTATAGCAATTCCAATTGGAAACACTCAAAAACCATTTATAATTTCATACTTCATATTTGACTTGAAAACCCAAAATACATTATCTCTCTAAAAATAGATAACAAATATAGGATCTCAAGAGATATGGAAAAGATGAATACTACTAAGTTATGTAGACTGAAAGGACATAACCTAAACTAATATTCACAAAACAAGAGGAAGATATTCAACACTAGAGAATGATTATTTAATGAAATAAGGATTGATGCCTTAGTCTATTTGGCAACAAAGTCAAAATATAAAAAAAATGGTATTTTTTTATAAATATAAAATAAGTAACTAGCATTACATGCAAAATATTATTATTCTAGTTGCAATTTAATTTATATACAATCCAAAGGCTTGAGAAAATTTACATAGTCAAATATTATTTAACCATACATAACCAATCAAAATAAATTCTATATGTTATTTTGAAAAGTGTTTCTCATAGACTTTGAAAATATTTTACAAATAATGTGACAATTAGCTAATAAAAAACAATAAAAAGTTAAAAAATGTAACCCCATAAATATATTTCTTATCCCCTAACATTATATAGTATTTATTGTGACATATAGATCATGGTGAGGATATATATGTGACAACTCTTTTTCTAGATTTTACAAAGTAATAGATGACACAAAATCTAGAGAATCAAATTATGGAATTTGATGCTAAATATTTTACCAACCATAGGAGATCTATATAAATTTATCTTAAGGTTCAAGTGTTGAATACAATCTTAAATTTGACAAAAGATCTTTTCTCCTAAGAGAAAAATTACATAAAATAAGGGAAAATTTGCCCTAGATTTTCTATGCAACTAACATATATTCCAATCTAAACCATTGCATATCATTGTGATGAAGAGGGGGAACAATGCATATATAAATTGATGTAATTCTATTCAATATTAATACAAAAAAATATTTGATTGTATTTGAGAACTTTACAAGATATAATTTTATCTTCTTACAAATGAATAGTCTTTCCTTATTAAACACATTGTATCAATATATTTGGTGGAGGATTATGTGAATAAAAAAACATACTCAATTAGATTGGAATCACTTATAGGTAGGGAAGACCTATCCAAACTTGCATTTAGAATATCAATGGGCACCTAATCTCATTGTTTTTTGAGTCATTTTCTGGTTATAAAGTTGTGCATATTATAGAGAGTCAAATTACTCCTTGATTCCACAAATCGAATGGGTGTTTTCTAATCTTCAATAATTTATCCAACTATGACCTCCTTAAGTAGTAATACAACCTTCAAATCATTCATCTATATAATGTATCCATCTTGCCACTAGCTAGGCAACCAACTAATGGTTGAATTACATAACATTTTTCCTCTTTAATTCTAACATACCTACCTTATCACATTCTCTAAAACCTAAACTCTAAAGTCTAAACCGTAAACCCTAAAGCCATCATTTTTTCTTAGGCTCTTAATGAAATTTGGTTGCCTTAGGCAACTCCACCAAATTTCATTAGCTTATGCCATGTAATTGTTTCCTAGGATCTTGCAGCATGTAGATCCCCTTAAGCTATCCTATTACCTTAAACCCTAAACTCTAAAGTCTAAACCCTAAACCCTTAAGCCATCCTGTCACCCTAAATCGTAATTCGATTTTCTTAAATGGTTCCAATATGACATTTCTTAAGGGGATCAAAGAAGTTCTTAAAATTTGCTGATCAAAGTTGCCCAAGGCCTAACCAAATTTAACAATAATAAGATCCTGCAAGATTATACAATATCAATAGTTAATTGTATTTTCATTCAAATAACATGTGCCTTAGACATATAAATGAGGCTTACATATAATTTTATCATTTGTATTCAATTATTTAAGGCCATTTATATTTAATGGTTTAACTTGGTATTTCCTAAACATGTATCTTACATCTTGAAATTACAAATCTAATGTAGGTTCACTCATATCTTAAAGATCACATGGATCCATTCAATAATATTCGCAATCCACCTCCACGCCATCCATCTCCAACACCTTCACCTCCACCTCCACCCACCCTCGTAAACCCCCACCTCCACCACCTGAAATCAATGAGCATGCTCGTTTGCAAGCACAAATCAATGCTTCTGCTAGAACCATCCAAGATCAAATCAACATTATTCAAAATGAAGAATGTGTTGCACCTCCTATGAGGATGTTTGCATCTAGGATGCAAACCCTTGTTGATGTCAGGGCTATGGATGGGATCTTAGATGAGCATCGACAATGGCTAGAGGAGAGGAGAACTCCTAATTTTGAAAAGGAAAACACAAAGAAATGAAGATCTATGCAGTAGAGAGCCATAATAGTTTATAAATTAAAACAATGATCTTAAATAGTTATGAATTTATAAATTGGGAACGATGGATATTTTGTGTGATGAATTTATAAATTTGGTTCCAAATGGATATTTTTAGTGACATGAATTTAAGGATTTTGGTTCTATATGGATATTTTTAGTGACATGGATTTGTGAATTTGGTGGAATTTATGAACTTATAATGAATAGTATATAATAGTATATATTTTATGACTATCTACTAGATCATGATTTCTCCCTGAAAAATTGTAATATATATATGTGTGTGTGTGTGTGTTAGGACATAAAATGAGATTTTGTGAATGTTTCAAGTTTATTGTTTAGTATGTATGTGCATGTATTAAAAATTTGCATAATAGTTCTTAAATTTTGAAATTTGTATATGTATGTATGTATAGTTTAGTTTAATGATTTGTAAGCATGCAAATTATGCATCATATTTTTTATTTTAAATGTACATGTACATACATTTAATTTTTAATTTTGTATGGACATGCTCTTGAGTTGAACAATCAATGTATATATATGTGCATTTCAATTAAATATATGAGCTTAATATATATGTTGCTCATCCTATTTCAATTAAATATATGATCTTAATTTTTGTATGCACATGGACTATTTTGTATGATTTAAAATGCAGGTGCACATTATATCAAGCATATATCATGCATGATTTTAACATTGATGATATCATCAATCCACCACCTGAGCCACAGCCAGATCTGCCTCCCTCCCCCCTCCACCTCCACCTCCACCTCCACCTCCCCCTCATATGCCACCTCTAGCACCTATGGCATTTGATGAGGCTCGCTTGAGAGCACGAATAAATGATCAAGTCGCATCCTTACAAAATCAAATCAATGCTATGTAGAGTCAAGCATTGATTGCTCCACATGTGAGATGTTTTGCATCTGTAATGCAAAACGTTGTTGATTCCATCAGGATGATCGATTCTGATCTTGATAGGCATCGATGAGAGAGAGAACAAATGAGACAATTTTATTCTGATGGTATCTCTTACAAACAAATATTAGACCTTAAAATAACGAAAGCCCATCTAGCCCCCTACTTTCTTGACCCCGTTACCCGACAACCCATTCCACCCAACAAATATAGAATATCCATGAGGTGGTGCATACATCTACAGATGATTGCACATTTTTGGGATCGATGGTATATGGTTTTTGATAGTCCCCCACATGCTAATTGGGATTTCCCATTGTATTTTTTGAGAAAACTATATGTAGAGTTTGTTTTGGGGCAAAAGCCCAATTATTTTGATTTTAGATCATTTTAGGGTGTTGGTGGCGCACCACAACAGAGATTAGGGGCAAGGGTTGATCCCCAACGCCCCGTGCATGCACAACCCCTTGTTGTTGCTCCTGGTCCTCCCATCTCCACCTATACATCATCAAGCCTGGTCTCAACATTAGGTTCCCTTAGTACACTCGCAGGAGACCTTGATCAAGCACGCTTCTACGATAGCCAGTGGGGAGCATAGAGACAATGATGATGATGGATGAGTTTTTTATGGAGCTGGTCCGAGTACTGCTCTAGGAGTGTCAAGACCCGTCCCCCATAGATGTACTAGTTGTCATCAAGTGTGCTATGGACCTGATCAAGCTACACCTAGTTCAGGTGGACGGGGAGATTCTGGTGGTTCATCTGGTCGCATCAGTTCATTTGTAGAGTTCCTCGTAGCAGAACATCACCCTGAGGACACTATGACATAGGTATAAATATGCATCTAGATGTACGAACTCATTTTATAAAATTTTTTATGGTTGTATATATCAAAGAAAAGTTTGCAATACATTTTAACAATCAATTTTTTTGGTGTATAGATGACACTATCAATGCAAGGGCAATCATCTATACCATGAGTACATATATCGACACCGATCATACTTGGCAACCCTTATGGGGTATTTTGATTTCAATTTTTAAAATTATATATGAAATCATAAATTATTTAACTTGAGTTTTAAATTTATAATTGAATAACATATATGTTTCAAATATTCATGTTGGTTTAGGTGAGTCAATCGGCATCCACGTCGATTTCTCCTGAGGGATTGTCAAACACTCCTCCACTATCGAGCGACATAGATCATGGGCAGGTACATTCATATTGTAAATTTGTTTAAAGTTTACATTAGTATAGTTACAATTTTATGAGTTTTGAATTCACTAGATATATGAAACGATGCATGTACACTTGTAACAGTCATAAGCTGCTAAATGTCTATGTACATGTATGTCTAGGTTGATACCACAATAAGAATGGGCACCGGCAAACATTTGATGTTGCGCTTACTGTGAGGCCACTGATTTCCAGGTTGTTTACAAAACTTTCTACAAAAAATGTGCAAACTTGAATATATATGTATATATTAACCTAATTGAATTGTACATGCTTTAATTTTGATCTTGTAGGACTTTGTTAGTGCAACTTTTAGCCTTGACCCAGACAGAGTTACACCACCAGGAGGACATGTAGAGCAGGTTTCAGATCACATGGTAATTTAATTTTTTTATTATATTTAAAGTGAATTATAAATTTTAAATTGAATGTATACATATTAATATGATATTTTCACATATTCTTTTTCTTTTATAGCATGAGACACATCCTGTAGTTGAGCATGTACAGACAGGTCCTGGAGAAGAGCCTAGTGCACAACCTCAGAATATGGTATGTAAATAAAATATGATAAATTTTGAATTAAATTGAATAAAAAAATAATAATTGTAGAGTTGTGCATCTAATTTCGAATTTCTTTGTCTTGTTTATGTAGATTGATTTAGAGAATTTAGAGGTTTCTTCAGGTGCACTAGAGCATCTAGATGTAGATATGGTGGGATGTAGATATGGTGGTAATTTAATTCTTTTTATGATGGATTATAAAATGAAATTGTCATTAAATTCATTTTTTTATTGTCTTACATCTAATTTCCCATCTTTCTTTATGTACAGAGTGTTTCAGGTCATCCACATAGTCCGCATGGTGTGAAGAGGTCTCTTGATTATAGAGATAGTACATGACCTACAAACATGTGATTTTATGTGTTTTATATTTCTTGTTTATCATGTACTCTGTTGGACTTTATTTCATGTGTGCTTAATATATTGGTTTCATGCACTTAATATGTTACATAAATTATGGACTTTTTTATTGTTTGAAATTTTAATTTACACATGTACATTTATGCATTTTATGTTCATAGTCAAGACATTAATATAGGACATTAATGTGAAATTTAGTGAAGACTTCATAATTGTAGAATAATTTTAGGTTTAATCTTCTTTTCAATGAACAAGATATTTTTCTTCTAATGTATTAATTTTAATTTTATGAGAGAAAATTTATGTGGATTTACCTACTTATTTAGTTCTATAAATTGAATTTTACCTCATTGTTGGTGCACTTGGAATTCCTATACCTTGTGAATATCATGGATATCACCATTCTTTGTTATTTTATTCTTTAATTTTTCCTTAACTAGATTGACAAATAAAGTCATTGCTCTAAACTCTTAAGCAAATAAAATTCTTTATAGTGAAAAAATCTAACAAGGTATTGATATAATTAGCTAATGTACATATTTATAAAATGACACCATTAGTTTCTCACTAGTAATGGAAAAAAGTGTTGGTACTAAAAATTAAGGAAAGAGGTAATCATTAGAAAAATATAAATTATGATAACATGAGAATGTGTATATGTAAAACGATTGTAACCATTAGGTGATGAATACTTAGTGTACAACATGATAAATTTTAAAAATGA